>ML677359.1:2259642-2498128 GCA_007922305.1 Dermatemys mawii
AGAGAGAGAGAGAGAGAGAGAGAGAGAGAGAGAGAGAGAGAGAGAGAGAGAAACCCAAACCCACCCCATTGTAACCAATAATTAGGCTAGGGCACTCACCTGAACATGGGAAACCAAATAGGGGGACCAGATGTCCTGATTTTATAGGGTCAGTCCCGATATTTAGGGCTTTGTCTTATATAAGCTCCTATTACCCCCACCCTCTGTCCCGATTTTTTACAACTGCTATCTGGTCATCCTAAGACCAAAGGTCCAGTCCTTGCTCTCAGTCAGGCAGATCAGGGACATGAACCTGGGTCTCTCTCACCAAACATTCCCATCTGGATCTGAAAAAGTTTAGCCACAACTGGTACATTTCTGCATGAAATTTTGGTTTCAACAAATCAGTACTTTCGGATGACCAAAAAAAATTGTTTACTATAGTCAAAACACTCCTTAAACACCCCCACGTCCCTGACACAGTCATGCAGGGCTTCCAACTGCAGTGATTTTATCCTGAGTCTCTCAATACTTGGTGTTTTCCATAAAGTTCCAGCCATTGGAGTCACATTATTACTGGAAAAATCTCAGCTTTCATTGCATAACAAAAGTTTCTAGCCCTCATGACTGCAAAGAAAAGCCGGAAAGTGCAACCTTGATAGGCTCAAACACCAGAAGGTGAATATAAAAGAACCCAAAGTTGATTACTTAAAAAGATCTCATGATTTGCAAGCCCATTTCATCGTTTGAGGCTTGACTCACAATTTTTTTGAACACCGCGTCAGCACTATTGGCAATGGATGACCTGCATTTAGTAGGGCCTATGGTTAATGGGGTCAACCCCCTGGTTTCCCTGGTAATTTCTCCTCTCCCAGAATTTTATTTCTGAAATACAGGAACACAAGGATTTGGTTTGGCAGGGTAAGGTTTTCAGAGTTCCTATCTTTCTATTCTGGTCATGCTGGTCTCTTTGAGCGTGATGTGCTCACAGGCTTAATCCGGAGGAGGAACAGTCTCCAGCACACCTGAGTTTCACTGCTGACATTTATCGCTCTGCTGTTCTGGTAGAACATCAGTATCATAAAAGGTCAGGATGCTATAGGGGGAGATAGTCTCTCAGGCATTTTGGGCCAATCCAATATAGGATTTTGAAGATGAAGACTGAAACCTGCATTGATCAGCATACAGGTTGCTGTGTTTGAATTGAGCTGGATGAAATTACTCAATTTTCAGAGGGGAAAAAGTTGCCTTCATTAAAGCAGATTTTTTTCACAACTCACTGTTGATTTTTCTTTTTTCAAAGTAGTAGTGCCTTTTTCCATTTTTAGCAGAACATTACAGAAAATGTTATCAACATTAATGGACATATTTTGTTTATTGAACAAATAACCAACAATGTGTTGATAAAAAATTGGGGGGAAGTCAAAAGAACTTAACATAAAATTTTCAAGAAACAAGACTGTTATAAACTCTCTGAAATGAAAAAAAATAAACTTTGAAATGTTTGCAATTTTCGTTTTCATTTTTGAGCACTTCTAATTCTAACCAGCTATAGGCTTAATCTAATCAGTTCCATAACTAAGTAAGGGTACGTCTAGACACCATTTCAGAGCACATAGGAAGGAGCCCCTCAGCCCAGGTTGATGGACCATGCTAGCCTTCTAAAAATAGCTGTATAGACCATGCTCTGAAGTGAGACTTGGCCTGAAGGGTGACCAGACAGCAAGTGTGAAAAAATCGGGACGGGCGTTGGGAGGCAATAGGTGCCTATATCAAATAAAGCCCCAGATATTGTTCCGATTTTATAGGGACAGTCCCATCTGGTCACCCTACTGGATCTCCAGCTCTGAAACCTAGGGAGAGGGGTGGGCCTCAGAGCTAAAGTGCTGTCTACACAGCTGTTTTACAGGTGTTAGCACAAGCCCCATTAGCTTGAGTCTGTTGCTTTGGGGTGGCAGACTCTCTTAGGCTCACTCCAAAATGCTATGTAGTCACCCTCTCAGAGACTTCCAGTCATCAAGCATGAACGTCTTGATCTGCGGGGATCATTCTAAATCCGACAGGAGACATTCTTTTCAGCTATAGACAGAAGAAAAAAAGGGGGATTCCTCACAGACAAGCAAATGTATGCAAATATTATTCATTTAGGCAATAAATTGCCATCTGGTTTGTGGATCACCCAAGGTTCAGTATTTCTGTTCCAGCTGACATGCCTTTGTAACCACACAAATAAAAAGTGCTTTGCAAAAAGTGGTCTTACAATTTGCTTTGCGTTTCACAACACTCTCTAATCCCTAACCAGGTGCAATGGTTTTCTGGTGCTTTATTTGTTAAAAACAAATGTTTTTTATTTTAACTGCCTTGACAATCATCATTAACAACAATTGCCTTGACACCAAGCCATTCGTTATACTCCCTTAAAAGCCCAACATTACAAGAAACAGTAATTAAAGTCTCAGACATACAAATCTAGGGAACAAACAGACTAGCCTCCTGAAAAACCTTTGGGTGAGGACAGGGGACTGTTCCCAGGGGCAGCTGGTAATTAAAACATAAATGATTAATTCAATTAAGGGATAGTCCAGTCAGCCCAATGGGGATAAACTGCAATTCATACTGATCCATTTGATTACCCTGGATCTCTTTGAGCAGTGGGAATTTGTTTTGTTCAGGGATTGCTAGAGATTCAAAGAGCTATTTCTTCCAGCAGATAAGCTCCTTGCTCTTTAGAGCCGCTTTTAAGCACGTGCCTGATGTTAGCGGTGAGACGTTCCACTGAAGGTGAGACATTCCACTCGTTTTAAAAAGGGCAACGTTTCAAAAAATTCTTGGCACCCACATTTAGGGCCCAATTTTTCCAGAGACCCTCGCTCCCGTCTCACCAAAAAAGTGGCCTAATTTTTCTAAAAGCTTAGAACGATGGGTGCTACTGACAATAATAATGAGTCTGTCCCTCTGAAAAGTGATTGGTTTAAAACGCGTATGATTTGAAAACCAATTGAGTTGAAGTTTTTCTAATCGCCTTTTAGTTTCTGAGCTTTAGAGTTCCTGGTTTCCAGCTTTTCTCCATAAGTAGGAAGAATAGAAATGAAAGTTGAGCTTCTCACATCACCACATGACTAGGTCCAAGATTTCCATCAAAATTGTTTTTCCCATGGATGGCTTTTCAGCAAAATGAAACTTTTCCACAAAAAGTGCCTACTTCCCCTGGGGAAAATTTGATTTTTCTATGGAAAATTTGATTGCCCAAAACATTAAATATTTTGTTTGAGATATCATACTTCACTGCTTCGTGGCAGTTGTAATTCAATTTCCTCATATCCCCATTCTCCTCAGGGGCAATGCTCCCCAAATGGACTACATGTTCCATGATGAGCTATTGTCAGAGATTCCCATGATGCAGCCACCTCCCCTCATCATGATGGGAGACTATGGTGCATCATGGGAGATGCAGTCTGACCAGGGAGCCAGGAGGCACCATTTCCAAATCAAAATATTTTGGGTTTTGGTAGAAATATTTTGGGTTTCAATTTTTTTCAAACAAACAGTTATATTTTTCCACAGAAAACAAAGCACTCTATTGACGGAGATGATATTTGTTATGACTATTGATGCACTGGTCCCTATATAACCGTTCCCCAGCTGTCTTTAAATGTCACAGGGAAATATAATATAAAATCAAATGTATATCCAACTCCACTTATACAATTCATGCTACATAAAAAACACACTTTCAGTTCTTCACTTAGACATACGCAACCCTTAATTCTGACTTTCAATTACTAACTTCAATTTTATGATTGTCTGTTCCTTGCTAGCAATCTCTTACATAGCATAATGTTGAAATCTGCCTCATATTACACCACCACTAAATCAGTGGAGTGCCAGCAAATTTGATTGGCGCACACAATAGGAGACATGATCAGTTAAGGTTATTTAGTGCTGATGTTTTTGGTTAAGCTCTAGATTGAACTAAGGTTTGGGGGATAGTTTGGAGTATTATTTCAAGACAGCAATCGCGTATCTGGTAACAGGTACCGCTTCAGGACAGCAGTGGCTTTTTCTATTGTAACGTTGGGAGACTGGCTACAAAGCCTCAAAACGAGAGAGAGCGCTGAATATTTCATTTACGCGCATTCAGTTATTAAAAATCACATACGAGTCTTTAAACATATGGATCATTAAAAACATGGGAAGGGACATTTTCTTTGTAAGAGACACGTCATAGTCCCGCTGAACTCAGTGGGCGTTTTTGCACCAATTTCAAATTCAATTGAATCCAGAATTTTATACCCACCCTCACCCCCATCTACACAAGTGACATCACAGGAACCAAAGAGAGGCTGCATTGTGCTATGGGTTTGGAGCTGATAGCTAATCTTACAGCAGAGATTCAGTGCAATGTAAAATATATAAACCAAAACCAGAGTTACCACAAAGTTATCTAGCCACATCCTCGGCTGGTGTAAATCATTGCAGATCCACTGCAAAGGGCCTGCGCTGATTAATACCTACCGAAGAGCAGATCCCTTGATTGCAATCCAATTCAGATACATGTTATTTCTCATCGGGTGCACTGTGGCCCGTAACTGTTCAAATCACCTTGTCAAGGGAATCGCAAATATCCTCTCTAATTGATAGATATGGGCATCTGAGCTATCCCACTCAATATTCAGTATTCAGAGACAGAAGATAACAAAAATATTTCTTGCTATCAGAGGTGTAAAAAAAACCCCACGAAATCACCCCACACACTTTTCAATGTTTCCAAACTGTTAAATTGCTATTTAGCCAGATTTGAGTAAAAAAAAAAAAAAATCCAAACCCACAACCACTTACTTATTTCACATTTTCTGTTATGTCAAAAGGGAGGAAAACCAACTTCCATTTCTGTCAGTGTGACCAGCTGTTTAAATAGTAAGTGGCCAGTCCTATAAACACTACTGGGAGTAGTGTCCTGTAATGCAAATGACAAGCATAAGTGTTCAGTGAAAATTAAAGTTTTATTAAACAAATCATATTTTTTTAAATCTACTTTTAATTAACTTAAAACCTTACAATGGCCAAAAAATAAGTGCACTTTTCCAATAATTTCAGTTTTTGCAGTGGACATTTCACAAAATAATAAACTACACAATTTTATTTTCTCCACACACAAATGGCCTCATTCCTGTTTAAATTTTGTCTTCACAAGGAAAAATAGGGTGCTCTCATGTCAGCTAACACATGAGGTAAATTCCTAGTGAAGGCAATACAAGAAAGTGAGTTATTCTCACGAGTTACCAGACCAGAGTAAACCCTAGATTCCACCATAGTTTTCACCCTGACCTGCTAACTCCATGTGAAAACGTCACACTTCCTTGTCTTGCCTTCGCTAGGATTTTACCTCATACGTTAGCTAACAAACATGAGGTAAGAACATCTCTTTGTTAGTGAAGGTACACTGACACCATAAGCCTCCTAATCTTCTTGGGCCCAATTTACCATTGCCTACTCACAGTTCAGTCACTTACAAAGCAAGTGCAAATTGGGTGTAAAATGCTGCCAGACCAGAAATGTCATCTTCGCTTTCCATCAGCCAGCTCAGCAGTCATGATGGGTCCAAATGAAGTCTTCCCACCGCTTGCTGATCTTGTACCAGTTTCACAGCTTTGTTCATCTCTGAACCTTTTTGTGGTATGTTATTCTTCCCACTGTTTACCCAATGCACCCTCGGGATTCCTCTATTTCTACTTCCGTATGCTCTGATATATAATCACCATGTGTGGTTTCCTTTCCAGGTCCATTCTTGACACATGCCCAAACCATTGCAGTCATCTCTCTTTAATCTTCTGTAACGGTGTAATTTCTTGCCCTTTTCTTATCACCCTTTTTTGTTGTTGTTTTTGTTTATTTCCTGCAGTCTTGACAACCTCAGTATTCCCCTCAGCCAGTTCATTTCTGTAGTAAGGCAATCTTTCATTTGTCAGCTTTCCTCATACTCCTGCATTCCAACCCATAGAGGAGTATCAGCACAATTGTCTAGTTTATGCCATTTTTGTTTTTAAATGGAAACGTTTGTAGCCTCCAGTTCTTTGGAGTTCTCCAAATGCAGTAGTGGCTAGTCCAATTATTTTTATGTCACCTTCACAATCCCCATTCTTCAATACTAGTCCTTCACTGTACAGAAGTTTTTTTTTTACTTGTTCTAGATCTCAGACTTTGATCTTTGCCGCTACCTCTTGTCTTCCAATTGCCATAATTTGGTATTCTCCGTACTGAACTTCAATCCAAATTTTCTGTTCTCCTGGTCAATCTTGTTAATTATTCTCTGTAAATCCTCACTGGCCAATGCTATGAGGTCAATAACATCTGTGAATCTAAGGTTATTCGCTGTTCTCCCACATGACTCGTCCCCTTTCATCGCTCAGTGCTTCAACCATTATGGCTTCCAGAAACCTGGAGATAACATGCATCCTTGGCTCACTCCTACAGTAGCTGTGAACCATCTGTAGGCTTCTTGTCCTGATATCTCTCATCACAAAGAGATTATCTGTTGTACTTTGTCCTGGTCTAAATCTGGCCTGTTCCTCTGCAAGCACTATTTCCAAGTATCTCTTTAATTCCCCTCAACAGTATCTTGGTGAACGCTTTTCCCAGAATACTCTAAGTTCACTTCTTTGTGGTTCTTGAGCTCACACAGTACCATCTCTAAAAAAGGAAACAGCATTTTCCGCAATTCTCTTGGCACTTGATTATCTGTAAATCTTATTAAATAGCTTGGGCATGGCCCATGTGTGTTCCTCGCATTCCTGCAGAAGCTCTGCTGTTATGTTGTAACTTTCCCAGTGCCTTTTTCCTTTTTCGAACTTTCTATCGAGAGGGTTATTTCTTCTAAGAATTCCAGCATCTGCTCTCCCTCATCTCTACTGGGAAGCTTCTCCTGGACCGTTTCATCTACTGTGTTCTGTATCTTGTACTGTTCTTAGAAAGAATATTTTGGTTCCTTATTCTCTGCTTGTTCATCCTCAATTATTTGCCTGTGCTTGTCTTTCACTGCCAACATCCTCAACTCATAGATCCCACTCAGCTCTCCTGCAATACAACCCGTGTCAAGTTTCTATTTGGGTATTCTTCTGCTTCTTTACATTGTTTACAGGATCAGAACTATGGCACTTTAAACTTCATGGGTATAAATGACCCCATGAGATGCAGTGGCGAATTGGGGACCAATATCCATGCATCATGACTCCCACATTAGGTAGAGAAAACTCTCCCAAGGATTTCTGATTTATTTTATAGGTTTTGTGCGGAACCACAAACCAGCAGAGTCCATAATCAGATCGCCCCTGCAGCTTAATGGTCCGTAAACACAAAATACAAAAAATGAACAACTTATGTTCCAGAGATCTCGATTCCAGCTCCTATTCAACCCTCTCGCCCAAACCTATTCAGCTATTCTCTAAGGCTTTGAGACTCACTTTGCAGGCTTTGCTGCACCTGCCTCACTCAGGTGCAGGTTGGAAGGCTAAATATGTCCCCAGTTACTTTTGGCTCAGGTAGGCACTCCTAGATGAGACTCTGGAAGCCAACTCTGGGCTTATTTGACTCCCAAATGCCAAACAACTCTCTGGCTCATTGGAACGCCTCACATAGGCAGCACTGGAAGGGGCTGACTCATGGATTTCAAGCCCCCTCCTCTGGTACCAAAGAACCTGTACCCCCATTGCAGCTCAGAGAAATGTCAGCTATCAGAAAAGCTAAATAATTAACATGCTCCTCAAGGTAAGGGCCATGTATTGTCCTTGATACATGCATACACCTTCCCTTAACAGCAAGAGAAGTTTCCCATGCAAATAGAGGGTAGATTGTGGCCGGAAGAGCTCATAAATCCAGTCAGGAGGAACTCAGGAGAGCTCTTTTATATCCTTCTCCATCCGGCCAAATCCTCATTATCCCAGAGGTTCATGCTGATGCCAAATGGCATCATTCATCTGCCACGGAGGCCTTTCAAGGAAAAGCTGAGACTTCAGAGATCTTACTAAAATCTTTCCACTGAAAAGGGAATAAGAGGGATAGGAACGAGACTGGGGTTTCAGAGGCACAAGAGATGCAGAGCTACACATGAGCTAAACAAGCAGCTCCAGCCACTCAGCAAGGCGGGGAGAAAGTAGAGTTTCATTTCTTTGTGCAGAGAGCTACCCTCTGAGTTCCATCAACATCAGCAAAAGTTGCCTGGCTCTATTCCTCTGGAACCATACCCCTAGATGTCTCTGTTCAGTCATGCACCACTGCAAAAGAGCTAACAGCAATTAACAATTGCAGTGGAGCCACTTTTTATAGAGGCAGATTTCCATGATGGTGCAACATTTGTGTAGTTAAAAAAAATAAATCTGTAGCCCTATACGGAATTAAGTTTCCCTATACAGAGTATATATCACAACACACGTGCACTTTAATAATGCCAAAGAGTCTGATAAGTGATTGCTGAAGTAGATGAGCAGTAAACGTATGCTTAGCATTACTGGCTCTTATGCTCAAGTGACAGCCATGAAATGCTCAAAATTACCACTGAGGTGAAGTAAGGTAAAGTAGTGATGAAACCGAATCTCCGGCCCAGTGGAAATCACGGTTTTCGTCCATCACCTGCGCTCGGAGGGTGACAAGTAAACAAAGATATTGACACCGTAAAACAGATTCATACATACAGCTCATTTTTTTTCCTGCTCTGTGACTGTTTCCTGTCCTTAGACAGCTGTCAACTGCCAGCACAGACCATTAGAAATTGGTTCAATCTTCCACAGGCCGCACAGATCAAACATCTTTCAAAACGATGGTGCTTTGAAAAAGATGGTCCAAGACAGACACAGCAGGAATTAAAAATTGATGAACTGATAATTTGATAAATTGGTGAACTGATAAATAGAGGGTAGTGTAGATGTACCCCTAGTCCTGCCTCAGTACGGGGCTAAACGTGATGACTGAGGTTCCTTTCAGCCCTACATTTCTATGCCCATTCCCCCACATGGCCATCCTGAACTTTGGATCTGGGTGCACAGGGTTGTGCACCCGGTCTTCTCTACCAGGCAAGTGAGTGGAGAGTAGATGTAGCCTTATCTCTGATCCGAATGCACAGGCCAGCAAAGTTGAGCTGGACTGGGAAGCATGGTAGTAATCTGCTACTGGTCCAGGCTAGCAGTAGATTACTGTCTCCTTGGAGCAAAAGTATATTATCCTCTTGGAGTCATGATTGCTTTCCCATGATGCTCCTGGGACAGCATGGCTATGTGCTACCTCTTACACATGATTGCAAATGCACAACCCAGGCCTAAGTGCATGAGATATAAAACACACCTTTTAGAGAGAAAGAAAATTCACCAATGTACCTGTTTCCAAGAGATGTGCGTTCTGCTGCATTTCTTTCTAAGGATACGTCTCTGCTACCTACCAGATCGGCGGGTAGCAATCGATCTATCGGGGATCGATTTATCACATCTACACTAGACGCGATAAACTGATCCCCGAGTGCTCTCCCCATTGACTCTGGAACTCCACCTCTGCAAGAGGTGGAAGCGGAGTCGACAGGGGAGCAGCAGTGGTCAACTCACCGCCGTGAGGACGGCCAGATAAGTCAACCTAAGATACACCGACTTCAGCTATGCAAATAGTGTAGCTGAAGTTGCGTATCTTAGATCAAACCCCTCCCACACCTCGTGTAGATGAGGCCTAAGAAACATTTAGTCCCACTGTGCTGAGAAGAGAGCTCTGCACAGGTCCACCTGAAAACTTATTGCTGCTGCTGAGGAATGGAAATGCTGGTTTACTCTTGATTTCAATTTTCCCCTTCATTTCCATATAGTAGCTCTCCACTCAGCCTGATTCCAAGATAAGTCACTCATTTCAGACCAAGACATTCTTCTGTCCCAGACAAACCTGGTATTAACTCACCAAGTATTACTGTAAATTATTAACATTAAGAATGCTGAATCATGAATCCAGAGTACGGAACACTTTATACTGGTTTAAAAACGAATCCGGCATAATTTCAAGCTTCCCCCACCATTATCTTTGTTGTGTACTTGACTTAGAATTTTTATGATAGATGTTAAAAGCTTCATGCAACCAAGTTTGGTCATAGATGGTTGAGAGAATTATGCTAATTGCATTTTAAGTGTCAATAGTTTTCTTTACATGCAAATATAATAAGAACTCAAATACAAGAGCAAACACAAACGAGACTAATACAGCATTAAAGACTACAGCAAGAAGGCACTGAGGCCTGGTCTACATAGGGCGGTGGGGAGGAGGAGGCGTCGACCTAAAATACGCAACTATCAGCTATGCGATAAATTGATCCCTGAAAGATCGCTACTCACCGATCTGGTGGGTAGTGTAGACCTGCCCTAAGTGTTTTCAGCAGTTGGGGCTTTAAACAATTTAAGTCCTATCTAACACTTGAATCCTATGACAACTCCACAACTGCAGTCTTATAAACCTTTATAATCTTTAGTAGTGGGAGCGGGAGGTATCTAAAAAGCATTACTCTCAACTATCGGGAATTTCTTACCCTCAGAGACCACTTCAAGACATTTGAAAAACGCTGAAATCTACCCAAGGAAAGTACCCATAAAACCATGTCACCTCTGAATATAGACGGTTATTGACCTAAAAGCAAGAAAAATTCATTCTCTCTGTTATATAGTTACTTGAAAAGGCAAATATTTTCTGTATAATCATCATTTGGTTCATTCAGTCAGAAGCATGGACTAGATAAATACAACAATCCCTGAAAGAAACCCATAGTTTTACCATATTGTTTCTCAGATGTTTTAAATGCCTATCTTTCATTTAAACTGAATCTCAAATCATCATTATGAGTAACTGGGTGGCTGGGATATTTTGAATCTCCGTTACACTCTGCATAGCATTTTCAAGCAGGATAAAGGTAAAAATCAGACTTTATTGTATGGAAACACTGTTATAAAATCATTACAGAACACAGCTATGTTCCAGCTATCTAGGTGCCCATTTATGGATGTCAGTGCAGATGCTGACTAAAGAAAAAAAGACTACATCAAACTTTTTTCTTATTAAAATGTTTCCTTTTGTCAGAACATTTAAATCAAAGCAATAGGCAGCAAGCAATGACCCTGAAGGCTGCAGGATAAATTCATAGACTTGTTTTCAGCAGGGCTGCTCAAAACCCGTATCTTACTATTTGTATAACTGGCTGATCTGAGATTGAGGCATAGACCCAGACCTCCACAATTTCAGCACATTCCTTCAGCCTCAGTGAACCTCCCCACACCACAAGCAGGGATCTGCCTTTCATGGGGCTGGAATAGTGGCAGCTTCGGGGGGTCAGGAGGATCAGTTAGAGTGATGACTGTTCTTATGCTCCCCCGGCTCCGCAAAGTGACTCCACTCAATTGCTTTCTCCATCCAAGAGGGCGACCGTTGGGAATCATCGGGATTACACTGTTCTCCGGCTCTCTCCTTCCTTGCAGCGAGCATGTTTCCTAGCCAGATCTCTCCCAGCCAACATGGACATGCAGGCATCCTGCTATTCCCTCCTCCCCCATCACTGGTCCTTCTTACCACCCGCAAGTTAAATCAGCAGTAGAGGCAGGCAACGCGCTGATGTTAAGTGGGTCACATGACGACTGGTGGCATACCATGTGCTACCATATAGGCCCTGGGCCCTTAAGCATGGCTGGGCTGGGAAACATGGAGAGTGGATGGAGGTTACAAAACCACAGAGCTGTGCCTTTTTAAAATGCCCAAAACGCTCCTCAACCCACAGAATAAATGTTCTGTGCTTTAAAACAACCGAGGGAAGACCATCAATCCCAGTTTCATGGGCCAGGTGATTCTCAGCCACAGCTCCAGTGTGGGGACACAGCACATTTTGGGCCTCACAGGGACATCATACAGATGTCTGCAGCAGGACTCAAGGTGGAGACCATCCCTAAAGAGGGTAAAATCCAGCGTTTCTATTGTTCGGCTCCCCATAACCTAGCATGGTGCAGTGCATGCATAGTTAGGTTGTAAAATGCTCCAGCTCAACAGCTGATGCTGCCAGGAAACTTTTATTTCATTTTAATTTGACTAAAACCTTGAAACCGGATTAGATCCACGCCCCAGCCTAACCCTTCCAAAGTTATGTAATCCTTGAAATCCAGAAGCCTTGAGGGGCTTACATCTGACAGCACTGGTGATGTCATATTTCTGAAAGGTTGCTATGGCAACAGTTCATACTGCTGCCATATGCCCGTGGCAGACAATACAAGGAACCACGAGACCTCTACGAAGCAGAATTAGCATACAATCTCTGCGATCGCTGAAATTCAGCAGAATTTTAATAGAACAGCTGGGGAAATGTGAGATTGCCCTTCAACTCAGTGTTCTTAAGTCTTTGCTGATCAATCAGACAGCTGAGCTACAAAAACTGCTCCTTTTCTTTCTCAAAGTAATCTACACAAGAGGTTAACAAGCTTCCTGCACCAATTGGAAATGCTAACCAACAGCCCCGGCTAAAAAGCAATTGACAGAGGAGGCCCTAGCCATCAATGCCTATTTAAGTCAAAAGAAACACAAATTCCTCTATTTATGTGAGACCCTAGAAAAGCACCTGAATAAGATACACTCTCACTGGCCAGGACAAAACACGGGACGCGTTTTTCAGGCAGTTCAGAAACACTAGTTGTGGTCCATTTAACAGGAGCACCCCTACGCTGCCCTGTAAAAACAACATTCTGTGTTTTCTGGGAATCCCAATTTGCTTGATCTTCCCTTGACGTGAGACCTGCTAAGGGGACTACGGAGAATGTTTCACGCCAATACACACAGGCAAAGGATCCATGCGCACATGCGGCCAAACTCGGGTGGGCTCCAGTCCTGCGTACGTGACAGCCAGCTGCCCTTTTAGGCAACATACTGGGGACTGAACTTGAGACATCCAGAGTTAAAGGCAGGTGACAATATAGCTTGAGCTACTGAACCAAAACAGCCCAACTGTGGGCTGCAACAGCCTTATATCCACCGAGGACCTGCGACACACTCCCCCCTGGGTTACACGTACAGTGAAGCATGCGCTTCACGCTGCTCACATGAATAATCTCTCCATGCCTGCAGATCTGGGCCACAGCAACAACCCACGCATGTGCCACTGCTGTGCCACTCGGTTGCCTTGTTGCCCATGGACACCTAAGATGTCTCCCTTTTCTAAGCGAGTCCCTGAGCCAGCAAAGCACTTAAGCGCATGCTCGCCACCAAGCACAGGCTTAAATCTCATCGCAGTCAAAGGGACAACACACATGCTTTGTTGAATTAGTACATTTCTCACCCTCCTGGCTTCACCAAAATGTGACTCCTAAAGCAGAAAGTAAATAGGAACAACCCATCTTTTTTTACTTTAATAAAAGTCATGATTATTTGCCAACCTCACGATTTTCAGGGACCTGACTCATGAGCTTTGAATGCTTGTGGGGTTTTTTCCCCCTTTTTTTCTTAAAGTGCTAGCACTCTATTTCCACACGTACTCCCAACGCAGCTCATTCTCCATTACCTGATGAGCCAAATGAGAGATCAAAACACAGGATCTTTGGGTAACTGGAAATATAAGCAAAAGGAATGCCCTTGTAGATCTACACCCTCCCCATTTAACAATCCCCAATTTAAGGAGTTCTAAATATTTAACTGTCTGCTCCTTTACTCTTTCATGACACATCCTTACATAAGGACTACAAACCAATTTGCATGGCCTTAAACGTGGTATGGTTTTGGTTTCCATGTATAAAAATGTATCAAAAAATGGGGCCCTAATTTAGTAGGCCATCTATTCTAATTATGCCTTTATTGTTAGTAATAAAAATTATTCTTTCACTTTGAATTCAAACAGCTGAAGCTTTCCTTTCGTTCCAAGCTGCGGGGGGCTAGCTTAGTGGACAAAGCGAATCCTTTCTTAATCAGCTTAATCTGTATTCCCTTCACCCTGCCCTACAGAGGAGAGACAGCGACAATTTAGAATTAATTCATTGCAACAAGCATCCACAGACAATAATTTAAGCTTCTTCGCTCAGATCTTGGTTCTTTATCTCCCCTTTTAGATTTAGATTTTTCCTCTCCCTTAAAAGATCGAGTTTCAAATTGAAAAGTCAGCCTAAGCAGCGTCTGAAATTATGTAAGACTCAGATGAAGTGGTAGGGAACCACAGGCTGCTGAATTTAAAAAATTGCTTTGCAGTTAATCTCAAGGTGTTGACTGACCAATAATTACATAAATTACATTTCACACCCACTTTCCCTCCCCTTGGTAATGGGATGGACTGCCCCCCTCAGTGTAGGAGGATGGGCACTATGAAACTGAAATGAATAAATCAGATAGAAGAACTTGCACTTTAAGATGGATTTAGGCCCTGAAAGAAAACAAAGAAGGAGATTGTTTAAGGCTGGGAATTTCAGATGAGCCTAAGGGAAGTCCAAATCCTACCAAAATAGGCACTGATCTTCCTTAGTCTCCTTTGGAAATTCCAGCCTACCCCAATGCAATAAGAATAAGTCACAATGACCACAAAAATTCACAGTAAACGGTTTCTGAGTTCAAGATGGAGTTGCGTCATCAGCTTTCATGTTTTTAATGGCTCTGCCCATGCCCCAGGTTAGCAAGGGTACAGATAGCAGGGGGTGTCTTCGAGTCACTGTCCCCATGTGCCTTTTGTGGCTTGGCACGATGTAGCATTTGCTCTGCCTCAGTTTCCCCAACAGGGTTACCAGCCTGATCTCGTCTTACGGCTCAACCCTCTGGCCAGGTCACTACAAAAGTTTAAACCCTGGCCCCTTTCAGGGCAGCAGGTTCCAAAATAACACAAAATAAAGGAGACTTTATCCCAGCTGTGCTTAATTCTCAGCTCCCCCCCCCCCCACCCGCCTTGAAGTTATTTTTCTACCTGCACTCTGGGCCTTGCTACCAGACCCCATTCTCTCCCCCGCGTGGGGCACCACCTGCAGTCTCCTGGCTTAACAACCAGGTGCCTAAAAACCCAAAGAGTCCAGTGTCAGACCTGTCTTCTCTCCAGGCAGGCTCTGACCAGTCACCATACTATGCGGGTCCTGGATCCAGCCGGCCTCCTCTCCCTCAGGTGACAGCTCTTTGGCTGCTCTCCTTCCCAGCCAGCTGGTCGCCAGTAGGTGAACTCTCCCCTTTCTACAGCCCCTTCCTATAGAGTGAGACCCACTACAACTGTAACCTATGGGGCTGATTGTACTCACTGCAGCTCATTAACCCTTTCCAGCCTGAGTGGGGTTTGTATACCCCATCAAAGGGAGGGGAGGGGGGAGACTACCAAACATACTTGTTTCAGGGCACTGTGGAGCTTGATCAAAAGCCTGCTTCTGATAAAATGAGAAAAGGAGATAAAATATGAGCCCCTTGGAACTTTGGACATTAGATTTTTGACAACAAGCTCCCTGATTCATCTGACACCAGGTTTATCAGATCTTAGCGAAAATCCCAAGGCTTCCACCACCCTCTCCCCTCCCGCCCTTGCCTTGAGTGCCAATGTGTTTAACTCCAGCCTTGAGTTCTAGGAAATCCAAGATCAGAAACTAAATGCCCAACAGCAGGTGTCCAACGTGAAAATCGCATGGAAAAGGGAATGAATTGGCCAAGCAACAGCAACTGAAAGGCAGATATCCTCAGGGATCACCACCCCGTTGTAGCACACCACTGTCACATCCGTAGATGCAGACCCCATGAACTGCATTATGACAGTCCATTGTGCATCAATGCTTAATGCGGGTGTTTCTACGGCCTTCCCCCACAAGGCTTTTGCTGATAGGGATGTACATATTATGTGGTAGCAATACTCGACCTGTTAAGGATCAGTCCTTATTTCCATTGCAATCATGTTGTTGAAGGGTTGGTACCTCATCTATTTAATGCACTTCAGGCTAACCCCAGCCCACAGGTTGTCAGACTCAACGCAGCCTTTATTTGGTTGCTTGCAATTTTGTTTCACTTGAATCTATTTATCATTTTCAGCCTTGCCCATAGGCTTTGGGGCATCTGTGCAGCAAAACTGATTTTTAGCAAATGCAATTTTGCAAGCCTTAGTCTGTGGCGCTGTTTGCTCAGAACAGCACCCACTCAGGAAAGTGTGTGAGCACATACTCAAAGCTAAGCAGATGTTTAAGTACCTTCCTGAACAGGGATGCTTTCCTGAATTGGGCTCAAAATTTATCCCTGAGTACTTTTTCCTAGCTGAACGCTGAAGAGGACGTTTCATTTTTGCCCCTCCTCTGTGTTCCCCAGCACTGGTCAGATTAACTTTGAAATAATGGTCACCAGACACTTCCAGTAACATCTGACTCCACTGAAGACAATGGCAAAGCTCATTGATTTCAGTGCAGCCAGGGTTTCGCCCTTCCGTTGCAGTACTGTGTGTTTCATGGCCCTGACCATGTACTGTGTTACAGAGGAATATATCAATTGCCAGATTGGCGCAGACCAGGGGTCCATCTAGTTCAGTGATCACTCAGTGCTTAAAGTTTAGCAACATACCTGCTTTATTCAATGTCTGGTTCCAACTGACTGTGCTCTGCCCCTAAAGGCACAGGCCCCAATACCACACCTATCTGACACTGATCTATACCACTGCTTCAGAGGAAAATTCAAGAAACCCAGCAGGAGACAGTGAGGAGATAACTTCCCCAGAGAAATTTCCCTCCTAACCTCCATTTGTTAGTGGTTCACTTGAGGCCTGAAGCATGAGGATTTATGTCCCTTCCAACCCTCTTGACTATTATTTAGTATTTATTTTTGCAGAATTCCATTCCACATGTCCCATTCATTTACAGTATGTTCATAATCTCATTGATTATTAGTCATTTGTGATCTTTTGCAATTGGCAGATGGTAAAACCAACTTTCACTGCCCCAGGGGATATTGATGTTGGTCTCCTGCATAGCAGTATTCTTGTCCTGTATTACACAAATCAATAGACATGTTGTTTAGTGAGTACTCAAACTGAGGCACATTCCCCACCAGCAATAAGTGTTAGCAGAAGGAATCACACATTAATTCCAAGGAATTAGGAATAGTTACTTAGAAAGGGACACTTTAGATAACATCAACCAGCTACATTTAGTGAGAGTTTGAAGTATTGCTGATCCTGCTCCATTTCTCTCCACCAACATGTCCCTTATTTCTGTGGGCTATATAAACAAGGCCTTTCAACTATGGTGTAATCACCGGACGGCCTCTAATCTTGAACATCCACATGTGTAGAATGGATGTCAGAACTGTTGTGTCAACTTGCTGAGTACAGTAAGGAATGCGAGCACATCCAGACAGGGCCACGACTCACACAGCATTGAGAAGCTACAGGCTCAAATTCTATGTTGGCACGGCTCTTCAATTCTGTTTCCTTCCCCTTTCAGGTACTTTCATTCAGAGGGTGTGACCTTAGCATACTCCCATAGTAATGTCTCATGGGCTAAGGCTGTGGATCTCTCTAAGTCCATGCAAGGAAAGAAAAAGAACAGTCCCCCTGAGTCTCCCGCATAGGGGACCTGGCTAGCACAATGCCGAGGGGGTGGGTGGAAGGGAAACAGCAGCCTCTTCAGGACAGCTAGTGCCTCTCCTGTGCACGTGGGCAGGCAAGGGTGATGAGTGGGTGGAGCTCCCGTCCCTGCCACACACACTATCTGCCAGCCAACACAGTGGTGCTGGCACAGGTGGGGAAGCCATATACATCAGATGTAGGGTTTCCAATAAGTATGTGCTCAAGTGCCTGTCTACATCGGGGCCTTAGGGTCGCAGTATTCAGGCATTGCCTGGCAATGTTTATTTGATTTAAACAGTTGTTTTCCTGGAAGATGAAACAATACATCGGGGGAGGCCATTTCTATAGGTTTTAGATTTTATAAAAGCTTGTTTTTATACCATTTTAATTAGGGGGCCAAATATCAGTTGGCAGTGGCCCTTTTATACAACCCATCCCTTTGTCTAGACTCTGGGTGTGCACATTTTGCACAGAAAATGACTAACCTGTACTACTTTATTCTTTATTTAAAAAATTAAATATTTGGCCCCAGAGTGTGGGGAAGAAGAGAGCCTTTGCCAGAAGGAAAAAGTGATTCACAAAGGAGAAAAAAAATACATATCCATAGATTTTAAACCCATAACAGGCCATAAAATTTCACTCAGCCACTGTTGTATCAAACCCCCAAACCTGTAGTTGAACTGGTGCAGTGTTCCTCCACCAGTTTGTCATCCTACAAGAGGAGAGCATAAAAAAACAACTGAGGATGCATCATGTGATGTTGAAAGTTTTATTACAATCTAAAGCAAAGAAAGTCTCATTCCCCACACTAATCAATTATCAATGTTCAGCCAATATACACTTACTATAAGAGTAAAAATGTAACGGGAGTTGTGAAATGTTTTGAGTTCAAATGAGGGGTAGCCAAAGTAGAGAGGCCGAGAAACAATGAATAGAGTGTTTTCTAGAAGGCTATCCAGTCTCGCTTTCCAGGGATGGACAATCTACCACATCCATTGTAGAATTTCAACTTGCTAAGCATCCCTTAGACAATTTTGAAATATACAGTGGTCACGCCTGACAAAGGGAAAGTATCTACTGGAAAGTCTCATTGGTCCACTGATCTGTTTTCCCTCTGTGCTGTCTATTGTAGACAGTGCACCTGACTATAAGCAAGTAGCTGTTTGTAACACTGATCCCTCTGTCCTCTGGTTTGTCACAATCAATTTGTTTGTGTTAATATCCCAACGGTCAAAATACTTTAAATAATGCAACTTCTCATTTGCACTACGGGGTGGCTTTGTTTCTGACCCCTTATGCGTCTTTCCATTTGGAAAGTCATTAGTGATTACTGTTCACACACCTTTGGAGTTATAACCCCAGGAGTAATACTACTGAAAGCCCTTTCTAGGAGGAGGTTTGGCAAGCATTCAGAAGGCCATGGCTCATTTCCCAACTCCATTACCCATGTTGGATACTTCGCCTGGAGTAACTGCAAAATTGACACATTTCAGCCCACCAGATGGGACGTCGCCATTTTGCACAGCACTTGCCCAGTAATAGCTGGACTGTCGTCTCCCATTAAGGGTTCTAATTGAAACCACCAGATCTGCAGAAGTAATCAGCACCCAGCAGTTCCCCCTGTTCTTATTTATGCTGAGTGCCCCCACTCCAGCTTAAAGGGACTCTGTAAAGTGTTCAAAGGCTCCCAAGTCATCTATGCAACTAAAATCACTTTGGAAATAGGATTTAGGAACCTGCAAGCTTATGTATCACTGACTTTCAATGAGACTTAGGAGCCTAAAGGCCAGATCCTCAGAGATATTTGGACACTTAACTTTGAGGATCTGGGGCCAAGACATTTTTGTAAAGGGGAGTTAGGATCCTAAGCAACTAAGGTGGATTTAAAAAGGTTACCCTCAGTACTGCACAGGATCGGGCCCTTCAATCTGCATCTGCAGAAGTTCAATGCTGGGAGTTCTCATTTTCTTTAAAACTTTATTCTGATGGATGGGAGCGGGGGGGCAAGGGTGAGATTGGAGCATACCATTTACTCTGAGCTCAGTTTCGAGAGCCGACCATCTGCCATTTTTGAATTATCCATGTAGGAAAACACAAGAACCCGTGAGAATTTTTTTTCCCCCAGTAACTGCTAGTTAAAAATGCCACCCTGGATTCTGTTCAAACTCCCTCCCCACAACCCAAACTCTCCTCCCCAAAACAGGTCATTTCGGATAGCGACCAAGATTAGGGCATTGCAGCTTAATGGGGAAATGTTGCATAGAATCGTGGCTGTGTAAGAACAGGGGAACTGGTTCTGCAAACTTAGACAATTATCTGCTTTAACAGATCCTGGGAAATTCTGCTTCTTTCATTACGAATTTCCAGATACCCACTGAGCTATTCCTCGCTGTGGTTTGCACATGCATGTGTCCTCATCCCAGCAAATGACTATTTCGCCCTCACTAGCTAATACGTAACAGAAGAGGCAGCCTGCATGGGGTTGCTTTCAGCAGCTGCTGCTCCCCACCATGGCTGAGCAACTGCTCTGGCATGTGCTCAGTTTCCCCTGTTAGGGCTAAATGGTGATTTAGCAACGTCTGGGAGTTCTTCCAGCTGGGTCATTAGTAGTCTTTCCCCTCTCAGACCAGCAAAGAATCTGGTGGGTCAGGAGGCCAATAACTCTAGCAAAGGGTCAGACAAGAGCCTCTTGGGGTTCGGACCCCTTTGCTCCATATATTTTACTAACCCTTTAGCTTGGGCTGGTAGGGAACCTAGACCCACCTACCCACCCTCTAAGTTGCAATCCAGGGGGTCTGCTTGAAGCAGCTGGAACCACTTTCTCTCAATCCCTCACTGATTCCTACCACACTTCTCCAGTAGGCTGTTTCCCGGACTCATGCACTGTGATCCTCTTCTCTTGGAGGTCCACTAACCGGGGGGCTTCCCACCAGTTGGCTGCTGAAGATGGCTGGTTGCTCAGTCTCTCTGGCTGCCATCCACCCCTGCTAATGCAGCCTTTTTATCTCCCCAGCTGTTGCATGACCAGCGATCAGCCGCAACTGAGGAGGCAGCACGTGTCTCTGCTAAGCCTGGAGCAGCTGGGACAGGATGGGGTGAGTATACCCCAGGACACAACCGTAAACAGAGAGAATCCTAAAACAGATTGTAGCAAAGGATTCTGGTTTTTGGTAAAATCAGAGCTGACAAAGTATCATGCAAAGAAAAAAAAATCCCAAGTTGCCGATATATATAACTGGTCCAGGATTTAATTCTTTTCACAGCAGCTAGGTGCAGCCTGTGGCCTGCAAAACAGAAGAGGGACTGTATTCAGCTCTTGCTTTAGAGACTCACTACCTGTCCAATAATGGAACTCCCGTGTCTCAGCCCCAGATTAGTGCTCAACGCTATCTTAACGCAACAAACCTCTGATTCCAAAGACATTCTTTACCCATCTGTTATACACGAGCCCTTCTACATTCACGAGTCCTTAGCTGAGAGCTCCAACAATACAGAATTTTCTCACCACGTAGGAAAAACATACAGAAGGGCAGGAGATGGCTGGTAGTTAGAGATTCTGAAATAACATGGACCAAATTGTAATTTCCCAGCCATAACAAGAAAAGAAAAAAACACCAAAGAAGTCAGACAAGGAAACATTCCATTTTCGTACTACACGGTTAGACTTTAGAGTGCTATATTCACTACATTTATTTTTAAATAGCTCTATGCCTTGCCTACACAGCCTGCAGTCAACACACTTGGAGACTGAGTTAGAGATGTATATTCTAATCCCTAGAAGTGGAGACAGGTCAAGATTTGCAAAGTGACTAGTGATTTGCGGTGTCTTTGAGGCATCTTAAATGGACTGGATTCTCAGAACACAGACGAACGAGCTGAAACACAGGCTCCTTTACGGTGCTCCAAGCACTCAAAAAGAGTGGCACTCAGGATCGATCATAAGTTGCTTTCAAAAATCTTAGCCTCATAGCTCCAGCCCCAGAAACACAAGGTAGCACCTGTGGTAGACAGGAGCATACCGAATATGCTCCACTTAAAATGAAACACAAAAAAGATGCAATGCTTCTAAATGCTCACGTGTAAATCCAAAGCTAAATAAATAACGTTCTGCAGACAAAGGTTCTGGCAAAGCGCCTTCTTTGCCCCTCTCTGCTCAGTGTCACACTGAAGGAGGCACTTAGTTAAAACATTTGCTTCCAGCTGTGTGAAGCCCCCATACAGCAGTTTCACAGACTCATTTTTCAGAGCAGAACTGCACTTTGCAATGTTCAGAGTTACTTCCCTGTAAATCAAATGAGCTCGCAGCGTTTGTCAGGCAATGCAGAAGTCGAGGGATCGTCAGTGATCTGTAAATAAACTATATGCACAGTTCACTTTACATGAATTCCCACGGGTCACATCGCTTACAAAGGGGAGTGCTTGGATTTTTTTAAAGAGGCCTTTCTATCAAAGAGGCTGCTTATAGGCCGAGTCCTTGCTCAGGACTAGATTCTGCAACCCTTCCTCTTACTTCTGGAGTAGGGTACTGCTCAGTATATCCCATTGAATTGTCAGGGAGTAAAGTACCACTCTGCATAAGAATGGGTAGTACAATCATGAGAGCTTTGCCTGAGTGAAGATTACGAGACTGGACATTATGGGGTAGTTGGAGTCAATGTACCTTAGATCGACTTCCTACCGTGGTGTAGGCACCACAGGTCGACAGTCGAAACTCTTCCGTTGACTTACCTTATGCTTCTCATTGGGGTGGAATACCAGAGTCGACGGGAGAGCGATCAGCGGTTGATTTAGCGGGTCTTCACTAGACCTGCTAAATCAACCCCCAGTGGATCAATCACCATGTATCTATCCCCCGGTAAATGGAGACAAGCCCTAAAGGAGCACAAACAGCATAGATGTCCCCATTTAGCAGAATACGGGCACTTCTCTTACCAAAAGACCTTTCGAGGTTCTCTTTCATGCACTGAATTTTCAAACTGCTTAACCTCAGAAGCAACGCAGGCCCAGATCCTCAAAAGGTATTTAGGCTCCCAACTTGCATTGAAATCAACAGAATTTAAGAGCCTAAATACCTTGGAGAATCAGAGACTCAGTTATTTGAGCAAACAGGTCTAATGGAGAAGGCTTATGACAAGGTGCCAGTTGTTGGGGGGAGCGGGGGGTTGTCATGGGATGTATCAAATCCTTTAAATTGTCTTCACTTAAGTGATTCAACCAGCTAATGGGGATGGCCTGGAGTGCGAGAATGATCTTGTCTGGGCTAGATGTTGATGTCATTTGCATTTGAGTGGGTAGATGAAAACCTGAGGCTCACAATAATGGCACTGCAGCGAATTCCTTGGAAGTTACTAAAGCGGTCCTTTTAATCCTTTTAAATAACTTCATGATAAATTGGGAAGCACTTTAATTGTTGCTTCTGAGTATGCGACATGCCACCCAAAGATATCATTATCACCCAGGGTTATTTTTCAGCACTGCACCTGGCAAACCAAGTGCAATTACCCTCCCTTTTCAACAACCTACTGCATACCTGTGACAGTTCCGCAAGGCAACCCTTGCCCAAAATCTCTCTGCACCTCAGGAACACTTCATCCAAGAGATAATTAGGGACACGGGTCCTGTGTTTCAAAGATAACTCCACTATTAACATCACTGGTCCACAAGATCCTTTCCGGGGGAAATTTTTATGTCAAAGGAAAAGAGGCTGCTGTTGATGGTGCAGATGAAATCCCAGGGTGAACATGCAGCCTTGCTGGAGCCAGGGTTTCACGCCGAGTCTCTCATGGAACATTGCCAGTCACATGGAAGTCTTGATGTCACTTTTTTTTTTAAAGTGACTCGGACAACTTCACTTAGAACCAAGAAGGCAGCAGCTTTCAAAGGAACCGAAAGGAGTTAGAGACCAATTCACACTGATTTTTAATGACTTGTGTGCCTAACCCTTTCAGGCCACTTTGAACAGCGCTGCCCAAATTCCCTTGCTCATCTGAGTAGTACACTGGCTTTGATGGCTCTACTCATGTGCGTAGAGGCCGCAGAATTGGGTCTTGAGTGGCACAGTTCAGTGCAGATGATGTAACAGAGCTGTGCAGATCTAGACTGATTTGGGATTTTATTATAAAACCGTAACTCGCTCTGCACCCTTCAAACAAATCTGGATTTATTTGGGGATTCTTGTGGAAACCTACAATATTGTCGAGTTTTAATCTGGTTTTGACTATGTCTTATTTTCAAAGTAGGGATCCTGCAGACAGAGAATGGGATTGCGTGAAGAGAATGGGTCATAATGCACAGGGGGGCAAAGGTATAAATTTGCACAGGTAACCTTACTTTTGACATGGCCAGAATTTGGATTGCTTTGCCATGCAACCTTAATATTCTTTTAACACTGTGACGGAGTCAGACCAGAAGGATATAGGAGAGTGCTGGAAGGCAGGTATATCAGCCTCAGGATGTGCAGGTCCTTGTTCCCTGGATAGCCAAACAAAGGCTACTCCAGACCAATCAAGACACCTGGGGCCAATTAAGAACCTTCTAGAAAGGAGTAGAAACAGCTAGCCTAATTGGGACACCTGAAGCCAGTCAGGGACTGGCTGACTCCAGATAAAAACCTCCCAGTTAGTCAGGTGGGCTGTGGGTGTCAGGAGCTGTGGAAGGAGGTTGTGCTGTTGGTGAGACTGAGTGGTGGACAACTTATCATCCAGAAGGAAGGAGGCCCTGAGGTAACGGTGATGTGGAATTTGAAGAAGCAGGGACTGCTGTGGGGAAGTAGCCCAGGGAATTGTATTGTGTTTTGTGGATAAAAGGTCAGCCATCTTAGCTGATACTATTAGGGTCCCTGGGCTGGAGCCCAGAGTAGAGGGCGGGCCCGGGCTCCCCCCCGCTCTTTCCACCTTCCATACTGGCCTGTGATGAAGGTAACTCACTAGGTGGTGACTTTTGCCAATTATACTGAGAAAGGGAGGTCACTCTGGGGCCTAGATGAGTTTCTGAGGCCCCTAAATCTGCCAGGAAGCGCAGGACCCACGAGTACAAACTTGGAGCTTTGTCACAACACATATTCATGCAAGAACTAATCATGGAGTTTTCTATAGTCAAATGAGCAGGAAACCTGATGTAGCTTATGATGTTTTCAAGAGGTACTGTAGTTTTATTTTCAGAATCATCGTCTTCATCCTGAATCTCAAATGACCTTCTCTTCTGATCCCCTAACACATCAATACATCTCCACTTCACTGAAAAGCTGTGTCATAACATACAATATAAACCCTAACGTTTTCAGAGCCTCAGACAATTTCTATTTTTAAAGAGAAAGACCAGCAAAAGGGTATAGATGGTCACAGAATTTAAGGTTATTTAAATATGCTATAAAAGATTCTGAACCTCCCAGTGGCACTTAAACTTTATACCTTTTTTTCCTTGGCTTCGTTACAGAAACTTTAGAAATGTCAGTAATTTACAGTGTATGCTGCATTATCTTATACTGCATTGCCTTCTATTTCTGCAATTTATAGCACTTACAGAATAATGTAACAGTTATAAAGTTGATGGGGAATTATCTTCACAATGCCAAGTACTAGATATACATCCCAGAGAGTGTAAAGAGCCCACCGTATAAATGAGACTCGGGCCCTCATGAGTCTCAAACAATTAATTCATCACTAGCTATTTGCCTGGGTCACAAAACTCACAGGAACAGATCTGCTCAGAGGAGGACCACGAATAGAAGAGTGGAGATGCTGCAGGCCACAGTGGCATCAGCAGAGCTGGGAGAGGAAGCCTGCATAGTGTATTCCCCATAGGGTGCTGCACACGTGTGAAAACCTGCCCCTTATGGAGGTGCGTCAGTCGAAGCGGAGTGCTTTTGAAAATGTGGTTCCAGCAGCGAGCACTGAGCTCCAGGACAGCCGGCCTTATTCGTCTCATTCTTGCTCAAAGCCTTGGCCCAACTCCGCTCCCCCTGAGTCAACGGGAGCTTGGTGGTTTCTTTTGCGGGCAGCAGAATTAGGCCAAAGAGGAGGGTTCTCAAAGTCCCCACCCGCACCATTTTAATAGAAGGAAGGCCCTTAGCCATCTGTTCTCATCTTCACCTCTGGCCACTCTTCTTCCCATCTCTTCTTTGGGGGCCTTACCTCCCCTCTCCTCCTCCTGGTTCCCTTCCAACTCACTCATTATGTCCTATGCACTAAACATTTCTGGGGTTTGATGGTACCACCTTCACTACTATTGGTGGGTGTTCACTTTTTAATGTCCTGTAAATGGTTTGGCCCCTTTCAGGAGCCATTTCAGTAAATGCAATCCCAATTATTGATGGTAACATACACAAATTCAACACCTTTTCCCCCTTCCTGTGTGGTAACCTATATGTTAATTCTAAACTGCAGGAAAAGTTAAGTGTCCCTTCAAGTAAGAGTCTTTCCCAGGAGTACATGAGACATCAATGCAATCCAAGGACATCCCGTTTATTATGCAGTGGGGGAAGGGAGATGGAGATGTGTTTTGCATGAGAAGGAGACACGTTGGCTTGTAGCAAAGCTCTGAAACAGTCTGTGACGGTCTCACTTAAAATGTAAAAAGAGCAAGTTTAAGAGGAACATAAAAATAATTCAAGCATGTACACGGCCTGAACCTTATTTCCCCATTCCCCCCACCCCTATCACATTAGGTGGTGGGGCAGTGGAACTTTCCATAGTCCAGCCTGAATATTTCCCTACTCATGCATCCTGATTACATCTGCAATTGTGGTTACTACAAACAGGAAAAAAAGGTGGTGCGGGGGAGGGGACATGGCCCTTAGTTACCCATGTCCCATCCTCAGCTGGTGTTCGAAAGCCTCAGTTTAAGACAATATTCACTGACATTTATTCCCACTCCCTATATGCTGATGCTACTGCTCTTTAGGGATGAGGGGGGGATTTTTTTTTCATTCCTCTCCCTTGGCTTTCATAACAGCTAACAGTGCATCTTAAACCTGCTAATAGCAGTAGTGGGCTGTGTGCCATTGCTGTGAGTTTGAGCCTGTTGATTTCCATACTTTGGGTAACACCCGTCAGTAGCGGGTAGTGCGAATGGCAACCCCGTCAATCTGCACTCCTTCAGTCAGAGCTGGGCTGTGAGAAGAAAGTCAGTTATCTTCCCCTCTGTTTCTCCCCCAGAATAGAAGAGAAACAGATGTTCCTATCAACGTCTTGCAGAATTATAACGTTGTTAATCCAGTGTAACTACCCACTGCATTTCCTTTGGCCTGGGCGTTAGTAAGGCAATCCCCACTGCAGAGCTTACAGGCATGCTCAGATGTTACTTCCAATGCACAACCACCAGGTGTACATATGCACACATACGTTGTGGTCTCTCTATACCCACGCACCAGGGTCAGCACCTTTTTTTTTGCTCATATCCTGCTGATTGAGCGGAATTGTTCTACGTTATTTCGTCTGCATTCCCCTTAACCAGTTTTCTTCCATGCTTATACTGTCAGTCTACCTGCCTCCGCTAACGCGGTCAGCTGCCACTGCCTCAGAATTAGTTCCTACAGCTGCAGGAAAACTGCTGCATTCTTGGTGCTCTTCCTTCTACAGAATATCCCCTCTCATGGAGGGTCCAATCTAACTCCCTTTAAAGTGAATGGAGAGACTCCTTTTCATCTCCATGGGAGCTGGACTGGCAAAACTATTTGCATTAGTTGATGTTTACATGGTAGATTTGCTGGGATAAAGATGCATTTTACACGTTCTTGGATCAGACACATTCTGAAACATCTCTTGTCTTGTACGCTTTTATAGTCCCAAAGGGATGATTGGTCTCCAGTTTCACGGACTGGGCAGACGGGTGGTCATGCCTATTAATCAGAGCAGTGGTGGCCAGGAACGGTGATGAGGGTCAGAGTCACAGTCAGAGACCATGAATCAGAGCCAGAGTTAGGGACCAGGATCAGAGCTATGAGTCAGGAACTGAGCAGGGCTGGAGTAAGGCTGGAAACAAGGCAGACACAGGAGTGATCGCAGCTGTAGGTGTAAGCATGAGCAGTGCTGGGCAGAAGAACAGGTCTGACACCTCTCAGCCAGTTCTGTGGTTTGGTCAATCAGGATGTTCAGCTACAGGGCAGTTTCCTGGTCACAGGCTCAGGTGCAGCCTGACACCAACACTGAGCCTCCTTCCCAATTTGCTGCTAAGTGTCAGACTGCAATGCACAGGGCTCCCAGCATTGTTCGTACAGAGCAACACAATCATGCTTCCAAACTCCATAGCCCAAAAAGCGATTTCCTTCAGAGATGGCGGTTCACAATTTGTTTGACTAGGAAACTTCATGCTCTCGCTCGCCAGCCTATCCACAATCAGAAGGACCTACTTCTCATCCCCCTGGCCAGAACTGCAATCAAAGGAAAATTTGTGACCCATGATTCTGCTAATCTGCCTCTTAGTTTGGCAATTAATGATTAATTGCAGCTTTGATTTGTAGTGGAATTCTACAGCAGTAATTATTCCTGTTTGAACACAGACCAATTATCACCTCTCTCTCTCCTCCTCCCCTCAATTAAGTGATCAGAAGACAGCATCTTTTACTAATGGCTAATAACCTCTCATTCCTTGTTGCCAGTGCAGCTGGAAGTGATCAGGACGCTGAAGGAGTTTACATCAATCAGTGGTAGCACAAAGAACTGCAGAAGGATGGAAGTATCACAATTTGGCGGATCATTTGGAAGTCACGTAATGATTAGCAGGAGAACTAAATCCGCCATGCATTTCTTCTGTGAGTCTCTTAACAAGTGCTAATCAGAAATGGTCATTTACCCCATCATCCCCACCAGTGCAATCAAGTGCCCGGCCTGTATTTAATTGCTCCTGTGTTTCTTGGGCTGACAGGTCTCCTAGACTCAAGACTGTTTTAGGCTGTAGATGTGGCTCTGATGCTTGGTACCTTTTAAACATTTTTTTAATAAAAAGGATTTGTTTTAAAGATTTTTTCCCTCAAACAGAAATCTATCACCAGCTGTTACTATGATTAACGAACCCCCAAAGCTCAGGGCTGATCTTGTGTCTAGTCTGGCTCCAAAAGGATGGGCTGGTTTGATATCTGCTATTGATAACAAGGATGAGAGGCTGTAGTAGCTGCTGGCAAGGTTAAGCATTGGCCACCAGTGCTGATGACAAGTTCAATAAGATGGAAGTAGAAGAAAAGCTAGAAACGAGGGGGAAAACAAAGCAGCCTTTTTGGATATTTAAATGCTTCTCATTGGAAATAACTAGCTGTGAATATACTGCACTGGAGAAGGTGGGATTTTTTTCTGTACAGTTGCACTTTCACCGTTTCATTCCAGAAGGCACTGATATAGTTCAAGAACTATTCCCTTTGGGAAGGTGCTTAAGAACAGCTCTCAAGCAAGTGTTTACACAGAGCCAGCGTTTTGTGCATGGTTAATGGTCAGAGCTGTACTGGAGACAGACTTTAAAAAAAATCAACATGTTGAATACTGGCCTTATCCTGGATGGACCAGGGGAAAAATAAATACGGGTGACTGTTTTAAGCCAGGCAGCTCCCCACATAGCCCAGACACACAGCTACAGTTGAATAAGGCACACCTGGCGAATTGATTAAAATGCCATGCCCTGTGGGTGTCACTTGCTTTCCTGAGCACTCCTGAAAATATATGGCTCTGTGTATGGGTAAAAGGAGGAACATTTCCATTTGGTTACAGAGGTACACGGCCTCCATTGTCAACCGGCCTTTGTGACACTATGGATCTAGCCTAGAGGAATTAGCTGAAGGGGGCTTGGATGCTTCGTGGTTGTAAAAGAGCATGGTTGATTATGCACTCCAAAGGAGATGATCTTCTTTGGAGTACAGAGACCGCCCAAGATGGATCTGATCACATTCAGCCAAACCCTTCAGTACATTATTAAGTCCTGTGACAGTCAACAAATTGCTCAGCTGAACAACAATGGAATTAAGTATACACTAAATTCTGTCTCATGTACTAATGGGATCTCCATCTCCACTGTATCTGAGCACCTCATAATAGTGTTGTTATCCCCATTGTACAGATGGGAAAAGGAAGCGCAGAGTAACTCATCCAAGGTCAATGAAGAAATCTGTGACAGAACAAGGAGATCTGCTGAGTGGGAGGGAAGTACCCTAACTTCTGGACCTCTCTGCCTTTCTGTTAGCTGGCCCTGGAAGAGAAAGCAAAGCCTGCAATGAAAGAGGTAAAGAAACTAATCTGGAAATAACACATTAGCATGAGACAAACAGGCAGTGTGGGCAGTACAACTTTAATGTTGCAATTACAGCCGAAGTCACAACAAAGCGGGAGACGCATGTGATGCACAAATGTTTACCTGGTTTTAAAGGTCAGAGCAGTTCCCACTGAGTAACGTTGAGTTGAGTTGTATATTTTTAAAATTTCCATCTGATGCGTTGATGACTTTTACAAATGTCAAATAGCCCCATTCAGTCTCTGGCATGTATGATTTTTAAGCATAAGAGAGAAGCTGTATTATTAAATTTCAGCACTCTGTTTTCTACTGTCTCGTCTTTCCCTGTCACCCCTTGGCATACACAGGATGCCCTCTCTGTGGCTAAGTGCACAGTGAGGCGAAAGGAGAGGAAGGCAGAACAGGCTTGCGTCAAAAACGCTTTGCAATAACGAAAATTGTCACGCTGCTCCCTGATTGAGAAACAGTGTAGTCTGCTGGTAGAACACTGGTCTGCGAATCAGGAGAGTTTGGATATGTCTACATAGCAAAAAACACAAAAAAACCATCCTGGTTAAGAGTCTCAGAACGTGGGTCTAAAAATAGCAGTGGAGACGTTCCGGCTCAGGCTGTGAAAACCAGTATGGCTATTTTAGCCTAGTAGCATAAGTCCAAGTCAGTTATCCAGGTTCTGAGACTCGCTATTGCAGGGTTTGGGTTTTTTTGCAGCACAGAGTTTCCTTAGGTTCTAGTCCTGGCTCTGCCACTGATCTATTGAGTGACATTGTCTAAGGCACTTCACCTCTGTGGTATGTCTACACTGCACACTAATCCCGGGCTCAAATCTGAGTCAGAGCCTAAGTCTGCCTTCTGTCCACACACACATCTGTCTGACTCAGGTCAGCAAGCACTCAGGTCCTTGAACCCTCCCAGTGGAGCAGGTCAGATCCCAAGTCCCGCTGTGATATGCATCCAAGCCCTGTGATTTTGCACTGTGGATTAGCTCAAACCGCAGACCAAGTCAGAAGTGCAGTATGGATGTTAGCACAGCTGTGAGAGGTGGGTCCAGCAATGGTCAACCCATGTTTATAACATAGCGTGGGCCCTCAAGTGCAGGCTTGAGAACAAGTCAAGCTGGGAGCGCGGGAACCATTTGTAGGGTAGGGGAGGGGTGTGCTGAGAGCCACTGTACCAAACCGTAAACCTTGTATACAACAGAAACCACTTCAGACACACCCCAGTACCCCTCATTCTAACACCCTATGCCACAAGCCCAGGTCTCACAATGTAGTGCACACATACCCTTTGTGTCTCCTCTTACAGTGTGAAGAGACAAGACAAAGGGTAAGAACTTTGGGGTTGGGGCTGTCTTTTACTATGCACCTAGCAAGAGAGGGAGCTGCCAAGTGCGATCATCCATGGAAACCTGGCAGGAGAAGCCCAAACAGAACAGTCCTCTTCCCTGGGAATCATCATCGGCAATCCTTCGATTCAAGGATGATCTCTACCACAGATTTGCATATGGGTCCTGAGAGGACTCAGAAGTCCGATCCTGGAACCACAGATCTGCCCGCAGTAAGTACAGACGTTTCCGGGCAGGCCAGCTGCCTGCTGGGAGAACAGTTTGTCTTTTTCCTTCCTGCTGTCTTTTCGGCTTCTCCTCGAAGCAGGCCACTGCCTGATGGAGGATATGGTGCCATGGAGGTCGGTTGGTGGCTTGCTCCTCCCAGCTTGTGGTGTCCACATTCGTTTTCTTGCAATATGCTTTCAGCGTGTCTTTGTAGCATTTCCTCTGACCACCATGGGCTCTCTGGCTATGGGTGACCTGAGAATACAGCCACCTGCTCCCACCACTGAACCCACTCAACCAACAGCAAAGCCACTCCTCTTCCTGCAGAGCTATCAGACAAAGATTCGCCTCTCCCTTCCCGAATGGAAAAAGGGGGGAAGCAACAGAGAACGTACACATATCGGTGACCATGGGCTCATCTGGACAACGCTTTATGCATTCGCTGAAAAACTCCATTTTAATTAAATGCTTTTATTATACCCACTACTCTGCACTAAACGAGGCTGTTTTAACACTGACAATTCAAACCATAATTGTGTGTGTGTGTAAACACAATTTATGTTAGCTGAGAATCTGGACCTTTGAGGTTTAAATACCTGATATTGGAATGAACTTCCCAAGTTCCGAAAACTTAGCTTCTGGTGGGTCACCCACACTCTTCCTCTTTACCCTTTTAGTCTCAAAATTTAGCAATTTTGCCAATTACAAAAACCCATTAAGGGAAGAATTATAATAGAAGGCAACTCTAAATACTGTGGGCAAGAGCCACAGGTGGGGCAAACTAACATCGCTCCATTGAAGTCAATGGAACTTTAATTTGGGGTTAAGGCCCTGAGTCAGCAATTCATCCTTATTCAGAAGAGCATTTCAACCTTAAGCAAAGTGCTTAAATCCATTGGGTCGGATTCTCATTTACACCAAGGTCACTTTATCCTGTCCTGGCAATATAAAGGAACCATAGAAGTAGGACTAAATTATATTCACACCTACACTTTAAGGCTCCTTTACATTGCTCAAGTCCTAGAAAGTGGCCTTAGTGGCAAAGAGAATCAGGCTGTTGACTTCAATGGGACTTAAGCATGTGCTTCGAGTTAAGCACATGCCTAATTACTTCAGTAAACAGAGACTGACTTAAGCAAATGCTACAATGCTTTGCTGATTGGGACTTGAATTAGTTAGATTTCTTTCTAAGGGCATGTCTACACTACCAGTGATAAATCGATCCAAGTGCTCTTCCCCTCGACTCCGGAACTCCACCTCCGCAAGAGGAGGAAGCGGAGTTGACAGGGGAGTGGCAACAGTCGACTCGTCGCCGTGTGGACACCTAGGTAAATCGACCTAAGATACGCTGCATATCTTAGGTCAACCCCACCCCACACCCAGTGTAGATCAGGCCAAAGTGTATTGTAGTTTGCCTTATTCTCTTTGGGATGATACACAAATCTAAAATTATACAGAAATCTTTCATTATGGACAAAATAGATACATGTATTATTCAGACCCTGAGCCAGATTTTCAGTGTGCGCAGATTTGTCTAGTTCCATTCAATTAAGTCACACACACTCTCGGGAAGGGCCTAAAACTCATTATTGTTAGTGACTCTATTTCTAGTGCTTATTATGTCTTGCTTCATGGACTTACTGGAAACAAGAGAAATATGTTTTGGTCAAGGGGGTTTTTCCTTCTTTTTTTTCTCCTTATTTTCGGAGCTCTAAGAAGTGTTTCATGTTGTGTTTAGTAGCGATAATTTCCTTTTCTAGCAACGCTGAAATTGTGTTAGGTACTCTGAGTGCTGACACACCAGCGATACACAGCCCCAATGCCAGTGTGACATCCACTCTTCCACTCATGTCTAGCTTTTAAACTGTCTGCTTTGTAATTACTGTTGACACTTTGCAAACAAGTACCCCAACTGCCATGAGTTCCTACACTCTAGCAGCAGTCATGTTTTAAACAAAAGCTCACTTAGCTGTGCCATGTTCTTTTTCTGCTGCTGGGAAAATTTTTTGATGCAGCTCTTGAAATTCTTTAAAAAACAATTAAGATGACATCAACTGCACTGGGTCTAGGAAATAGATGCTAGGGTATTTCACATGTTGGATCATATTTCCTGGGGTGAAATACCCTCCAAAAAGTATGCAAATGCTTAAGTATATCTTCTTCTCTTTATTATTTGTATTATCATAGCACCTACAAGCTTTAGTCATGGATCCATTGTACTCAGTGCTGTACAAACACAGAACAAAAAATGACAGTCCCTTCCCCAAAGAGCTTACAACATAAATATAAGACTAGAGACAACAGATGGCTACAGACAGACCAGCGGGGGACTACAAGGATGTCAGATGTCTGGCATTCAAAGCGTGCTCATAAAAGCTCAGCTATATCAGTCTGGCTATCTTGTTCATCTGGTCGACTCGAGAATACCAAGGCCATATGCTATAGTCAGCTAAAGAAAGGCTCCCAATCTCATGGTGGCCAGTACAAACGATACAAAGACACATCAAAGTCAAACGTGAAAGTATGTCATATTGGCCCCAGCAACTGGGAAGCAACATACCAGGCTAGAGAAAGGTGACAGTAGATTTGTCTTGTCACCATTCATCATTTGGAAGGAAGGTGAATTAACACCTTATGTGAAAAGCATGAACAGCACAAAGCAAGGATACAACAGCCTGCAATAGATATGGACAATCTTGTCTGTCCCCTAAGTAACCAGGTTTGCGGTTCTCGCATTGGTCTGACTTCACATAGTCATGTTCATCTACAGTGCCTGCTGAATCCTTGTATATTGGAATCAACGAGAGACTCTATTACAAGGAATCAATGAGACGATACAGGTTTGCTATAATCATTAATGCAATTGATTCCACATATTGACAGAGGGGAGAATATTTTGTTATGACAATTATTTAATTTGGGCAATATAAAGTCTGACCATTAGTAAAATAATGTTCATACATATGCAGTGTGGTTGAAGCTGTTGGTCCCAGGATATTCGAGAGACAAGGTGGGTGAGATAATATCTTTTATTGGACCAACTTCTGTCAGTGAGAGATGAGCTTTCAAGCTTACACAGAGCTCTTGTTCAGGTCCTGTCTCTGTAATGCTTATATGAGTCCTCTGAAGGGCTCTGAATCAGGCCAGTGTTTAAGCATATGCTTTAGTCCTTCCTTATTCAGCGCGGTGCTTAGGCTTTGTCTCCACACAATCTTCTCCTAGCTGTTAAACCAATTTAGTTAAACTTGTGCAAATGCTCCCCCTCCCCCTGTGCAGACACTTAAATAGGTTTTAAAATGTCTTCTGGTGCTATAAATTACGTTGGTGAAGAATCAGCTAAACTAAATCAAGCTGAATCATTTTAAAACAGATTTAAGAGCACCCATACAGGGGATTATATCAGTTTAAACTCAGTGGGTTTAAAAACTGAATTAGTTAAACCGGTGCACTTCTATGCGCAGCCAAAGCCCAAGGTTAAGCAGATGCCCAAGTGCTTTCCTGAATATGATGCTTTACCGAACTAGGGTCAATGTGCAGTATAGGGATGTCATTTCGGGGCTGAGATCTCCACTCAAAGGAGACTTCTTTTTTATGAATGTTTGGTCAAAACTAGCTTAGTTAGAAAAGATACTCTTTTTCCATATGCTCTGACCAGAAGTCTTACTCCAATTAAAAAAAGAAGAGCTAAAAATAGAAACTTCAAACTCAGCTTTTTTTGTAGATCTCACTGAGGTTTAACTAATTGGTCCAGAATTTGAAAATTTATGAACACTTTCAGTTAGAAATTTCTAGTACTATTATTCTAGCTCAGTATAAAAACAAACCAATTTGGGCATCTAATACTCAGGATAATTGAGTTATCTGAGTGTAATACTTTTAGAGAGAAAAAACATAATAGGTAGTTTTGGAAGGCCTCAGTTAAGGTGACTGGGTTCAGGATGTATCAAGTTAAATAGCTCTGGGACAAAAAACATACAAGATCCAGAAGCTGAATAGCTTGGATTTGTTTCTTCCCCTATCACCTCCTTTGTGCAAACTACGAAAATGTAATTTAATGCAAAATACCAGTACTGGTCTTGATGAAATATGTTTTTTAAATCATATATTCGACACTCAGGAAATTTCTAAGGCTGAAAAGCTCAACCATAATTCCGTCCCCTGGTGCATAAATATGGTCTTCCTTTAAATCACTGTATATTACTTCTCAAACAATAGACTATGCATCATTACTTCTCAAACAATAGACTATGCATCATAATGCTGCCCCATTCCCTAATCATTGGGCTCATAAGAACTGAAAAGTGGTTGAACTGCTGTATGGCACACAAGGAAGCAGGCCACGGAGGAACCTTGCTCTGGGATTCAACTTCTCACTCAAAGAGCAGTGATCTGCAGTGGCTCTCTGCTCAGCATTTTGGAGTGGAATGCGTGCTGAGGCAGTCCAAGAGACAGCTGACTGTTCAAACTCCCCTCACCCACTCACCGAGGCATCATCTGGCATCATAGGCTGCAGCTGCAGATGTAGGGAAAGATGTACCCCAGAATACCCACAGAGCCTCTTGTTTTCCCAGGCTTTGCATAAGGGACCTGCACTTGTCCCACTGGATGCACTATGTTTTAAATACTGTGACACCAAGAGCCAGATCCTCACCTGGGGAAAATCAGAATAGTTCTACTGAATCCAACAGAGCCCCTCTGATTTCCACCAGCTGAGGAATTGGTCAGCAGAGTCTGCCTCTAAGTTGTCAGTATAATCACTGTATGTCAGTTAGAAGATGGAAAATGTAAAATTTCAATTATTCATAATCCCTGCCCCCCTCCCCAAATCGCTATGTTTGTGCTACACAACAGGGAAAGCTTGCAGACATATGCAGCATTATGAGAACTTACATCTGTTCAGAGCTCTAAAATAGTTCAAAAACCCAGCTGTCCTCTCCGAGCACTGTCATACAATGCCACAGGAAATACATTAACAAAACACCAGGTGTATGAAATAGGATGATGCTGTGGATTATGTCATTTTAGAAAACAGAGCAATATTTTTGGACATTTTAAAAATATTTAGATCAGTAGTTTGCATTCATTGCAATTTGAGAATAATATCTGGATGCAAAAAATAAATTACAGTTAAATTTGGTATGTCAAGATTTTGCTTGCTAGAACATTTATATCTGGTATACATTTACTTTGATTTGCTATTTGTATTTTGTTAGGGCCTAGAGAGAGCAGTAATCTGGACATTTTAAATATATAAAATAAGAGAAAGTCCCTGCCCCACAAAAGCTTAAATCTTTATAGACAGACATTATTATCCCCATTTTTCAGATAAGAACTAGGTATTAATATTTGTTCCCTATCAGCAGTAGATCTCAGAAGCACTTTATAAAGGAGTTAGTATTATTTTCCTTATTTTACATCTGGGGAGACTGAGGCAATGAAAGTGGAAGTGATTTACCTAGCAGGCCTGTGGTAGAATCAGAAATAGAATCTCGGTTTCTAGGGCCCTAAGCCAGTGTTCTATACATTCAACCACACTGCCTTTCAACTAAGGCATCTAGAGCGTAAGTGAACATCTCCCAGGGAGTCTATACAGGTGCTGGAAACTGAATCAGAGTTCTTGAACTGAATTAGAGCTCGTCTACACTACAATGTTATGTCAGTGTAAATGGCCTTGGGTCAACCCAGTTGTACATGTGTCTACACTTAAAATTTGTCTGCCGCTTATGTAGTGTCTCATTATGCTGACATAGGAACACTACCTCCACAAGCAGCGCTGAGCCAAGGTCGACGCAGCATGTGTGCACACACTGCGTTACCTATGTCCAACCTAAGAGTCCTCCAGCAGTTGTCCCACAATGCTCAACAATGGCTGCACTGGTCACCACTGACCGGATTCATGTAGACCAGAAGTCCCGCTCCTCTTCAAAGTGCTGTGAAGTTTTGAAATTCCTTCTCCCGATTGCCTGGCTTGTTGAGCACACCTAGCTGTGCTCGCTGTTGACTGCAACTGCCCAGTTGACCTTGCCAGCTACATGCTCTGGCCTGGATAGACAGAAGGTATTGGATTGCTCAGACCTGTGGAGAGAAGAGGCTTTGCGGGCTTAGCTTTGAACCAGCCATAGGCATATGAATATCTACAAGCCCATGGCTTGGGGGATGCAAGAGAAAGCGATACTACAAGGACCAGCAGTGGTGCCGGGTGAAAGCCAAAGAGCTGCAGCAAGCACACCAGAAGACCAGGGAAGAAAACAATTGATCCGGTGCTGAGCTACAGACCTGCCGCTGTTACAAGCTGCGTGTCGTATTTGGCAGAGAGCCCACCCCGCCCTGGACAACACTGTTGAAACCTGTGAGGATCCTGGGTCACAGGCCTCTGCTATGAACAGAAGAGGAGAAGGAGGAGGAGGAAGAGGAGTATCAGGGACAGGCGACCAGGGGTTCCAGCAGCGCAGCAAGCCAGGGCCTGGTTTTGACTCCACTGCAGTCCAGCCAGTCTCTCCAGTTGAGCACGGGCAAACGCAATGCAGGGTAAGTGTGTACACAAATGTTCCATTAAAGGTATGCCCCTTCCCCCAATAGCAGGTAACAGCTTTCAAGTTTTCATTAATTTATTTTATTTAATTTATAACAGGGTTTGAGAGAGAACTGGATAAATTCATGGAGGTTAAGTCCATTAAGAGCTATTAGCCAGGATGGGTAAGGAATGGTGTTCCTCGCCTCTGTTTGTCAGAAGGGGGTGGTGACGGAAGGCAGGAGAGAGATCACTTTATCATTACCTGTTAGGTTCACTCATTTCGGGGCACTTGACATTGGCCACTGTTGGCAGACAGGATACTGGGCTGGATGGACCTATGGTCTGACCCAGTATGGCCGGTCTTATGTACTCACGCTAGAAGTTACCACCAAGAGAGGTCGAGTTGCTATCTGCTTTTCAGTCCCCTCTAGAGCAGTGGTCTTCAAACTGGGGTGCGAGACCCCGGAGCCACCGCCGAGCCTGCCCGGGAGACCGCTGAACTGCTGGCCGGGCTATTTTGGTCCTGCCGAAATGCAGGAAGCTTCTGCTTTCTGCGGCGGCATTTCGGCGGACATACCCCCCGGGGGCCGCCAGACTTTTCCCTCCGTGGAAAGAGGCCACGGGGGGAAAAGTTTGAAGATCCCTGCTCTAGAGATAGGTGCAAGGCAGGTAAGGCATGCGGTGTAGTTTGTATACAGAGAGATGTCCCTTGAATCCTCCCGAGAGAGCTTGATGAGGTTTCCATGGAGATACTCTGCAACCGTCTACCAAAGGCTTCTCGGGAGGCTGCCGTATCTCTTCCTCTGTGGTAAGACCCTTTTCCACGCCAGTAAAAATAACTTTGGCAGGCCAGATCGCAGTACACAGGCTAGCAGCATACGGGCCTGGGCAGCTCTGGGACTCCAGCAGCTGCAGTGCTCTCTCTGCCTTTGATACCCTCAGGAGTGAGATCAGATGAAATCACCACTGCCTGTGGGAAGTGGTACCAGGATTCAGTGCCGATGCCCTATGCTACCGAGCAATTCACTCATTTCCCTGGCCCCACAGTGGGCCACGCTCACCACGGCTGCTGTTGTGACTGGTGCCACGCATAAGCAAGGGGAGGGAGTTCTGTGTCTTAAGTTTCACTTTCCGGAGTGGATAGGACAACGGTACCGCTGTGCATTTCATCTGCAGCTGCTGCTGTTGTGGCCTTGAGGATCTCCCCTTCCACATCTGCAGAACACCTGACCCAGATAAGGAGAAAAAAGAGGACTCGGTATGACATGTTCTGTGAGATCCTACAAGCCAGTGCTGCACTGGACCGTGAGCACAGGCTGGGCGGAGGAACACTGAGGACAGCCCTGAGAAGGAAATGGTGGACAGCAAAATGGCACAGGAAAAGGAGACAGAGATGCACCAAGATATAACGGGCTTCTCACGCAGCCCGCACAGAGGCTGCAGACTGTGGTGGACCTGCAGGTTCAACAACCCCACGCTCACCTCGCTCCGCAGCCCAATGAGAACTCAGTATTGAGACTTCCCTTTGGCTCCCCTCAACATTCTAGTGGAATCGGGGCTGCTGCACTATCCCCTACCACTCCACCGTGGCAGATATTAAAAGATAATCCCTGCCTCACACACTCGGATCTGTGAAAGTTAACGCTGGTGTAGGTGTAGCTGAAATGGACAGGAGTGTACTTTCCCCTTCATAAGTCTGTTTTCTTAGTGTATTACGTTTTAGTAAATTTTAAATATACTTGTTTTAAAATTTCACTTTTTTTGCACTGAATTCTGTTACAAAATAAATGTCTATTATTTAAAACAACTCATCTTTATTAGTTTAAAACATCTGCTACTGAGTGCTGAGCAGGTCTGAAAGCAACCAATTACTGGTTACTGACAATGTGATGCAACTCCTAGAATAAGCAAACAAAATGAATAGGTGTACTGACAAAATTATATTCCTGCAATGTACAACAATCACCACACAATTCTTAATAGGCCACAAAAGAGCAGGTAGTGCACAGTGCAACAAAGCATTACTGTGGCTCACTGTTAAAATGGTCTTTCAAAGCCTCTGAGCTGTATAGTTCCGCATTGAGCTCATCTAACAGCCCTTGCATGTGGCTCTTCAAACTCAGCACCCTCCACCCCAGCGAAAAGGTTTCCCCCTGTGCTTCACTTATAGCTGCCTGCTGCATCCTGCATGATGTAACTATTGGGATATTTTTATCACCAAGGTCTAAGCTGGCGAGTAAAAATCACCAGTGTTCCTTCCTTCAACCAAAATCATATTCAGTTATCATTCTGCACCTGTTGAGCCAGTTGAATTATTTGAATCGTTGCTTGGTGCTGTCAAAATGGCTGGTATATGGCTTTGCAAGCCAGGGGAGCAACAGGTAGGCTGGGTTGCCTAGGATTACTGCTGGCATTTCAACATTGCCAATGGTAATTTGCCAGTCAGGAAAGAAAGACCCTGCTTAAAGCTTTCTGATTAGTCCTGTGTTCTTAAAAAGACACCTTCTCTGATCAGCCTGCATTGATGCCAGTGAAACATCTCTGACAATCCACCAATATTTGCATTGCCATTGAAAAGTAGCTCTTTCTGTCAATGTACTGTGTAGCAAGGTGATCTGGTGCCAAAATAGGGATGTGTACCACCAATACCCCCACTGCATTTCACAAACCTCGTTGCTGCAAATCCATCCACTATGTTCTACACATGGCTGAGTCACAATCCTGTGTAGCGGGAGGAGATTAATGGCCCTGCAATCTTGCATGAGAATGGCGCCTGTGATGGATTTCCCAACTCCAAGTTGATTTCCAAGTGACCATTAGTAATGTGGCATTGCAAGTTTCCTTAGTGAGATCGCCACCTTTCTCCACTGCCAGTGCAGCTTTCATTTGTGTCCTCCTGCACTGGAGGGCAGTGTCGAGCTTGGCCCACCGACTCACGAATGTTGTCTAACACATCCAAAATTCTGCTACCGCTGCTCGTTGTTCGCCTGCATTTCAATGCGATCTCACCAGTCACTGCTTGTTTTTTGGGCCAAGAAGCAGTGCTTCGCCATCTGCAGCTGTTCCATGAATCCCATCAACCACTTGAATTGGTTCTCACTGTATCCACAGCAATCTGTCCTCCAAGGAATCAGCATGTTTTCCCACTGATTCGGTACATCTTGTGGCTCTGCAAACACTGCAGGATCATGCTCCCTGTACTTGCAAAGCTCGTGACAATAGTATCGAGTTGTGCAGGCTCTGTGCTCGGTCCGAGATGACGGACAGCAAGGAGTGTCGTGCGAGTTTGTGGGATTTGAAAAAAGGTGCAAAAATTATGGGATACAACTGACATTATGCAATGGAGATAACTTCCCAGTGTGCAGTTGACTCCATGCTCCCAGTCACACCTCAGCAACTCATTTTGGCCCCATCATGCATTGCCAAAACTTCCCAAAAGGCAGTACTCAACATCTGAAAGGAGGCATAAGAACATAAAAATAGCCATAATGGGTCAGACCAAAGGTCCATCCAGCCCAGTATCTTGTCTTCTGACAGTGGCTAATGCCAGGTGCCCCAGAGGGAACGAACAGAATAAGTAATCATCAAATATCCATCCCCTGTCACCCATTCCCAGCTTCTGGCAAACAGACTAGGGACACCATCCCTGCCCAATAGCTATTGATGGACCTATCCTCCATGAATTTAACTAGTTCTTTTTTTAACCCTTTTCTAGGCACCTGGCACTTTGCAAGATCAGGTCTTGCCGCTAAGCAATCATTTACTAAAGTGTAATATCTTTGTAACCAGCCATGCAATGCACATTCAGATGATGGTACATAAAGTGGCACATGGAATATAAATGGAATTCTATTTGAATTAATTAAAGGTGGCTTGAAAAGGGGAATTGAGGGAAGTGTCATGCCCTTTCCCAGCCTTCCTTACGATGTGCGTAACAAAGGCCTGAAGGATTTGGGGTTTGCCTATTAATTTTTTTCCCTCACTTTGAACTCTCAGGAATATCAGGCCTTTTCTTCCCCGATTCTGTTGCAGGAATTCTTGAGGGGTAGAGAAATGTGGGCTCTCTCCTCCCTGTTTTCTTTGGTAGGTCACCTTTAAATGAATACAGGCTATATTTTAAGAAAGTTGCACAAGGGGGACGAGTTATGGATAAGTTAAGCTGAACTTCTGAGATCTTCTGGCTTCAGAATGATTTCTCAGCGTTAAAGTTGGCTCGTTACAGATACACTTCATTTGTAGCAGATTACCACACAATACACATACAACCCCTAAGAAAGCAGATTCCCAAGAGAAATTAAATTAATATTTTTTTCTACACCTAAAACATAAATCAAAATATGAAATCCTAAAATCATACAGTAGGGAATATAAACTGATTATCAGGACTTTAACTGTAGCTCAATGAACTCCCAATAGGACACAGCAGGGAGGGCATCATCTCAGACTCTGGAAAGATTCAAATTAATTGAAAACAGAATCCAGTTTTTTACAAGCTCAGTTTCCAAGAATGCTGTTCCACTATTCGGCAAGTTTACCCTATGCACAGCAATTGCCTTTCCTCTAATGAGGCCCAAGCACTGACAGCTGCAGAGAGGTCTACTCTTGCCTTTCAAACAAGGTCAACCAAATGTGAGGAACCCAGTGAGCAGCAAAGTAGATTCTGGCCCAGTTGGTATTACCTGCCTCATCACCCTGACTGGACGTGGCTCAACCGTACATAATGCAATTCAAGAATTTCATAGCGACAGTCAAGACACCCCCTGCAAAACAGGCCCATGCTAGTTACAGCCAATGAACAACAACTACGGCCAATGGTAACAGAAATCACCAGAGACGCAAACCTGCCTTTCTCCGGAAAAATACTAGAGATTTACCAATCTTCAAATATCCAACAATGGATGCAGAAAGCCTCTCCAAATGCTCCCATTACCCAACCTCCCGCCATTTCCAACCTCCCCTATCTAGACAAAACAAAATCACTCAGTGATATCAACCAAGATGCCTCACAATTAGGCACAGCCTGGAGTCAACTCTAGTGGATGGAAGCTCAAATCACATCACATTCCTGATGCTATCATCTCCCCTTCGATTCGGTCAACCACGAACTACTGTTGACTCATTCACATGACCCAACAGGAACAGATAGTGCAGCACTGCAGTGGCTACAGCCTTTCCTCTCCAGCAGGACCTACAGAACTATAGCTGCCTACTACTCCTCTTCCTCAAAGGCTCTCACCTGACCAGTTCTACAAGAATCTACCATCCCTCCTCTTTTCTAACAGAAGAGGCACAGGAGGCCAGACAAAGGAGTGCACCTCATTGTGTCTGAGGTCAGAGGTGTAAGCCATGCCAAGGTTCCTGTTCTTGCAGAATGCGATTGTCTGCCTCCTCAGTGGGACAGAAAACCATAAACACATTATTTCCTGTGATCTGATCCATCTGCTGGCTTCCAGTCAACTTCCATTGCCAGTTCAAGGCACTGAACCTGAGCCTAAAAGACTGGAAGTGTTAGGAGACAGCTACATCGGCAATTCGATCTGCAACCGATCCAGACAGTTGGGTCTCTTGGGACAACACACCTCATAAAGCCCATGAAAGCATTTGAGAACTAGAGATAAAGTATCCTTAGTTGAGGGGATCAAACCAATTCAGAGCCTGACTACACTCCAGGATTCTCTGCCACACCCTACTCTTTGAGAAAGCTTCCACACCAAAATTACAGCGACAGGAGAGATGCAGAAGATGTACAGCTCAAATGAAGCTCACTTAACCAGGGAAGAGAAAAGAACAAGAGACCAAAGGAGATCCCTAAGGAACTCACCATAGTAATCTAACGTACTTGTGAAGCTCTGATGCTCAAATTTGTAAAGGTATTTAGAGTTGCTCCACGCGTTGTAAGGCCTATGCAACTGAGATAGCAAAGTCCCATTTTCAGAAGTGACAGGCTTCTAGGAATCTATGTCTCAATATAAGTCAATGGGACCTAGGCTAAGTGCCTAAGACACTTCTGAAAATGGGACTTGCCATCTAAGTCACCTAGCCCTTGGATCACTGACTGGAGCAATGTCTAAATATCTTTAAAAATCTAGGCCTTAGATACTAGTGATGGGTGTGCTAGAAACTCAAAGGAGAGGTACAGAAGTTATCCCCAGCACATGGAAAGTAATTGTGTGCTGCAAAACTGACTCGATCCCAACAAACAGAAGAGTGCCACAGCAAGAGTCTCATCACAATGGTGTGGCTTGAAAATACTCATTCCTTTATCTAATCAAGCTCTGCCATTGTATTTGCAAAACTTGAAGTAGAGCTTTAACCCATGCTGACAGGATATGCCAGTGTTGACCTCAGACTATCCGTAAGAGAGGACTGAAGAATCCTGTTCAAAATAAGACTCCACTCACCAAGGCTCATCTATCAAACATCCGATTTCAGAGATGCAGCTCACTCTAAAGCTTTCACTAGCATGATAGGCAGTAGTTTGCTGACTGCACTGTTTTCAAAGGAGAGCCACAAAAAGGCAAGATCTCAAATAAAACGTAACTGTGAGCATTCCCCTGGAAAGTTATAAGCTCTGTGGGCTGGTTTCTATGAGTCCACCCCCGTGCTCAGATATACATAATTCCCATTGTTTTCAATGGGAGTTGAAAGGATATATCAGAGGGCAGAACTGGACACTCTAGGCTGGTGCTGCAAGGTATTAAAATTTAACAAGTCTCAAAAGGAGCTTAGTTCAAAACAGAAATTGTGGACTTGATGCTGAAATTACGGGGTAAGGTATTCTGCAGAACACAGATCCTATACGAGGCTAAATGACCATCATGGTCCCTTCTGGCCTTCTAATCTATCAATCTACAGAATACTACATATACCAACTACACTGCTACCTCGACATAACACTGTCATCAGGAGCCAAAAAATTGTACAACGGTATAGGTGAAACCGCGTTATATCGAAGCCAGACATGTTGATGCGCTGACTCACCGGACAGTATAGCCACGTCCCCCTGGAGCGTTCCTTTATTGTCTTATCAGAATTCATCTTATATTGGACCACTTTATATCAAGATAGCGGTGCATATACACAAATTGGCTTGGAGTCATGTTTGGCTTCTTTAGAACGTATACCAAAAAAAAAGAAAAAGTATCCCCTCCCTTCCCCCGAGGGTTTTTATTTCTGCTTGTTGTTATAACATTATAAATTCAAGTCTGGCTACTCTGGAAGCTTTTGTGGATGACTGGAGAACTATGGTAGTGCAAACAGTTGGACATTGGAAGTACCAAAGAAATGAAATCTGATTTGCTGAGACTGGATGTCATTTTTGTGTGACCCTTTAAAAATCGTGGTGATTTGTCCTCATAGAGGCCAGCTGCAAAAAAGAACAACAAACAAAAGGGGGCTGCAGAATGAAGCTTCAAGGGAAGAGTTTCTTGCAGTGGACCCTGCAGGAGGAATGGGGAACAGGCAAAGAAGGCAGGCCAGGCCTTGTGTCCACTCCAGTGACTTACAGAACAGAGGAGGTGGCCGTATCTCAGGCAGGAGGGGCACTGCCCAACTTAACTCTGAGTCAGAGACTGTATGGATGTGTTTGCTTTTGGCACTTTATGTTAGCAGAACCCAACCCCGAGTAGGGCTGTTATTGGACTTGTGCAAATCTCTTTTGAATGTTTTGAGGAACAAGAAAGGAAACTGAGGCAAAAAAAGTTACACTGAAAAAGAAAAATCAGTAGCTTTTACACATAAATCATTAAAACACACACACACACACACACACACACACCACAAACACACGAGAGCCCAGCTTTTCCTCCATTGCTGATCTCCTTTCAGCCTGGGTTCTTGATTCACATGTGTCAGGATTTGTAAGCGATATACCCAGGAAAGTATTTTCCCCCTTTTGGTATTTGCTCCCTGCATTTAGACAAAAAGTAACAGATTTGTTTATCCAACTGCAGGTACCTTTACAAACGTGATTAGTCAAATCTGCTTAGGAATTCTGATTTTTAATGCTGCACCCTGTGCTCCTCCATTTCCTTTTTTAAACTGGGGACCACTCTCACAAAGTGTCTCTTCTCTCCTCAACCCAGCAAACCGGGCTCCAGATCCCCGGTGGGCCATTGCTGGTTCTTTGTGAGCCTGAGTTTTGCCCTGGCTTCGAAAGGGAAAACAAAGGGTTATGCTGGGAAGAAAGGAACACAAATAGCAGTGGTCTCCGAAGCGAGTTGTGCACATTACATGGAATAAGTGCTCTGCTGGGTTGAGAGGTACAGTGCAGCCCTGTCATGTTTGTTTTTCATTTTTTGGCAACCAGCCAATCTGAGGTCCAAAGCAAAATGAGTTTCAGGTTTTCAGCCCATTCCGGAGCCGAAAGCAACCAAGACACAAACTCACAGTGTATTTCATCATGTTTTGGCAGGCAGTATATTCTCAGAAGCTGGTGGCTTGCGTCCAGGGAAGATTGCAATGGCTCGCTCTGTCAGTGGAAGACATTAATGAAGTTCATCCCCTTAGGCTCAGAACTATATAGTCTCTATGTCCTTCTGAGCCACCGTTTAATAGAAAAATCAATTTGCAAGCATGACACCTTACGTGGTCGTCCTCCCACACACCAGGCTCCAAATGCACTGAGCAAAGCATCAGTGGACCAAAAGGTCTCTCCCTCAGCCGCCCCCAGTGTCAGTGGGTGTATTGGAGACCCAATTCCTTTCTCTGATTGCACATCCCTCCCTCTCAGTGGAAATAGGACATTTCAAGCACACGCCAAGCCATCCTCCAGCTGCTGACAGCATCCTGACTGAAAACCATTCTAATAAAAGCCACTGAGAGGAAATCTTCTCGCCATAATTGACAGGTGTCAAAGTCAGAGAATGTTTAGTGCCTGCAAAAGATGCTAGAAACCCTAGAGAACAGGGTTTAATTAAATAGTGAGGGTGGGAGGAGGCTGGGGAATTTGTATTTTGTCTTTTTCAGAACTATGCTAAAGGAAAAAAAATTTTCATGCCCAACCTAAGCCTAATTTAAAGGGTCCAGAACTTTAATCTTAATATACACATAGTCCCCAGTTTATTATTTCAAAGACTGACTTATTTGTGCAGCCTATAGCTAGCACAGTAATATTAAGTGCAAAAGACTAAGAGCGAGAGAGAGTGCATGTGTGTGTGTTCGAAATAAGGACTCCCTGACCCTCTGCAGTACTTGTGTGGATTGCGTGAAGTCTGCCCAGAATTGCAGGCGCTGAGCTCAGGAGAGCTAAGCAAGGTAAGGCCCTTGGAGGTGCATCTAGGTTGAACTGGAGACAGTGTGTTTCAGAGGAAGTACAGCCCTGTGATCCCAATAAGCATGACCAATTTTTTTCAGCTAAACAGCAGTTATAATCTTGTGGTCAAGTTCCAAATCAGGTAATTATACATCACCTACGTAAGGGCCCCATCCAACAACTCCCATCAGTGCCAGTGAGTCAGGCCCTAAATCCCCCCTAACTTCACTGCTCTGCACTTGCTATTGCTATGATCCACCCCACATGCTGGCGGTGGATGCAGCTGCCCTCTATGCAGGAGGTCCAGTTTATTATATTTGCAATACTCTTTGAGCACTTCAGGCTGAAAGACACTAGTACCAATGTCAGACTATTAGGAGTTGCTAGAGATGGGACATTGGACGGGGTGGGTCAGTGGCACAAGAATTCTCTCTCTCAGATTCCTGGCTTGCATGTCTTGCTCATGTGCTCAGAATCCAACTGATCGCCAGATACAGGGTTGGGAAGGAAGTTTTCCCCTAGATCAGACTGGCAGTGACCCTTGGGGATTTTCACTTTCTTCTACAGCTTGAAGCATGGGTCGTTTGTCAGGATGTGTCTCACTTAATCAGTTCCCTGCCACTGTGGGAGTCTTGAGCATTGGTGCACCTCGGTCCACCAGTTCTCTGCCTGTGGCGCATAACAAAATAGTCTCCTAAAGGCTGTAATCCTTTGGTCTAATCCTGGGTCCTGGACTTGGTATGGGGTGGCTGGGCTGTGATCCACAGGATGTCAGCCTAGATGATCAGCTAGTCCTTTCTAGCTGTAAACTCTATGGTTGTATGAGGTACCATGTCAATTTCTGAAGACAATAGGATTTTTCTAATTGGTCCTCAGTGATGTCCTCCCCATGTCTATCACAAAGAGCACAAGATCTTTTCCCTTATTTTATGAATATATGTTCCTTTTTTGCAGGCATTATTTCTCAAGACAATTATTGTATTTCTTGGCTGGCAAAGATCATTCAACCTTTGGCCTCCAGTGCATGCTGAAAATTCATAAAATACTCTGAGTCTCCTTTACTATATAACTAGAATGTAACAATGTGGTAATTTCCACTAACAAATAATTACTATAGGGGAACTTGCAAATAACTAGGGTCACCAATTAAGCAGCAAGTCACAACAAGGTTTCATTAGCAGATTATGGAAGCAAACCTTGGGCATGATGAGAAGCATAAAGCTGGAGGCTGAATGATGGATGAGCTAAAAGCCAAGTAGTCTAGTGGGGCTTGTTTGTATTAGAGATTGTACAGCCTTTGGGGCAGGGACCGACTTTTTATGTTGTATTTGTACAGCACCTAGCACAAGGTGATTCTACTCCATCACTGAGGCTCAAACACTAATGTAACATAAATAGTAAGTATTTTAAAATCTGCATTGACATTTACAATAACTTATTCTACAAACCAATAACTTGGTGTAAAAGAGTACTGTGTCACTTTCTAGTCCCCAGGGGATGAGGCATTTAAAAAAATTCTCCCTATGTAGAAAAATTGTTAGAAAAGGAGACGAAGGGTCACAACCCACGTGGACTGCAGAGGGGCCTACTACATATGGTGACTATGCATCATGCTGGACTCCAGTCATGTTTACTTTTTAAAGGGTGCCCACTTCTCTACAGAGCTCAGAGTAAATTTCCAAGGTGATATAGGAGAATATAAGGATTCCCCTTAACACAAGTGGCAGCTACATGGTTATTTCCTTGCAAATTTCTCCCCAGTGTGTCCAAGGACCCCATGACAGAGCCTCGGTGCTATTTGGCAGCCCGCACGGCTGCATCCTTTGATAGCAGTGATCTTTAAAGAACTTCTGAAAAATGAAGATCTTAGGCGGCACTGAACTGTTTGAAGTACACATTATCAGGCTCTTTTACTTACATGCTTGAGAAGATGCTTTAAAATTATTCATTAGTCTGGAGTATAAAATCCCTGACTAGTTCTAGCATCTCAGTCCTCTGGCCTCTTGTGGGCCACTGTTAATCAAGAAGCTGCTATCTAGCATGTTTTCCTGGCCTCTCTTCTGTGCAAACTCCCTGCTTAGAGAAATTACCACTTGGCTGCTGTATTACAGTAGGTCATTTGATTTTATTTATTTATAGTGCTTAGGCTGTGAGCCCAACTGTCAAAAGATTAACTTTTGTTCATTATGGTTGTGTGTATCAACAATTTGCACAGACAGTGGGAAAAGAACTGGTCTCCTCTCAAATCCTTCCACATGTCCCTTTGCATTTAAAAAAAATGCAATGGTCGAAGAGCTCCTGAAATTAGTAGCCAATATTCACTCTAATTCATTTAAGATCCACAACTGTTAAAGTGGCATATGGTCTTAAAAACCGAAATGCATGATATGGTCAATAAAATTCTTTTCTTCAAAGTGATTACTCACCATCACTTCTAGCTGTGGTTTTGAACGGTGAAGCTAGGAGAACATCCAAAATGTTCACATTACACCCGAATACAGATGAAAAAAACCTAGGGATTGGATCCTCCAGCTGATACAGCAGACATGAAGGATCAGGCCCCTTTTCTTTTAGGACCGTTGATGAGTAACTCTGGATTCCTCCCACGTTTCATCCATTGCATTTCTAGAGAGCACTTCTAGCTCAGAATAAAAGAGCAAACAGGACTTGATTTAAAGTTAACTTAAATCACAGTGGGAGTCTTTCCATTAACGTCAACCGGATTTGCATCAGTAGAAGTGCTGCATAATCCCACTGATCACTGCTTTGAAATCAAGCTGTGAGAAAAAGGTGATGGTTGCAAAAAGGAGACAGTATTTCTTTTACCTCAGAGCATAATCAACCGCACCCATGTGGAACCACACTGACTCCAGTGGAGTACACAGCTGATTGCAGGATTTGTATTGTCGAGAGTAGAAATGCAGACTGAACCAGTGGTGGGCAACCTGCAGACCATCAGAATAATCCTCTGGTGGGCTGCAAAACGGTTTACATTGGCACAGCTATCAGCAGCTCCCAGTGGCCGCGGTTCAGTGTCCCCGGCCAATGGAGCTGCGGGAAGTGGCACAGGCCACGGGGATGTACTGACCGCCACTTCCTGTAGCTCTCATTGACCAGGAACAGCAAACCATGGCCACTGGGAGCTGCGGGAGGCCGTGTCATTGCAAACATTGTCTTGCGGCCTGCCAGCAGATTATCTTGACGGGCTGCAAGTTGTCCACAACTGTGAGCTCTTTTTGGCAAGGGTCCTCTTTGTTCTGGGTTTATGTAGCGCGTAGTTCAATGAGGTCCATGACTAGGGCTCCTACGTGCTTCAATACAAATGAACCACAACAACATTGCCATCCCAAGTCTGTCTCTTGTATACAAGTAGCAAGCAATATGAATTTCAAATGTACTTGCAGGTGCTTGGAGCTAGTAACAATATACAGCTAAAGTTAAAGAATATATTTGCGAAAATATTGTTTCCATTATAAATCCAGAAGTGCATCTCCTCTCAGTTTGCATTGTACCTTTTTTCTTAAAAACAGCTGTAGTCTAGTCTGGATGTGCATCTTTTGTAGCTTTAAGATCTGGTTCTGGTTTGCAGTAGCTTCTAGAACAGGTCACTCACAAAAGATCTGTGTGTGATCTAAATATATTTAGATTCGCTAACAAATGCTGCATATACTGATAAAATACAAGAGAAACTGATAGTGATGGATATTATATCAGCATTGCGTATTTTATGTTTGACAGGTTTTATAAATGGAGACATGCCAGTTCTGGCCACCACCCAAGACTGAACCAAGGATCTTCCAGAGCTAATAGCAGGAATTCCTATAGCTTGAGTTAAAGAACCAGGCTCTGCATCTGGGGTCGCAACACACTCACAGGCTCGATAGAATGGGACCAGACGGACGTGTGTAACACACAATGAAGAATGAATTAGGAAGATAAGCAGCCAAATTCATCCCATTCATTCATAATTTCAACAGAGTAAATAGTGACAATTTCAGAGTGAGAAGTTACAAAGTGTGCAAATACTGTAGAACAACACACCTGGGCCAGATTCTGTCTGTTATACCAGGGTAACTGTTGACACCAGTATTAGAGTTCAGAATGTGGCCCTGTATTTCAGCTTCAAGATCTACTGATGAAAAACGCCAAATATGAGCTAGATGCTACATATGAGCTAGATATTAATAATCATCATTTTCAGAATGCATTTAAATATATGTCAAAGGAAATTAAGCAAATGGTATTTTGTGTGAATCTTAATAAAATTATTTAATTGGCTTACTTAGTGAGCACACTCTGAAAACTACCTAAAAAAAGAAAAGAAAAGAAAAGATAGCAGGTACAAAATGTAAGACTATGCTTTTAAGAGAAACTGAAAAAATACATTGTATTAAAAGGAAAGATATATACATATTTGAAACAAACTTTTGATTCCAATTTGCATTGCAGGCTAATGGAAAAATAAAACCCAAATACAGCAAAAGTAGTCAACCTTAAAAATTGACTCAACTTTTCTATTAATATTTCAACAAGGGATGAAATTTTCCTGAAAATTCTAACCCATTGTTAAAAACCTCCAGGTTTCATAATGAAAATGCAGTTTTATAACTAAAAAACAACAAAAAATATATCATCCTTTATGGGTAGATGGCAAAGAGATATATTCTGTGACTACAGCCTTCTTGCCTGTCAGATTCTACCTTCTATCATCAGTTTGGACATAGATATCCCAGTAGATGAGGTTTCTCTGTAAGGGCCAGATCCAGCATCAGTTACAGCTTGTGGAAATACTTGATTTGACTTCAAAGACTTCAGATCAGGCCCTGAATCAGCTTTGTTTAGCAGTGGCAGAATGATCAGTATCAGTGAAGCTTAGCAATGAATGAAATCACAATGCACCCTGTCCATGTGTGTAAATGCGAAAATTGTCATTGGGGCTTAGCTAAAAGGAGGCTCTTTCCATTCTAGGACAGAGAAAAAGAAAAAGGCTGGCTGGGAAATGCAATTTCCCTCCCAAATAAAGTTCTGGTTTTGGCATGGGGTGGGGGAGGAGCAGGGGAATGAGATCCTGTCCTGAATCAGCGTGAAAAAGTAAAATAAATGGAAGTTTTTCAAAGAAGGAAAAATTCCATTTCCGGAGAACCGGCTTGCACCAGTTGCTCAACTCTCTGGGCAGCGGATTCTTGGGGCTACCTGATTCCACAGGCAGGCAGTGGCCTGGGAGTGGGGGTGATGGTCGGGCAGTGCCAGAAGGCAGCTGCCCGGGGGTCTGGAAGCCAGGGGTACTTGGTCGGGCTGGCAGGAAAGTGGGCTGAGAGGTGGCAAGCCCGGCTGGATGGAATCAATATGTTCCTGAGGAACGTCTAGATTGTCGAATCAGAATTGCCCAACGGAGGAGTGTTCCGTCAGACATTTTTTGACCAGCTCTAACAGAGCCTTATTCAAAAATTTAGGAGAGACAGAAAGCACTTTTTTCTCCTTGAGCACTGGCTAGGTTAACTACAAAAACAGCATCAGCTTTCAATGAAAGACATTTTTAGAATTATACTTGTCTACAATAGCCTGTAATGTGTTAATTAGCTTCACAATTACCATAAAACATCATAGTCCATCATCATCTCATGGCAATTCATGGTAACAATCATAATTTGCATGACCATATCTCCTTTATCTGATAGAAACCACATAGTTAACTCATGTGATTATTGTTCTTCACACGCCTGCAAAACACACATTTCAAATAGATCAAATTTATTTTAGTATAGTAATGGAAAAGGCTTATGGTGATGAGACAGCAGATGTTATGCTCAAAGAGAGGAAGATGGATTATTACAAATGTTGGTATAAGAGTGTAAGAAGGGATCTTCTTTGCATGGGAGGATTATAGTCAAGAAAAGAGTGGTATAATAATTTTTAATATATTTGTCTTTGAAAATGGAACATAATCATCCAACTGTCTCAGAAATGTTATTAAGGATTACAGAAAGGAGAAATTATATATGCAGAGTTACAATATGAACTGTATTTAACAGAATTTCATTGAGAAGTTAACCAACATAATCCTTTGAAGAATACAGAACTGTCTTAAATTGTTTCCTTAATTTCGAACCGCATCAAAATTCTTCCATTAAAATAATAAATACAGGATTGGGTTTCCTATAAAGCTTCCCCTACCATTAGTGATTTATTATAAGGTTTTCAGTTAGGTAAAAACAAATGCAATATGTAATCAAGTGAATGCAAATTAAAGAATTCCTACTCTTTTTAAATGCACAGGAAGGGCTGTGATAGTTTTGTGCAGAGCTGCAAGTGGTTCATTTTTTAATGATGGTGAAAGGGTATAACCCTGTAAATAAAGATGTGGAGGCTTTTACAATAAGCAAACAACTTGGCAAAGGAAGCTTCAAAAATAAAAGCTTCAGCTCTGCCCAATACCTCCTCCAAAAACAATTTTCGATTGTTACTCTGAGACTACATCCCATATTTCCAGACTATAATCCTACTGGTGAGAGTCTGTTACCTGACTCCTGACCATTATGCCAAAGTTTGAATTACATTTGCAGGCAGTAAATATGCAAAACATTCTTCCTATGATCTCAGCCCTCCCATCTCCTTGCTTAATCTGGAAATTCGGCTACTAATGCATCCCAAATATCTGCCTTTTTCAGTAGCCAATACCTGCCCACTTGCAGGACTCATCGGAGAAGGAGTTTGCAACATTAATATTGAATATACATCCAGGGGCTACCTGATTAGTGTTTGAGGACTCTAAAACTAATAGGTACAGCATTTGTGCCAACTGAAGTCCCCTGAGGGTATCAGTACAGAATTTCAGTAGCTAGGACAGCTGGCTATAAACTCAAAAGGAGGAGGAGGAAGAGGAATTATTCATTCCTACCTGGTTCAGTGCAGTTCTTGATATATTGACTGTGTCTCCCCTCTGGGATCTCAGTGGCATTGTCCTCAGTTGCCTGCAGTAGCCTTCTCCCACTCCACTTATCGTAAGTTTCCACAGGATAGCTCAGGACATCATAACCTAGAGGAAAAGGGCATGAGATGAATGCTCTTGGTCTGAGAAGAATAAAGCAGATAGTGCCTATAGTCTCCCAAGGGACTTTTCACACTTCCTTGGTACAGACACTATCTACTACGCCTTCACGGAAACAAGGCCCTTAAATCCAGCTATCCCAGTCCCCCAGGATCAGTCTCTCAGATTCCCCAGTAGTTTAAGCACCCCTTTTCCAGAGCTCTACCTTGTGGTTACTCTGGGTTACAGTTCACATCTTTGGGGACACACAGCAGATGTTGCAAATGATTCATGCATAGGCTTTGCAAAGGTTTCTAAACACAATGACTCTTTATAGAGCATAGAAGACATACAGAGCCAGATAAATAAAACACCTATACACATTACTCTGCCTCACTTTCCTCACCACACTGGAGGATTCTTTGGGCTTAGGAGCAGAGTCCTCTGGGGTAGCCAAAAACCTTCTCCTACATCTCATGATTTTTCCTCCAAATGATGGAGTTTCCCTCTCTGCTTCAGCTGAATTGCCTTTGACCTTGGCTGGTCCTACAGTTACACAACCCCCCACCCCACCCCCGCTATGAAAACATGCCGTTCTCTTCCTCTCTCCTGCACAGGCTTGTTTTGCACCTCTGAGTCCCTCTGAATTCATAAGTCATAGCACCACTACCTGGTTCCTTTGTTCTCCTTCTGGGGAAATACCACTGCTCCCAACCCACCCTCCTTGCAGAGGAACTTGAACAGTCCACAGACACCCCAAATTGTCATGAATGAAGTGGGAGTTTACAATTGTGAAGGGAAAAGATGACAAATTGGCCACCAAAACTAATTGTAATTTATGCATAATAAATGTGAAAATACAACATATATCAGAACAGAACCCAGACTCCTATGAGTGCTTGAGGTATATCTGGCTGTTGGAAATTATCAAAAACAACCCTGTGTACCAAAACCAGCAATCATCGCCAATTGAATATTTTGGTCCATCAGTCATTCACATCTTTGCAGATTACAGGATGGTTTCATTTTCATGAATACGGTGAGTAACCTGGTGAAAGGTAACATTCCGTTATTACTTTTGTTTTCTATTTCCACCCCACTCTGCCATCTTCTCTCTGCTTTGGGTTGGAGGAGATGCTGCTAAATGAAGCCCTACTTTAGCAATGTCAACAAAAACATTTGACCATTTTCCATAGCATTCTTGGCATAACACCGCTCAGGCCTGGACATTTCATGATGGTCTAATTAGCTGAGAGTGTATGCTCATAACATGCTCATATGTTAGCTACATGCATCCTACAGAGTTTCAAACTTTGAGGGGAAATATTGCTTTGAGATATTCTAAGCAAAAGACATTGTTTTGAGACATTGTAAGCATACAAAAAAATTAAGCACATCTCCTACTGAATTCATGAGCCCAATGGAATAAAAAGGAAATGGAGTTTAGGCTGGATTTCTATCACATCAGAACATCTTTCCTTCATTAGAATCCAGCCTCTCTAATTCTAGTTTTGTTAGTTCAGCATTTTACATGTTATCCTAAACATGCAGTTGGTCTTTTGCCCCCATGGTGACAGCTGTTCAGAGTGCTGTAAAGCTATGTCATTCTACCCATTAGAGAGGAGGTGAAGTTTTGCATCAAGTAACTGAGGCTCTTCCAGACAACTAAGAAACTACAGCCTTGAATTTGCAAGAGCATTTCAGAGCATGGAAAGATCAGCTCAGAGGCAGAATCCTTGTACAGGACCGGGGGCTACACTATGTTAGCTTCAAAGGGAGCTCCGCCCCAGCCTTTTCAGACAGAAGGATGGAGGGTATTTGCAGAATGGCTGGCTGGCACACATGACCCCTCATAGCTGGGCAATGCAAGGCCTTCTCAATGGTCTTCACCAAATGCCATTCAAGCCTTTGAGCACTTGACTTTGTAATTAGTATTTTAACTTAGCTTTTGTGCACGTAATAACAGTCATTCAACACACTTTATGCACTTCAAAATATACCGTCTCCAAATTGCTTGGTCTCGGAGTGACCTTCAATGAGTTAACTGTATAAATATGTCATTGATGGAGACAGATTTTAATCCCAAAGCATTAATTCAAATGAATTTTGTAACTTCATTTACAATAGCACAGCATCAGCCTTCATTTTTAATAATGAACATACTTTCATTAGCTGAGCTAAGCTGCCTGAGATCCACACAACACTTGCTTTCAGAGCGAAGGGCTTTTTCTGAACAGTTGCCATTTCATTCTCCAGTGAAGGGAAAGAGAAAAAACCCATCCTCTTTCTACGATTTTTATTCCCCTAAACTCCTGGCGGGTATCTTCCCTCTTCTCACAATACAGAGCAGCTTTCTTGTTTCAGAATTTGGACCTATCCAAAAGAAAAACTAAACATAAGTCATTCACAGAATGAGCTTGGGAAAAGCTCCATTTTGCAAGGAGACACAGTGAGTAAAAGGATCCCATCCTGCACTCACTTAAATGGGTGTGCGTAAGAGCAGAATGAGGTTCAGCTGAAATGGATGAAGCTACGTTGATGTACAGCAGCGAAGGGTCTGGCTCAGAGTCTCCAGCTTTAATTAGGTTAAACTATCTCAGAGCTGAGTTTGCAACCTATTGGCCAAATTCTGCTTTTGGATACTCGGGGTTAAATAGAATTTGTCTCTATAAATCAAGGGGAAATAAAAAGGAAACGTAAAATGAAAGCCTTTACTAAAAAAGTCTGGGCCTTCAAGATCCTGGCCCATGAACAGAATGCATGCCAAGATTTTAAAATTCCAGATGATTCCATGTGATGATGTAATTTTAAATCCCTCCTATCCCCACCATTGCTGCTAAGGCCTAAAATTGGGGTTTTGCATTTTCCTAGAAGCAGGAAGTGGCTTGAAGCTAACCCTGCCAGAGGTGGTTGCAATATCAGCTATAGTGAAGAGAACAGGAGCCTGGACACAATCTGCCAAGATACTGAGACAGTGGAATTGACTCAGCTCTGGTTTAACCCTGAGATGCATCAAACCTTGTCAGTCTTCTGAGGTTTAGGGAGGTCAGTAGGGACTGCTTCTCTAGGAAGGAGGGAAAGATCTGTGCAAAGAAGAAATGGCAGGGTAGATCAGAGGAAGCACTAGAAGTGAGTCAAGACTGGGTTTGCCCAGGCGTCCCTTTGAAAGTGAATTAAACTAAACCAAATTAAGGTCACTTTAATTCTGAGTAAGAGCATCCACACAGGGGTTTGATGTATTTTAACTAATCCCCTTTAAATACATGCCTTTCGTTAATTTTCCTGAGTATTCCTGTGTAGACAAGCCCTAAATACAGATAGCATATCTGTGTTTATTCAAAACTCGTCTTGGAGCTGCCAAATTGGGGCAGCAGTCTTGTGGGAACAAGCTGTATGATGAGATTCCTGCTGCATTCTGCTAATGGTTAGCAAAGTGAAATACAGGGAAGAACAGCTGACCAGGTCTCAGTTGTGTGAAGGTTTTGTGGACAGGGTGTCTTATTTCATCCAATGTTGGTGTAGCCATGTTGGTCCCAAGATATTAGAGAAAGCAGATGGGGAAGCAAAAAGACGTTCTAATTATCATCACTGAGGGGACTTAGGGCCTTAAGAGAATGGATCTTGGGAAATAAGAGACCAGCACCCTCGGAGCGTACATCCCCTTAGTGATGGAAAACTAGAATGTCTTTTTGCTTCCCCATATGCTCTCTAATACCCTGCGACCAACATGCCTACACCATTGCAAACACTAGGAGACATCAAATTTTACCATCTGAAATGAAACTCCACAACATGAAGGAGAAAAAGGAGAAGTTGGTCCAATAACAGATATACCTCATCCACCTTGTCTCTCATTTATTCATTCAAACAGACTGTGCATAGTATACTGCTTGAAGCATCAAAGGAACATTAAAATACAGTGCAGGCTGTGTCTTAATGGATCATCTACATTAGTGTGCAACATATTTGTCCCCCACAGTTACAAACCGATCTCAAGGATGTCTACTGAATTTCAAAATCAGACCTTAAGAGCTGATCAGACTTAAGATAACAGCCTTAATAGAGTCTCAGAGATATATGTTTATGTTCTGACAGGTAGAAACCAAACTTGCCTTGGGTTTCTCTCTCACACAGACACACACAAGCATGTGGCTGGGGAACAGGGGTGACTTCATGTGGCCAGTCAATGTAGCTATCTTTTTTAAAAAAAAAAAAAAATGGTCTTTGGCATGGGGAAGGCAAGTAGACGATTTGTAGGGGATTCTAGTGATTTTTCCCTAGGGGATAAAAATTAACCCTGCCTATCGCTTCAATGGCCAACTAAGTACCCATGCACAAATATTGCCTAAAAACCAGTCAGCTGCAAGTGTAGGCTACTATAATACCCCTACACAGCAGAGGAAAAAACCTGATTTCTTTATTTTCATCTCTCTACATTTATAAAAGATCCTGCACTTCCCCCACAATTTTGATTGGGAGTTACCTCTGCCATGGCAGTTCATCCCTGGGAACTGCACCTAGATGTGCTGCGAAGGTTCATGTGTTCCAGTGACCATGTGGGTGAGTTTTTACTCCCGATAGGACTACCCAAGCTGGAGAGGCCCAGGATAGGCAGGGCTGGTGGAATCTTATCTGTGCCCTAAGCAATGTCTAGCTAGCTGAAAAGGATTCAGATTATGGTAATACCTGTGGGGTGGGGTCATGGTCAGAGATCAGCCCCACTGCACTATGCACTGTAAAGTTCCTGCCCCTAAGAGCTCACAGTTTGTACATTGGTCTAGGCACAGCAAGTGGAGAAAACAAATAAACGGGGGAGTGTGCAAGGTAAGTGGAAAGAATGGAGATGTTCACAGTCTGGGTGACTATTCCAGATATTAACAATAATGTACCCCAGGGTATAAAGAATTGCTCATCCCAACTGACAGCTAGATCCATCTTAGCCAACAGCCCAGCCCCTCTACAAAAGCCAGGGGCTTGCAGCCTGCCTGGTGTTTAACACACCTGGGCTCTGGTGGGGCAGGGGAGTGATCTCCAAACTCAAGGGAGCCTCGAAGAGAACACCCTGCCAACCACACCCACCCCTCTTCAATGAGGCAGTTCCAGACAAAACCATCCCTGAGAGCCAGGGCCGGCTCTAACTTTTTTGCCGCCCTACGCAAGAAAAGGGGGCGGTCTGAATACGCCACCCCCCAAGATTAAACGGAATGCCGCCCCTTAAAATGTGCCGCCCCAAGCATATGCTTCCTAGGCTGGTGCCTGGAGACGGCCCTGCTAAGAGCCTCTGTAGCAGCACAGCACAGAGGACGTCAAGGCCCTTAGGTAACCAGCACCCAAACCATCTCCAGGCTTTTAGGTTAAGACCAATGCTGTGGATTCCACCTGTTGAAAGCCCCACTGCCCACAGGAAACTCAACACAGTAAGGGAGCCGCAGGATTTAGGGGAATATTCTTCCCTCTGATTCCAGCGGGAGTGCTCCGACTCAGACTTTCAGGTCAGAAGGAACCATTATGATCATCTAGTCTGACCTTCCGCACAACGCAGGCCACAGAATCTCACCCCCCATTCCTGTAATAAACCTCTAACCTATATCTGAGCTATTGAAGTCCTCAAATCATGGTTTAAAGACTCCAGCAAGTGACCTCACGTGGCTCAGGGGCTGGATGGGGGGCAGGGAGGGAGATAGAGCGCTCAAGAGCCAGAGAGCAAGGTTGATTTTTGTATAGCTGTCCTAACGGAGTCAGGGCTGTAGACACAAGAACTCTGAGCTGGAGCAACATTCCTAAGAAGAGACAATGGGCCAGACCCTCATCTGGTGCAGATCAGGATAGCTCTCTGGACTCCAATGGAGCTGCACTGATTTACATCAGCTGACAAAAAGACAGCAGAGAGAAGCTGACAGACTAGAGACTGGCCCAGCTGAGCAAACAAAAGGGACTAATTTGTCATTGCGGCATTTCAAAAACATAATGCATTACCACTAAGGACTTTCCAACGTTGGCAGGTATCCTCAGCTCTCGCTTACAATAAACTACTTTCTATGCACATTGAGATACTGCTGGCAGGAGCCGAACACAACGCAGCTTTTCTAAGACCTTTTGCCTTTCTCTCTCTCCTGTATTTTTTTCCCTCTTCTTTGTCTATTTTTTTCCACTTGGCTGGACAAATTATCTCCACCTCCCTAAAACTTTTATAATAACTACAGCGCTTACAACAGCACAGTATTCCTAGGGAGAACCAAACCAAAACAACCAAGAACAATCTCATATGCTGACATCAGCCAGCAAGCGGCTGGGGGTTCACAGCAAGCTATTCCACCGCGATTCTCCTTAATAGGATTGCTTTGGCTGCATTAATTGGAGCACCACACCATATGAAGTTATCCTTTCATTTTTATTCCTTGTTAATTTCATTTCAATCCTCTGAATGTACTGCTTTTGGTCCACTCCCCCAAGCATTTATAGGTGGGACGTGGTAAGTAATCAATGACCGCCTGGTCAGCTCAGACAGTTTTTCACGGACTAATCTGAGCTCAGGATTGCATAATCATTTCATAAATTGATTATTTCACTGTAGTCTGATTTGGGCATGGGGGGGAGTGTTTCAAAACAAACCATAAATGCTTATGGAAAACTGGCTGCCTATGGGAGAACAAAATTCCTGGCTCTGAATAGCAGCCCGTTCTTTAAACCCAATTTTATTTTTACAAATTTCAGTGCGAGGGGAAAGGAGGGTATGCTACAGGAGTCCCCTAGGCCGGGCACTGTCGTCTGCATTAGTATTAGAGTAGGACAGAGAGGTCATTGTGCTAGATGCTGTACAGACACATAGCAAGAGCCATTGACTGCCTTGAAAATCTCAGACAAGAGCGAGAGAAGGTGGGGTGGAACAAAGGCACAGAGAGATGAAGTGACATGCCCAAGGTCACAGAGCCAGTCAGGGGCAGAACCAGGTATAAAGCACTACTCTCCTGACTCCCTGCCCAGTGCCCTGCTCACTGGATGACACTGCCTCTAAGCTCCTGTTTGCAAGGAACTTCTGAATTTCCACAGGTCTTCAAACTCACCCTTCTGGGGCCCTAGAGAAGATTATGTTGCTTTTGATCACTGGCTCACTGTGAATTAGAATCCTGTTAAAATACAGTCCCCTTTGAGACAAGAAGAGAAGTCGCTTCAGAAGCACAGTGGACAGCATAAACAGATGATCAGGAGGTCCCAGATTTAGAGAACAAGCAGCAGGTCACTTAAGCATTTAAAAGATACTTAACAGTGGGTGAGATTTTCAAAAACACAAGTGATTTAGGAGCCACTCTCTCCCTCCACTCCACCCCCCATGCATTGATTAGGGATCATAGACACCTAACCAAGGGTTTGTGGATTCCACTGGCTGGCTAGGCCCCTAAAACAGCATTCTTCAAAGATTTCCGGTTGCTGCCCCCTTCCGTGGTCCAGCATCCACTCATGGCCCTCCGGGGTATGTCCGCTGAAATACCACCGAATTGAAAGCTTCCGCTTTCTGCGGCGGCATTTTGGCAGGACAAAAATAGACCGCCGACCTATTCGGCGGTCTCCTGGGTGGGATTGGTGGTGGCACCGGGGTCTCATGCACCCCCGGGGGTGGTCGCGTGCACCCCACTTTGAAGACCACTGCCCTAAAAGACAGACATTACAAGGCTGATCACTGGAGTTCCTAAGGCCCTTGGGGACTTGGGTGGGATTTTCAAAAGTACCTATCTTTTAACAAGAAATTTTGTGAAATTAATATTACCTCAGACTCACTCATCCGCCAGCACTTTTACATGGCGGATGCAAAGAGCATTACCCACTGCGCTCCTGAAGCGCTGCACACTGAGGGGTCCTGCAGGAACTGTAAACTTAACACACACCCTGGAAAACAGAGGCTTTGGGAAAATCAGCCATCTCAGAAAAGCCAAAAGGAATTAACTTGTGTGGTCATTTTGACGGAGTGGATCATGCAGCTAGATGAGAGTCCCATCACAACTGGTGCTACTAAATCAAGTGGTCCTACTCCACGACAGGAAACCTAATCCATTTTCCCTGGCTAGGCAGAAGATGACAGGGTGTAGGGGCGTCCCTAGTATTTGACTGTGTGGAAGGAGGCAGGAAGTTTGGCTCATGGAGAGGCAGTAGATGTGAAGGCAGATGTGGTTGGGAAAGAAGGAACATAAAATGGTTCACTATGCTGATGAGCTGCTTTTGGCTCAGAGCTGGGGGACTTCTGCTCCTTTCATCATGATTCTCATTAATCTTCATCGCTGACTTATGGAAAAGCTGATGACCTTGGCAGCTGAAGAGATGCAGGATTTCTTCTGCCCCAGCCCATGTCATTCATGTCTACAGCCTCAATACCCTAGCCCATACACACTAAAAGTATTGAGAGCCCCTTTACTGGATTCATCCTCTGTCTCACAGGCCTTTCTGGGAATTTACTCTTCCAGGCGGTTATAGTTTATTGCCCTGAGCAATTATCTTTTCAGGATAAGAACTGCCTGACAGGGTACTGATTTCTAAATCTCTCTGCCCAAGCCTATTCAGTACACCTTAACGCCAAAGCACATCCTGTACCCAGGACGTGGACATAGTAGCCTATTAGCGCTGCAGTAACTCACCTCTGCACTGAGCCAGCCGATCCTGAGAAAACTTGAGACTGTTATGGAAGAGGCTGTGGGAGCTTGAGAGGGGATGTGGGGGGAATTGCTCCCTCAAATACGACCAGCCCATATCAGCCATCCAAAGAACGTATGTTGTCGTAGCTGTGTTGGTCCCAGGATGTTAAAGAGACAAGGTGGATGAGGTAATCTCTTTGACTGACCCTGAAGAAGTTTTGTGTAAGCTCAGAAGCTTGTCTCTCTCACCATCAAAGATATTACCTCATCCACAGATCCTGACATTCATCTCCTGCTTTCCGGGGCTACAGGGGTTACCACAGCTCTAGGGTCTAGGACTGGGATCCAGCACCTCCTCCAGGGGAAGGGGCTTGGAGGGATGAATCTGGGAGTAGGGGAAGAGAGAAGTCCCATGTGGGTTATGAAGGAGATAGTCTTTGGCCTGATAGACTCTGTCCTCTCAGAATGTCTCAGATGTCATCCCCGTCACCTGATTGCCATGTGGGGCAGTCAGAGGAGGGATGCAGGATGCTGGCTGGTGGCTTAGGTGTCATATGGCCACCACTGCAGAAGCCATTTTAGCCTCCAAGGCTACATAGCCAAGTTGAGCAGTGAAGGTCCTAAGTGACTATCATACAAACATGCTACGGGCCAGGATTTGGCAATATACGTTCCTTTTAGTACAGAGTCTCTGAAGGGACAGAGATGTCTCGCTATTCTGAGAAGATTTAGACCAGTTCTCAAAAACTCTTCCCTGGTCAGTCTGTCTTGTGAAACACCTTTTGTGGGTGTTTCACACTCATGGGCCCCACTTCCCCACCCCTTCACAATCCCCCAGGCCCACCTTCCCTCTCCTTCACAGTCACATGGACCCCCTCCAATCCCCTCTCGCAAGGTTCCCCACTAACCCCTTTTTCACAACAGCATGGAGCCTGCTTCCTCTCCTTCATACTCCTACAGACTAAGAGACTAACACTAGAAAGGACCATCATGATCTAGTCTGATCTCCTGCACATCACAGACCATAGAACCTCATACACCCACTCCTGTAATTCGCCCCTAGCCTCTGAGTTACTGAAATCCTCCAGTCTGGATTTAAACCTTTGAAGCAGACCATTCACTGTAGTAACTCAGCTCTCCCCATCTAGTGTCCCATTGCCAGCCATTAGTGATATTTGCTAATAGCAGTCGTGGGTGAGCCATATGCCGCTGTCAGCAATCTCTTCAGATGAGAGCCTTCATAAATGTATTAAGCTCAGTCTTAAAACTAATTAGGGTTTTTGCTCCCACTGCTCCCCCCAGAAGGCTGTTCCAGAACTTCACACCTCTGGTGCTTAATTTCACCTAATTTCAAGCCTAAACACGTTGATGGGCAATTTATATCCCTCTGTTCTTATGCCAATATTGGCCCTTAACTTAAACACCACATCTCCCTCCTAGGAGTTTATCCCTCTGATGTATTTAGGTTAAACAAGCCAAACTCCTTAAGTCTCCTCGTGTAAGGTAGGTTTTCCATTCCCTTGATGATCCTAGTGGCCCTGCACATGTTCCAGTCTGAATTCATCTTTCCCATAAATACAGGAGACCAGAACTGTACATAGTATTCCAGATGAGGTCTCATCAATGCCTTGTATAATGGTACTATTATTTCCCTATTTCTGCTGGAAATACCTCATCTGATTCATCCTAAGATTACATTAACCTTTTTCACAGCCAAGACACACTGGCAGCTCATAGTCATCCTGTGATCAATCAATACCCCTAGGTCTTTCTCCTCCTCTGTCACTTCCAACTGATAAATCCCCAGCTTAGGGACTAACAACAAGAATTTTTGCCATAAGTGCATGATCTTGCACTTTGCACTATTAACTTACATCCCATTTCTACTACTTCAATTTTCAAGGTTGTCCAGATCTTTTTGTATAGTATTGCAGACTTCCTCCATATTGGCACAACCTCCCAATTGTGTGTCATGCTCCCCCTTTTTGTGCTAAGATCTTTAATGAAAAGGTTACCCAAGTTTGGTTTCAAGACTGATCCCTGAGGGACTCCATTAGAAACTTCCCTCCAGCCTGACAGTTCACCTTTCAGCAGGACTCACTGCAGTCTCCCCTTTAACCAGTCCCTTACCCATCTTTCAATTCTCATATTAACCCCCATCTTCTCCAATTTAACTAATAATTTCCCATGTGGAACTGTTTGTATCGACTGTTTTACTGAAAACCAGGTAGATTAGATCTATTGCATTTCCTTGGTCTAAAAAAGAAACCTGTTCATCTACCTTTTGTAAAACCATACTAGATTTTCTCTCTGTCCTTGACTACCACCTCTTTCAAAATTTGTTCTAAGACCTTATATACAAATGAGGTGAAAACTAATGGGCCTGTAGTTTCCCAGATCACTGTTTTTCCTTTCTTAAAATATAGATATTATATTAGCATGTCTCCTGTCACAGGGTAGTCATTAAAAATCCTTGCTATTGGGCTTGCAATTTTGTGCGCCAGTTCCTTTAATATTCTTGGATGGAGATTATCCAGGCCCTCCAGTTGGGTCCCATTAAGCTGTTTGTTTGGCTTCTACCTTGGATGTGGTAATTTCTACTTCCATGTCTTCATTCCCATTAGCTGCTCTGCCACTGCCCCGCAAACTCCTCACTGCCCTTTTTAATAAAGGGAGGCAGGCAAAAAATTTGTTTCTCTCTTGAGCTATATTTAGAGCATCTTTAATCTCCACCCCATCCTCAGTGCTTAACAGTCCAACTTCTTTCCCTGTTTTCTTTTTATTTATGTGGCTAAAAAAGCCCACACCTTTTACTACTGGTTTTAATTTCCTTAGCAAGGTCCAACTCCGCTTGGCTTATGGAAGTTCTCACTTTTTCACCTTACCATCAAGAGACATCAGCAAGGAATGCTCCATTCCTTGTAGACTTCCTCTTAAATGCCTGTTTGAGATGGTTGTTTAACCAATTTGGTCTGAAATCCTTCCCTATGAATTTATTTCCCTTGCTTGCAGGCTCCAGATACTTTAAGTCAAAATTGCACAAACTAATTCCAAGCCTCTTCAACAATCAGATCCTTGAGTTCTTCAGTCCGGTCCACTTCCCTAATTCCCTTAAATTTTTTTTAAATTCTGCCCTTTTCAAATCAAGGACCATAGTTTTAGATCTATTTCTGTTTATCCTTCCAATTAGTTTAATTTAAATTAACTCATGAGTACTTGAACCAAGTTTGGCCTCTACAACCAGTTTTTCTATGAGGTCACTGCTACTAACCAATAGTACATTTGAAATGGCATCCTCTTGTTGGTTCAGTGACTATTTGGTGAAGAAATCTGATGGCTATCACATCCAGGAATATATGGGTCCTACCATTATTAGCAGCACATGACCTCCAATCTATATGGGAGACTTTAATTTCCCAGATAAATCAAACAAACAAATTCCAGTAGTATGCATTTCATACAATTAATAAAAGGTTTTCGTCCATATCCAAATCAGATCCTGGGGATCTGTAGCACAACCCACTTGTTGCTGTGCAAGCCACAGCCTGCATGGAAAAGTACCAGCAGGGAAGCAGCTGTCTTTCAATGCAGTTTAGCATTCGGTGATAGGTGAGAGAGCCTGCACCATGTGACCAGAGAGCTGGCTATAGGCTACTAGTGATTGCGACATAGCACAATTTGGGAACTTATGTGAAGTATCACTTAGATGACTAACTTTTTTTCCATGAGGAAAGCTCTAAGGAACCTATTGACCAAGGGAGAAAAAAAAAATCAAAAACATTCAGTATGGGCCCTTCTATTTTCCCACTGAAATCAAAAAGAACCTCAGTGAGCACAGAGATAGGTCAACGTGCGCTTGGAATACTCCAAGCCCTGAGAAGCTACATTCCAGATAAAGATTTTAATCAAAGGCTCTGAACTTGCAAACACTTCCATATGTGAGTAGCCGCGTTTGTCACAGCCAGGGTTTGGATGACCAGATCTAGCGGTCAAAGCAGGAGTCCAAGTCAGGACTGAGCCTGAGTCAGGACTGAGCCAGGGTCAGTAACAAGTCTGAAAAGCAGGAATCAGGAACAAAGCAGGGAAGCCAGAACCCAGGCTCAGCTATCAGGCACAAAGGCAGGGCAAATTTAGCAGCCAACCAGGAATTCCTCCAGTTGGACAGACAGCTGCCTGTATCTCCTTCTGTCTTAAATAGCACAGCTGGATCAATCAGTGGGGCAGACACTCCCTCAATCAGGACTGCTGTGGACACTGGTGGGGCTAAGGTTCTTTTTACCACTCCAATTAGCAGTTTGCTAACAAGCTGCCAGATGGTAGCCAGGATGAAAGGCTTCCTAGTAACCCCTAATTCTGGGTTCAAGACCTGTAGCTCCTCACTCGATCAGCTAGGGTTGCTAGGACTCTTAATGATCCTTACAGGAGAGTGTTTCATTGTTTAGAAGTTTGGGAAGAACATATTCTCCTTCACCGTTTTACCTTTCTGAGTGGAGATACTGACATACCACAGACATGTAGATGCTATGGCTAACTCATCCATTTTTTAGTTAAGGAAAAACTTGTCAAGGGGTTCACCTGAAACACACCTTTTCTTTTCAGAATTAAATGCAACACTGATCAGGGCATCTCCCACTTATGCGTGGTTTTAAAATGTTACATACACATAATATTGTGTGTTTGTGGGGAGGGTTATTAATGCACAATCATACTGAGCTAATTCAAATGTTTACATAGCCCATATAATGAAGTCCAATATATTGAAGAAAGACACTGCAGGAAGTAGAACATTGTGTTGCTCACGTCACTATTTTAAAAAAGAAATAACTTAAGAGAACAAAGGTCAGACAGGACTAGTGTGGGCCTGTGGATGGAGCACTAAGCAGCGAGTCAGAAGTCTCTGCTTCTTACCCATTGTATGGCCTTCGGCAAGCCACTTCACATCTCTGTGCCTGTTCCCACCTTCTGTCTGTCTCGTCTCTGGAAGAGACTGTATCCTACTACATGTCCATATAGTGTCTAACATGATGAGACCCTGATCGGAGTTCAGGCTCTAGGAGGTGCTATCATAATATAACTAAATAATAATGGGGACATCAGACCCATTATCTGAGTGCAGATGACAGATAATATTGCACAAAGTCACTGCATCTAACAAATACTTTTACTCCTAGCACTGGGACTCCCATACACATGCTCTCTCTCACACACAAACATTTCCTGGGAATAGCAATTCTCCTCCCTGTACTTCTGAGTCTTAGCACTGTCTGTCACTGCTGTAGGAGTCATGAGAGCCTGAATTCATTAAAGAAAAAGGAACATCAAGGAAGCTGAACTAGTTCTAGAGGAATGCCAAACTATACAGTGCCGTACTACCCTGAGAAATGGAGGGCCCCCAGCTGGGGTGATAATGCAGTCTGAGTACTATTGGCACTAGAAAATTAGCAGCTTAGCTAGTGAAGAAGCTGTTTTAACCTTAGGTGCAGTTTTTCTTTTCTGCTCCCTAAAAGAAGAGAGGTCTTCCCAACTTTCATTTTAAATACCTATAAGTGTGTCCAACTGTTAGACATCTTCTGCATTTTCCATCAATATCCTCTGTAAGGGTTACTGGTAAAGTCAATGGAACTGTTTCCAAAAGAAATATATATTTCATGTTGAAAAATGGCCTTTTTTTCCAGCAGCAAAACGTTATGGGAGGGGGAAGAGGTTGGCTTTTTCTAAATTTATCTTATTTTGATAGATATCATCATCAAAACATTAACATTTTTGCTTACTGTATAATGGGGTGTTTTTTTTTGGCAAACTGTTGATTTAACCCTACATTTGCCCTAGTTCAGGAAAGCCAGTTAGCCTGTGCTGAATATTAAGCACATACATAAGTTCAGTTCAAGGCAATGGGACTTAAGCACATGTGTAAATTAAACCTGCTTAAATACCATCCTGAGTAGAGGTAGACTTCAAGCACATGCTAAGAGCTTAACTGACAGTAAGCAACAAATGTAGTCTCTATCTTGTGGCAGAGTTTCACATGTTAAATATATGCTGTTCCAAAAATTACCATTTCAGTTATTAATGAATTGCTTATTAGTTTAACTGGGCATCCCTTTATTCTTGAGAGGCTAAATAGAAGCGCCCAACTGACCACCTCTGTACCAACCATTATTTTACATACCTCTACCTGGAGCCCTCTTACTCTTCTCCTCTCTAAGCTAGTCTATATTTTGAATCTCACCTCCTATGAGCATCTTTTCATACCTCTCATCATTTCCATTGTGCATCGCTGGACCTTTCCCTTTCTGCTATATCCCTTTTGAAATTATACTGCATGCAACATGCAAGGTGAGAGTGCTCCCTTAATTTATACAAGGGCATTCTAGTATTTTTAGCATTATTCTCTGGTGCTTCGTTACTCAGGGGAATCTTAGCATTCTCCACCGTTTATTTCATTAATGAGATGCCTTTTACACACAGATGATCTGAAAACTGTAGATGTTATCTGACATGCTTGACATCTGCTGATTGTCAGGCTTGATTTTGTCTGTCCCTGGTATAGTACCTCACTCCTGACAATGCAATAGCCCATTTCTTTCCCCTGTGCTGCTGCTCCCCAAAATGGTACAAACACCAGTAATATCCCAACCCTGCCCAGGAGAAATAACACAACCAATTAGGCTGAGCATAGCTGCTCGTTCTGTGTCTGCTGCAGAGACTAATCCTGGGGCAGGTGGAGTGACATCCTCTGGTTTGACTTGCATAAGTTACTGACAATTTCTTTTACTCCTAATCATGGATGAGCTTTGGGATTCATGAAGAGGGGAGATCTTCAAAGGCACAAAGGGAGTTGGGCACCTAAATCTTCAAATCTCCCCCACCATGGAGAAGTACCACAGCATCACTGAGGCCTTCTCCTTGACATTCTCCCAATAAGCACTTAGTTTCCCTTGAATCCTTCTCTCGCCTCTGTTTCTTTCAAGTTGCCTGCTGCAGGTTGTGGACCAGACCCATCAGTGGAGTTGCTATGGGGCATTTTAATCTCTTTTTCTAGGACTCCAAGTTAACATTCCCTTATCTCCCCCCGACATCTCCCCTTACAACACTGTATCCTCCTGCTCCTCTCAGTTTGCCACTTCTCCCTGCTCTAGTCTGTCCAAAACATTCCTAAACTCTTCCTCCGCCACTGCTCTAACCATGGGCCAAATTCAAAAGTCCAGCAGAGTCAATGGAAAGTCTCCCTTTGACTTCAATGGGCTTCAGCTCAGGCCCCAAGGTCCCCTGCCCCCTTCACTGAGCAACTTGTAAAAGGAGAGAGGAGGAAGAGAAGAGTAGAGGCAGAGTCATTTATCACTATTACAGTCCCATTTTATACTCCCTGGGGGGAGTACTGATTTAGCCATAATCCTGCCTTCCCAGCTGGCGGCAGAGGAAAGCAAAGGAAGGTTAGAGAGCACAGTGGCATAAAGTTTCATTGCCATGTGTTTGGAATGGCTGCATTACAACTCATGCAGACCATTCCGGATCATTGCATGAAAGAAACCTTGGTATCACCACATGGTGTGTTTGGTTTTTATGACAGGCAGAGAGGAAAAATTAGTGCTAATAAATGATTAACCCTTCTAAAAATAATCTAAAATTGATCTTCTATCCAGCAGCACATTACATTTTTAAGCTCCAAGATTTTGTGACTACTTAGACCTGGAAACAAAATGCCACCCGTCACTGGAAAGGAAGGAATTTCCACTCTTCGATGTCATAAGACAAGTGTTTCTAACCAGGGTGGTTTAAGTGATATCACACCTGAAAACTGTCACTAGAAGCTGTAAGCCCTGGAGCCTAGACCAGGGTCATTTTCTGGAGGGAACATGCACATATTCTTGGCAATGTGAAAAGAATGGTTTTTACTCTGTGTTGTGACAAAGTTCCGAGTCTGTATTTGTGGGTCCTGCGCTTCCTGGCAGATTTAGGGGCCTCAGAAACTCATCCAGGTCCCAGAGTGACCTCCCTTCCTCAGTAAGTAATCAGGAGAGACAGAAAGTGGGGAGCCCGGGCCCGCCCTCTACTCCGGACTCCAGCCCAGGGACCCTAATAGTATCAGCTAAGATGGCTGACCTTTTAGGCACAAAACACAATACAATTCCCTGGGCTACTTCCCCACAGCAGTCTCCGCTTCTTCAAACTCCACTTCACCCTTACCTCAGGGCCTCCTTCCTTCTGTACGATATGTTGTCCAATACTCAGTCTCACCAACAGCATAACTTCCTTCCACAGCTCTTGACACCCACAGCCCACCTGACTAACTGGGAGGTTTTTATCTGGTTTCAGCCAGACCCTGATTGGCTTCAGGTGTCCCAATCAGGCTAGCTGTTTCTACTCCTTTCTAGAAGGTTCTTAATTGGCCCCAGGTGTCTTGATTGGCCTGGAATGGCCTTTCTTTGGCCATTCCGGGAACAGGGACCTACACATCCTGAGGCTGATATACCTGCCTTCCAGCACTCTCCTATACCCTTCTGGTCTGACTCCGTCACAGTATCTGTACAGCACCTAGGGGGTTCCTAGATGTTACTGCAATAAAACAAACAAAGTGACATTAAAAAATAGCAGCTGTCTAAAAACTAGTCTGAAATTTTGACTATTAAAGGTTGTACTGGCTGAGACAGATGAGTACACACTATACAAGTGCTATTTATCGCAATGTTGGTATGCTTGCACATAACATTTACTTATTTCGATTTTTAAAAAAGCACTGAGAACCTAGGTGTTTACACAAAATTTTAAGTTATATCCAGACGTATCCTTCATAGCAAATTGCTTTTACCACCCAAATCATTCTCACAGTTAGTCTTGTGTATGCACAGAAATGGAAGCAGAGCTAGTAATTTTGGAAAGACTGAACTCTAAGAATTCCAGTGTCATAATCGCACTTCTGTGCAATTAACACCTCTTCTGTGAAACTCCCCTGCCTGTGAGAACTCACTCAGAAGTGTTGTTACCCAGGGTTTTCTTTTGAACCCAAAACTATGGTAACTAGTCTTCATTTTCCAGCTAGTTTCAGGACATAAATCAGAGGGGACACACCACCTCTGTTTGATAAATGATTGGTACACCTGAGAGCACTTTCACTCAAAAAATGCTTTTTTATGGAGTCTAAAGCACACATCTAAAATAGTCTAAAGCACCTCAGATATTAGTTACCCAAAATGTGAGATGGTGTCAGCAGCAGGTTTCTAGTGGCCAGCCTTCCTCCTAGCTGCTGGGTAGTTGGAGGTCAGTCTCCTAGCTTGTCGAAATACCTCTCCAAACTTCACATGCTCATTAATGTTAGTTGATCTACAGAATCTCTACAGGGGAGAGAGAGATTAACACTCTCTTTCCTAATTATTCACCACTTTAACATGGCCTAGGGAAATGGCTCTCTCTCCTACATTACATGTGGACAAAACAGAAGTAGATATGAATGCTACTAGTCCATCAGCCACCTCATTTTTAACTCTTGCCAAGAAATGATCCTCAGCCAGCTGAATTCACTTACTTTTAAGGAACATAGCTCCTGAGTACTTAATAATTCAAGTCCTCCTAAAATATTTGGGAATAACAAATGACTACACACTATAGAAAACAGTGCTTCTATTTAATCGAAGAATTTTCAGCACTGGCTTTAAATAAACTCTTTCCATATCATCCCAAAATATGACACTATTCCTTCTTCAGGAAGCAGTATTCATTCGTTATTTACCCTGCAGTGAGATTCAGCAGACCTGCATTTTATTCATTGCACTGCCACTAGCCTGCTAGGTGACCTTAGACAAGTTATTCTGGCCTGATTCTTGACTGATGTCAAAAAATCAGTGTATAAAGATGAGAATCTGGTCTTTAGCTTTCAGTGCCTCAGTTTTTTCATTTACACAAAGATAAGAACATTTAACTCCACCGTAAAGTGCTTTGAGATCTATGAATGAAATGTACCCTTACTATAAGTCAGTGTGCCCTTGTTGCCAAGAAGGCTAATGGCATTTTGGGTTGTATAAGTAGGGGCATTGCCAGCAGATCAAGGGACGTGATCATTCCCATCTAATCAGTATTAGTGAGGCCTCATCTGAAGTACTGTGTCCAGTTTTGGGCCCCACACTACAAGAAGGATGTGGAAAAAGTCTAGCAGAGAGCAACAACAATGGATTAGGGGGCTGGAGCACATGACTTGAGGAGACACTGAGGGAACCAGTATTGTTTAGTCTGAGGGGAGATTTGATAGCTGCTTTCAACTATCTGAAAGGGGGGTTCCAAAGAGGATGGATCTAGACTGTTCTCAGTAGTACCAGATGACAGAACAAGGAGTAATAGTCTCTCAAGTTGCTGAGGGGGAGGTTTAGGTTGGATATTAGGAAAAACTTTCACTACGAGGCTGGTGAAGCACTGGAATGGGTTACCTAGGGATGTGGGGGAATCTCCTTCCTTAGAGGTTTTTAAGGTTTTTAAGGCTTGACAAAGCCCTGGCTGGGATGATTTAGTTTGGGATTAGGTCCTGCTTTGAGCAGGGGGTTGGACAAGATGACCTCCTGAGGTCCATGATATTCTATGACACTATACGAGAGGTGTGTGGTATTAGTACAATTTTTCTGCTCTAGGAAAAAAAGACGTCAGATTTTTTTTTTTTTACTAAAAAGGAAAATCAATTCAATAATCTAAGACATAATGAATTTATTTAAAAAAAACTGATTGTAAGAAACTGTTTCTTTAAAAATGTAATTATCTCCATTTAAATGTTCAACAGAACGTACACATTACAAATACAGTAACTGACACATAATTACCTTAACATAATCATCAACATGAGGCAAAGGCAAGTAATTGATTTTTTTTACTTTAAGGGTTTCAGATCTTCCCAATGTCTTAATTTTCTCTGTCAGTGTGACTAAGCAATGAAGAATATGCCTATTGTCTGTCTTGGGAGTAAAGGGCCTTAGCTTCATTCACACTAAGGGTGGAATGTAAAAAGGGGATGTGGGTTTTGCCAAGACTTGTTCTCATAAATCACTTATGCACGTTTGAAAATCCCACCGTAAGGGGAATCTGGCGGCACTTTAAAGACTAAGATTTATTTGGGCATAAGCTTCTGTGGGTAAAAACCCACTTCTTCAGATGCATGGAGTGGGTTTTTTACTCATGAAAGCTTATGCCCAAATAAATCTTAGTCTTTAAGGTGCCACCGGACTCCTCGTTGGTTGTGGATACAGACTAACACGGCTACCCCTTGGATACTTGTCACCTTAAACAAAAAAACAAAAAAATCACCCCCACACACCACTGCTTTGGGAGTGAATTAGGATTATTGACTCACAATTAAATGCATATGTACATTGCCAGAGTCGTGCAAAATGAGATTCAGGCCCAAATACATAGCTTTGTAACACACACAGCTTCTGTAAGTCTCATGATCTCAGAAAATCTTTTACCAAAACACATGCACCTCTGAGGCTTGCTGCAGTGTCATTAGCACTGTTAAAAATCACTGCTTTGGGTCTGACTAAATCACTGGGCAACTGAAAAAAAATCTTGCAGTTAGGTGCTGTAGGGGCAGATACTGCACTGACTTTTCACAATGAAATCCCACTGGCATCAGAAGAGCATTTGGTCCACGGACTACCTTGACCACAGTGGTAGACAGAGTTGTAGCTACTAAGTGTATATCTGAACTCATGTTGACATGCAGAGTAAACACCCACACACACACACGGCATGCCCAGCCAGCATGGGCATAAACACTGAGGCACTGCTTAGATGAACAGAACACCCTACACACCCGAATTTCCACCACATAGACCTTACACAGGGTCTGCACTCAAAGCAGTGCCTCTCACATCTATACTGCTATTTTTATCAGTGAAGCCTCTCTGCAGTCTGTCGCCCCCATGTGTAGTGCCTGTGCTCTTCTAGATAGAGGTAATTGTAGACAAAGCTTTAAACATAGGATAGCTCCATTGACTGGCTACGTAAAGCACTGCATAACTCTGAGGCTGAAGTAGCCTGTGCCTAAGGCTAAGGCATTATGCAGGCACCTGGCTAAATCAGGGACTTAAAGAGTTAACACTCACTGTCCCTAGAGGTAGTGCAGACTGTGATACTTTCCCAGTAACAGATACCACCATGTTTTCATGGAATTACCATTTTCTGCACAGCATGGGACTGATCCCAAGCCCATTGAAATCAACAAAAGTGTTCCCATTTATTTAAATAGGGTTTGGATGAGGCACTATAGCCTTTTTGAAAGCTGCTGTTGTACACTGCACTATAATGGTAAGAGTGGGGAGCACAGAGCTACACAAAAAGACCATGCTCCTAGAATGTATACAAAGACAAAACTCTGAAATCAATTCGAATACTATTCATTGCTCAGATGTTGAACTATTCCAAAACAAGCATTTTTGTTCTTTAGGTTTAGGCTTTACACTAAAGCAAAGAAACAGGAACCCCAAAATGTATAATAGCCAGCAGTACAAAAATAAAATGAATTTACCATTTTTCTTTAAACATCTCCCCTCTTCCTCCACCCCCAAACACTTGCTTCTTCACCACCCTTCTTACGAACAGGTGTCTGGCAGAATTCTTGGCAGATCAGGCTATTCTGAATCAGTGTATTTTAGTAAACACAAGCTACATTTAGTGTCAGTTACTTGGAGATTGTAAGCTGTCTGAGGCGAGTACCACCTTTTTGTTGTGTGTCTGTACAGTGCCTAGCACAAAAGGGATCCCAGTCTATGACGGGGAGTCCTAGGCACTACCACAATACCAATAAATAAGCTCAAGTTGTAGCAGGACACCTCATCCACCCAGGAAACTTTGAGAACAAGTAATAAGTTAAGAGGAAGGATTTGTGCATGGTGGGGGATGAGTCAGTTGCCCCACACGAGGCTGGGAGACTCATGGCCACCACACTCAAGAGGTGGCGGCACAGGGGGTTATCTGGTGGTTGGGGACTCCCTCTGGAAGGGAATGGAGGTATCCATCTGCCAGCCTCATATGTCTGTGGGAGCTGTGCTGCCTGCTTGGAGCCCACATCCAAGGTGTTACAGAAAGGTTGCCAAGGCTCTTCCATCCCTCTGATCACCTCCTCATGCTGCTCATCCACATGGGTACTAAGGATACGGCCATGTCTGAGCCCGAACAGATCGGCAGTGGCTACAGGGCTCTGGGAGCGAGAGTGAAGGAGTTGAGGTGCAGATTGTATTCTCGTCCATCCTCCTGGTGGAGGGGAAGGGCTCAGACAGGGACATATGCATCCAGGAGATGAACACAAGGCTGCACAGATTAGGTCTGTGGGAGGGCTTCAGCTTTCAACTATGGGAGGCTGTACAGGGAGGACTGATGGGAAGAGACAGGGTCCAGCTGGCCAAGAATGGGAAGGAGTATCTTCATGCATCAACAATTCACTAACTTAGTGAGAAGCACTTTACAACTAGGTTCAAAGGGGGTGGAGGGGGATCACAAAAGCCCACAGGTGAGCATAAAAAAAACAGTGTGATCTTCACATATAGCAAGATGTTGGGAGGACATGGAAAATGACAATAAGGTCATAGGAGCAACAAGAGGAAAACCAGTGGGGGAAATCTTTGATATCTTGGATGTCTACTCACAAATGCAAGGAGCATGGGGGAAAATAGGAAGAACTGGAAGTATTGGTGCCCAAATTAAAATATGACTTAACTAGCAACAAAGACTTAGTGGGATAAATCTCCTGGCTGGAATATTCGTACAGAAGGAATAGCTTTTTCAGGAAGGACAGGCAGGGGGAAAAAAAGGAGAAAGATGTGACATTATACATAGAACAAGTGTACATGTTAGAGGTCCAGAAGTGGATGAGAGGCAGACCAGTTGAAAGTCTCCAGGTAAAGATTAAAAGGAGGGAAAAAAAATAGGGGCAATGTCATGGAGTCCACTATACACCAGCAAACTGGGAAGAGGAGATGGATGAGGCATTTCTACAACAAATAAATATCCAAGACACAATCTGGTAATAATGGGAGATTCTAACCACTCAGACATCTGTTGGAAAATCACAGAAAACACAAGTGTCCAGTAAGTTCTTGGAATGTTTTGAGGACAACTTGTTACAGAAAGTGGAAGAGAAACCAGGGGGCAGCCATTTTAGATTGATTTTGAGCAACTGGGTGGAACTGTTGCAAATCTCAAGAGGAAAGGCATTTTAGGTCAAAGTGAGCATGAAACAATAGATTTCACAATTCTAAGGAAAGGAAGGAGACCAGCAGACTAAGGAAAATTGGCTTCAAAAAGCAGACTTTAGCAAATTCAGAGAACTGGGTAGGTAATGCTCCATGGGAAGAAAAATCTATGGAATAAAAGGAGTTCAGGACAGCTGTTACTTTCTCAACGAGACCATAATAAAGTCACAACTGCAAACTACCTTGATGCAAAGGAAAGACAGGAAGAACAGGATTAGGGTACGGAACAACTTCCATATGAAAGAAATTAAAAAGACTGGAATTTGTTCAGCTTAGAAGAGAGACAATTAAGGGGGAATATGATAGAGGGCTATAAAATCATGAATGGTGTTGAGAATGTGAATAAAGAAATGTTATTTACCCTTCATAACACACAGTAACCCAGGGTAACCCAATGAAATTAATAGGCAGGTTTAAAAACATACATAAAGTACTTCACAAAATGCACAGTCAACCTGTAGACCTCAAAGCCAGGAAATATTTGGAAAGCCAAAAGTATAATTGGGTTAAAAAAAGAATTAGATAAGTTCCTGGAGAACAGGTCCATCAAATACTATTAGCCAGGATAGTCGGGGATGCAACTTCATGGTCTGGATGTCCCTGAGCCTCTGACTGCCAGAAGCTGAGACTGGACAACAGGTGATAGATCACGTGATAATTGCTCTGTTCTCTTCATGCCCACTGAAGCATCTGGCACTAGCCATTGTTGGGCTAGATGGAGCATCGGTATTAATAAGAATGGGACAATATGGGTCCCTCAGGGGATCTCAATGATCTAAAAAAAATGAATCCTACAAGAATGTGGAAACATGGACAAAATTACTAAGGAGGATGCAGGGACAAAAATCAAGAAGGCTAAGGCACAAACTGAGGTACACCTAGCAAAGGACATAAAAGGCAATAAGAAGAGTTTCTTTAATTACATTAGGAGCAAAAGGAAGGCAAAGAAAAGCACAGGTCCTCCACTTAGTGGGGAAGGAGAGCTGATGAAGGAGTAACAGATGACATCAAACAGATGACATCACGGTTAAGGTGTTTAATGCCTATTTTGCTTTATTCTTTATTAAAAAGGTTAATAGTGACCAGATACTTAACATAATTAACGTTAACAAGGGGAAGAGAAACAAGCCAGAATAGGAAAAGAATAGGTTAAATATTTAGATAAGTTAGATGTATTCAAGTCAGCAAGATCTGAACAAAATCATCCTGAGATATTTAAGGAACTAATTGAAGCAATCTCAGAACCATAAGTAATTATTTTCAAGAACTCAGGATGGGTGAGGTCCCAGAGGACTCCAGAAAGGCAAACATAATACCTATGTTGTAAAAGGGGAATGAAGACCACTTGGGGAAATTATTGAAGTTGCACTGACTGCCATATATCTGGAGAGATACTGGACCAGATTATAACAACTGATTTATAAGCACCTAGAGGGAAATAGGGTGATAAGCAATAGTCAATGCGGATATGTCAAAAACAAATCATGCCAAACCAATTTAATTTCCTTCTTTGACAGGCTTACTGGAATAGTGGATGAGTGGGGAAGCAGCAGACATGATACCTTGATTTTAGTAAGGCGTCTGACACAGTCCCACATGACATTCTCATAAGAAAACTACAGAACTGTGGTCCAGATGGAATTACTGAAAGGTGGTGTAGTGGGGTGGCTACTCCACTCCAGCAGAAATTGGGTTAAAACAGCCTTGCAAAGGGTTGTGGCTGGGGAAAGGCAGCCCAGCAGAGGGCTGCAATGGGCAGCAGCTGGGATGGAGCTGCCACAGGTGAAGCTGGGTCAATTAGGGCCCAGCTGGCCCTGATAAAAAGACAGTGTTTGGTGCAGACAGTCTCCTCCTCTAGTTGTGGAGGCAGACTAGCCTGGCTACTGGGGAAGCTTAAGAAGGTACCTGGAGTGGAACAGGGCTTGGGGGGAGGCCAGAGAAGCTGGGGAGCTCCAGGCTGGCAACTCCCCAGTCTGCAGGGCCTAGTCTGAGGTCTAGAAGAGGTACTGTGGTTGCAGGGGGCAGCCCACAGATAGGCGGAGGCAGTGGGCCAAACCCTCCTTGCCTATGATGACTGGCTTATACAGACTGCAGTCAGCCCCAGTGACAGGGGGCTTGATGACTGGCAGTAGCCTAGACTGAGGCAAGGTGGGGCTCAGAGGGTTGGGGGTTCCCCAGGCAGAGGAGACCCAGTGAGACTGTGGGGTTACTGAAAGGGTGCAGCACCCTAGGGAAGGGGGCACTGAGGTCTGGGAGGGACATGAGGCCAGGGGGACACTGGTCTGCAGAGGGTGCCCCAGAGCTGAAAGAGCTAATTCTCTGGAAGACCAGCAGGAGGCACCGCAGGGGTGAGTTGCCACTCTGCTACAGGTGGGTGCATAACTGGTTGAAAGACTACATTCAGTAGTTAGCAATGCCTCACTATCAGACTTGGAGGGTGTCTCCAGTGGGGTACAGCAGGGGTCTGTCCCAGGTCCAGGACTAGTCAATATTTTCATTAATGACTTTGCATGCAGAGTATGCTTACAAAGATTTGCAGGTACTCTGCAGGACAGGATTAGAATTCCAAATGACCTTGACAAATTAAAGAACTGATCTGAAGTCAAGATGAAATTCAGTAGAGGCAAATGCAAAGGAAGGAAAACCCAAATGAACAACTACCAAATGGGGAACAACTGGGAAGGTGGTAATATTGCTGAAAAGCATCTAGGCGGTTATAATGGATTGTCTGTCAATATATGCTACAAACAAGGTTTATATTTTGGGGTTTATTAACACGTGTCAGATGTAGGGGATACCTGTCTTGCTCTACTCAGAGCTAGTGAGGTCTCAGCTGGAGCACTGTATCCAACTCTGGGTGCAATGCTTTAGGAAAGATGTGGAGAGAGTTCAGAGGAGAGTCACAAATGATCAGTTTTAGAAAACTTGACCCATGAGGAAAGATTTAAAAAATTGGGCAGGGTTTAGACTGTTTATCAGGCCTTGAGGAAGGACCTGATAAACAGTATTTGAATATGTTAACAGCTCTTATAAAGAGAAGAGGTGATCAATTGTTCTCCATGTCCACTGAAGACAGAACATGATATAACTGGCTTAATCTGCAACAAGGGGGATTTGTCAGATTTTTAGGGGAAAAAAAACTAAAGACAGTGCAGTAGTGAGACAGGTTACCTAGAGAGGTTGTGGAATCCCCATCACTGGAGGTTTTTAAGAACAGGTTGGGCATACACCTGTTAAGGATGGTCTAAGTTTACTTGGCCCTGCCTTAGAGCAGGGGGTTAAACTTGATGACCTCAAAGTCTCTTGCAGCCCATTTTGTTTTATTGTTCTGTGCTACCTTTCCACCTTTATATGACCAACAGTACTGTCACTAATTCACTCCAACTCTCCATAAGGCTTTTGCTTCCATCTCCAGCAGATGTTCAAAAGCAATCTCAACAAACCTATGCAAAACATTAAGTGATCCCCCATATGCTTTTATATTAACAGATCAGCATATCTGACTGCCCCACCTGCTATGCATTTGGGAAACTATTCTGCCTGGATATGTCTGAGCTCACTGTTAAGTTTTATGTGAGTGAGTTTGATGAAGCTGACATATGCATTTCTTTGACATTATCTGTATTGGAGAATTATTCTATGTATTTGGTACTACTGTACCATAATACACTACATACAGAAAGAAGCAGAGAGATGGGTCTGCATTCTGGTTTGCATGAGTGACTCAAACTTTACTATCACAGCTGATATGCCTGAAAATTCATTACTTGTAAGGTAATTAAGAGTTTGCATGGCAATAGATTTTCAGTAAATCTCTCTCTACTCACCACCCCTTAGAGCTGCGTATGTGGCACTTCACTAAAAAATGGGACATGAGAGAGACTCCCTTAACACAAGTTTGTTCTGCAACTGTCAAGGCTCATTTCCATGTACTGCCTAAAAGAGCCCCCTGCACTGCCCTGACATACATAAACAATGTTCTTCTGAAAAGGCTCCCAATGACCTGGGGGAGAGGGACAAAAAAATCAAACAAAAAAAGCTGGGTGAAGGGAAGGTGTATTCAGAAGAACTGAAAGGCGCATCTTCTCCACACAGAAAGGAATGCCCATGTAAGGCTAGTTTGCTCTCCCTCCCCTTAATATTGAAGAATATTCTGGACCATCTTAGGGAAGAAAACAAGTGTCTCTGAAGGACTATTTTTTAATAGAGGACCTTTCAGTTTGAAATTCTGTGACTTTTTTTTGGCTTGCCTATCAAAGGCTTCTTTTCCTGCCCTTTAACATGCTCTTGCATAATGGGAACTACTACAATTTGTCTGAAGTTCTTATTTCAAAAATAGGTGCCGTTAGCAGAAATGAAAGGTGAAGGGACTATTAAAAATAGGTCAGAGACACAAAATATAAGGGAGAGTCTCAATCTAAAATTCTTTCGAAAAAAATTTATCCCTCTCCAACACTGCAGTATTTACACATCAATACTGCTCACTTATGACTTAACCTTTGGTTGCCTTCAACACTGAAAGATTTACATACAGCCTGATCTTGCAAAGGCATTTATGAGCAGCAGTGTGGTTCTATAGTTAGCAGAGTAGACTAGGTTGTGGGAGACCTGGGTCTAGTCTTTGCTGTTCCTGCTAAGTGACCTTGGGTAAGTCATTTCTGATTTATAAAATAGAAAGAATGATACAGCCCTCCTTTGCAAAGCACTTTGAAATCTACTGGTGAAAGAGCTAGGTATTATGTAGAACTTCATGCACAGAGGAATCCCTATTGAAGTTGACTGCACTACGCTCATGCTTCAAGTGAAGCATGTGCTTTGTCAAGTCAGAGCCTAAGTTGCTACGGGCAAGAGCTATCATCTCTTGCGTGTCTCAAGTATTAGTCAGGACACTTGAGACCTGCAAGAGATGATGGATCTTGAAAGTAATCAATATATGGGGAAGCTTCAGTTTTGGGTTCTCCTTAATTTGGCACAGCAGCTGGGTTTAAATATTCCCTTGGTGGGCTGTAAATGCAACTAAATCCATTTCTTTGAATTATTTTTACAACCAGTGCACATGTAAAGACTTATTTACTGTGGGAATTGTAATACCTGCTATACACACATCCATGATTATCATGGAATTTCCCACAATCCTCTGCTTCCTCTCACAAGACCCAGGTGGGGAGGAAGGGTGTTACCTATGTGGCATGTTTTCCTTTCCTTCACTGAGCTTATGGACATAGTCCACCAGGAATCCCCAGTTCCATGCAGGGGACAGCATTAGGGGACCATTATGTTCCCCCTCGAACTACCTGGCCATGGTATAGAACTGCTCCCCTGGAGGAGCATTTTGGGCTGCCCAGAGGTGTGGGAGCACTTGTATGTCTGATAAGGAAGCAAAGGGCACCTATGTAGATATCTTACATCTGGAGTCTACTAGAGGTATCTCAGGAGATCTCTGGATAGAAACCCACCCCCTCCTGGCAGGAGAACTCAGTTGAAACCAGGCAACGTAAAACTCTCAGTTCCCATTCAGCTGCACAGGTAATTCCCACAGACAGAAGTCAGCGCTTAGCTTGGGGCCTAATAGTAGCTGGCAGTGCATGGCAGCCAAACACATCATTAGCTTCCACCAACTACGTTCCCAGTGGTCTTCAGCCCTGACTTAAGCTGATCTTACGCTAGTGAAAAGTTATTTTTGTTATTTGCAATATCACTTTGTGTGGAGATGCAGGAAAATTGGTGAAGAGCTCAAAGTTTGGAGATTTGGTCTCAATTTAAGCACCCACAAACTTTATAGATTTAAGAGGTTCAGAAACATCTAAAGTCAGCTGGGCATACAGTCTCTGGTGCATGGTCTTCAGGTCTTCCTGCTTCTGGCAGCAGTACAAAACTAGTGAGCTGGATTCTCTTTTGCCTTGCATCTTACATAGCGATTTATAGCAGTGTAAAGTGGATGTATTTTCACTTGGGGCCAGAATCCCCTCTCTCTCTCTCTCTAATAGTTACATGGGTGTAAAGTAAGTCCACTGACTTCAATGGTGTGAGAAAAGAACTAGACTCTGCCACTCTGATTGGTGCAGAAATTTTGCACTGGTGAAAGTGACCACACAAGCAGTCTCAGAGAGCCTCTGCTTTTCTGCTTCAGTCCAGGACAAAGTTCAGGGGTGTTGGAGAACAAAAAGTAATGTGAATAAGTCAAAACGTGAGAATCTCTTAACCCAAAAGGTTCTGGTTTAAAATTTTAGGCAAGAGTGCAGGTTTTGGGGAGGGGGGGGAGGCAGGGAGAGAAGGGAAGCAAGGGGGTGTTAATCAAAACCATCCCTGACGAGAAGGCAGATGATTGAGAGTCCAGATGTCATCTTAATGGCATTCAAAAGTTAAGTAATTTACATAGTGGTTACCTGGCCAATATGATTTTCTGCCTGGTTAGCGTTAGGTGTTAAGTTTGGCCTTTGAGATAAAGGCTCATGAATTATCCAGTAAGCCACCTTTATGCACTTTGCTTTTTTTTAAAAAAAATCTGACTATGCAGTGGCACAGATGTATTCTTTGGGGCAGGGTGATGTAAGCTAGTTTGGGGTACATTTTGCTGGAAGCCAAGAGAGAGAAAATGAAACTGGCCCTCATGTGTAGTTTCAGCTAGCTAACTGCAAAATCTCCAGTCAAGTTGTCCTTGACATTAAATAATGCAAGGACATGCTGTTCTAAAGCTGGGAAAGGATCTAATAATCTACCAGCAATACTCAGATGGAACCTTAGCCCCTTTCATATCAGCAGGGAGTCTGTGCACAAACTTTAGACTGTGTCAAAACGTTTCAGAAGTTCTCCCCACACCAGTACTATAACCAGTTCAGCTCTAGCTGAGACCAGCCTTGACATTTTAACCACCGTGTTATCTGACCTTACTCAGAGCATGCTAGAGGAAGTGGTGGTTAAAATGCTAAGCACCCATCAATGTTCGATCTACACTAGTACTCCAGCCCCTGCTAGCATGGGTGAAGCTGCAGAAGTGGAAAATTTCAGGGTAGAATTAGCAAAAGCACCTACTTTTCCCCAGAGAAGTAAAACTTCCTATAGAGCAGGCTAATGCTGGTGCTTTTGAAAATCCCCTGCTTAAAGTCTCCTCTAGATAAGGCAATAGACAAGGTCAACAACAACAAAAACGAACACTCGCTGACAACATATACAATCAAAGCACAACTACACAGTGATTGCCCACATTAGCCTAATGTGAAGTCAAGTCTGGCAATTCACAGCTCTATTACAGCAAGTCACAAATTCTCTCTGACCTTGGATGGGAAGGGAATCATTGAGGCAGCAGCATGGTCAAGAGCTTATTACTAGTTGTGTGAGAAGACTACCTCTTTGCAAAATTACCCAATGAAGCCACAGAGTGGCAACAACCAGATGCCTCTGTTAGACATTTGAATTCATGAACTTGTTTTCTCACTTGAAAAAAGGCAACAAAAAGTCCTCAGCATTATCAAGCTACACAAAGTGGGAATAGTCTCTCAAAAAGATCAGACCAAATAAGGCCCTGTATTTGTGGACTTTTTTAAACACACCTAAGCATGCATGCAACAGTCATCAAATAAAAAAAAAAAAAGTCAGCAATCCAAATTAAATGTGTCCTGATGGAAAACGCTCATCAGGAATCAGTCTAAAGCAGTGTTGCCAACTCTTGTGATTTTAGCGTGAGTCTCACTCTATGTGGTACTTTTCATAAAGCCCCAGCTCCTGGAGGCGCATATGATTAGAGGACAATTTTTAAAAAAGAGAAGTAAAGAGGACCAAGGAAATATAGATCAGCCAACCTAACCTCAATACCTTGAAAGACAGTGGAACAAATTATTAAACCATCAATTTGTCAGCATGTCAGCAGAGCTATAAGGAATGGCCAGCAAGGATTTGTCAAGAACAATCCATTCCAAATCAACCTAATTGCCTTCTTTGACAGGGTTTCTTAAATAGTGGATGGGGAGAGGAACAGCGGAAGCTGCAGACATGATACATCTTGATTTTAGTATGACTTTTGACACATTCCCACTTGACAGTCTTGTAAAAAAAAACTAGACACATGCAGTTTAGATGAAGTTACAGTAAGGTGGATGTATAACTGGCTGAAAGACCATACTCAGACAACTTAATGATTCAGTCAAACTGAGAGGGCATACCTGGTGAGGTCACAAAGGGGTCTGTCCTGGGTCCTGTACTAGTTAACTTTTTTATTAATGATTTGGATAATGGAGTGGAGCATATGTTTCTAAAATTTGCAGGTAACATGAAGCTGGGCGGACAAAGGACAAACACTTTGAAGGGCAGGGGTAGAATTCAAAAGAACCCTGACAAATTGGAGAATTGCTCTGAAATCAACTAGATGAAATTCAGTAATGAAAAGTGTGAAATACTACACTTAGGAACAAAAACCTCAAATGAACAGGAGGGGGCTAGAACTGCAGAACAGGATTGAGGGTTATAGTGGATCAAACTGAGTATCAGTCAACAATGGGATGCAGTTGCAGAATAGGCTAATATTCTAGGATGTATTCATAAGTGTCATATTTAAGACAAGGGAGGTAATTGTCCCACTTTACTCAGCACTGGTGAGGCCTCAGCAGGAGTACGGTGTCCAGTTTTGGGCTCCTCTCTTTAGAAAAGATGATAACATTAGATTCCAGAAGAGAGAAACAGATGACAAAAGGTTTAGAAAACCTGACCTATGAGAACAAGTTAAAAAAAGGGGGGGGGCATGTTAATCTTGGGGAAAAAAAGATGACTGGGTCAGGGGGAGGGAATGGGGACCTGATAAGTCTCTGACTATGCTAAGGGCTGCTATGAAGAGGATGCTGATCAATTGCTCTCCATGACCACTGAAGGAAGGACAAGACGTATCAGATTAATCCACAACAAGCGAGATTTAGAAAGTTTTCAAATATAACACCTAACCACAAGGACAGTTCAGCAGTGGAACAGGATTCCAAGGGTAGTTCTGGAATCCCCATAATTGGAGGTTTTTAACAGGCTAGGCCAGTGATCCTCAACCAGGGTTACATGTAACCCTGGGGGTATGCAGAGGGTTGTTTGTTTTTAAGAGGGTACAACAACATAGCTCGCTATTTGCCTGGTTTTACAACAGGCTCCAGAAAAAGCACTAGAAAAGTCATACAAACTAAAATTTCATACAATGACTGGTTTATACTGTTCTATATTACTGCACACTGAAATGTAAGTACAATATTTATATTTCGATAGATTTACTTCACAACTATACAGTAAAAATGAGAAAGGAAGCAATTTTTCAGTAGCACTGATTCTTCCTATATTTTTGTTTGGTTTTGTAAGCAAGAAGTTTTTAAGTGAGGTGAAACTTGGGGTAACACTACACAAGTCAGATTCCTGAAAGAGGTACAGTAGTAGTCTGGAAAGGTTGAGACACACTGGGTTAAACAAATACCCGTCAGGGATGATCCAGTCATACTTGGCCTGACTCAGTACAAGGGGCTGGACTAGTTGATCTTTCTGAGGTCCCTTCCAGCCCAATTTTTCTATGATTCTATAATTCTTGGTTATCACTTTAAAAAAATGCACATTTCAAATTTTCAGATACACAGAGCGCTTGAAAGTATCCCTCAAGAGCAACCAAAAGGCTCAGAAACCAGAAGGCAAATATTAAGAACTCCAAGTTTGTTTTCTTAAAAAAAAAAAAATCTCCTGATTCTGGGGGAACCTGGCTCATGATTTTTGACAGGTATCTATGCAACACAATGCATTTCAAATGACAGTTCACTGAAAGATTTTATTTTTCTTTAGACCATTTTTCCTGCTACAAAACATGCATCAGCTCCCAACGTAGAGAGCTAAAGACAGATGAAACAGAGCAAACAAAGTGGCCTGAGGCAGATGACTGCCTCAAAAGCATGAAATCACTAAAAATTGTCAATAATGGGGGAAAGGAGGTGTCCCAGCTATGCTACCTGTCCCCATCCTGGTCCCTCTGAGAGGCCACCCTCAGATATCAGGCCTCTCACCTTTACTTCTTCCGGAGTGCCATTCTGCAGTTCTCTCACTCTTAGGTCAGACCATGGCTTACAGCTCCCTATGTATAAACTGTGCTTAGCCAGCAGATTCCACTGGGTGTGGCCCCTGCAGTTCTTCTCTTCAGGAATTTGTCACCAGTAGTGAACAGAGACCAGATGGCCTTCTTAACATCAATGTGCTGTTTAATTTTACCAATAGGAACAAAGTATTTAAACCTGCACAGGTCTTTCTTACCTAGAGCCCTACCACCTCTCTGTGATGGAGGCCTAGCTTCCTCAGACAACTCAGTAGGTGCCAATGTCAGGATGGTTTCCATGATATCAGCACCCTGATAACGTCTACAATCTTCGAAGACTCCCTTAAAATCCAGCCACAATCCCTCATTTTTCCCCTCAGTTCCTGAGTTTTTGCCCTGCTTGACCAAATCAGGCCAGTAAGATGACTGTACCCAGGAGGTAGTCTTCACAGCTAATCACTGTCTCTTCACAACCCTCAAGTGTTTACTGAGTGGTACATCTTGAGCCATTGTTTCTTCCCTGCCTGCTTTTCCTTACAGCCCTGTATTAAGCTAACCTAATATATTCAGACAGTGAACATCCAATAACCAGGTCATCCTGCAGCTTCCATACAGTATTACAGCACAACTCCATGTTCATCACGAAAAGAGAAAGTAATTCAGGGGGTGAGAAGTGACTGGGTTTCACTTAGCAGGAATTTCTGGAATCATCTGACATATTTCCCCTATTCAAAAGACAATTTAGCCATGATGGGATAAAAGAAATTTTCACCTGTACCATCTCCCCCGCCCCCTTGAAGCCATCCCCTTACTACATAAGAAGACTTTATAACCAGAATTCTTCAAAGGAATTCCTCATTTTGATGGTTCTGTTTTTTTAAAGGAAAGTCTTGATCTTCAGGAAGTGCCTTTTGGAAAACAAACCCCTTTAAACTATTTTAACTAGGGTTGGTAACTGGGTGCACTCACCACTAGGCACCCCCTCAGGGCCAGGTATGGCACAGCAGCTCCTTGCTGGACTAGCATCCCCTGTTGAAGATCACTCCAGCAGTTTCTCTGCCTGGTAACTTGTCCAGGAACTCGGACCTTCAGCACTAAGGCAATGTTTAGTCCACCCTGACAGGGAACATAGTGGTCCAAACTAGAAATCCCCCAAAAAAGTCTGACACAAAACCAGAACCATCTTCCCCTCTAGGACTCTTTTTCAGCCTCTTCCCTGTTTGATCAGGAGCTCTCCCAGGCTTCCCCCACTGGAGAGATTTTTCCCCGAGGACACAGGGCTCTGCAAGGGCCTTCTTGCTCACTGCACACTCTATTGCTACAATAGCAATTTCCTGGGCTTTCTCCCTTTCACTAACACTTCCTTCCCCAGGCTTCCTGTCTTTATAAGAATCTCCTTCCAGCTCTTTCCCCAGCTGGGCTTTATCACTACTTAAGCCTGGCTCTTTCTACAGGGGAATCATCCAATTGCTGTCAGGTGGGGGCCATTATGTAATCAGGCAAGCTGAGCCCCAGGCTCTCTAGTCCACGGTGCCTGAAAATGGGGGTGCTTCCAATCACCGGTCACTTTTCAAAATTCTGCCTTATACAATGACAAATGGAGAAGGATAAAAGAAACAGATCATCACTACACGTACTCTGTTTCACATCCAGGCAAGGACAGTAGTGACTGAAAATCCTATCTTATTAGGGAGACAAGGGAGTGAGATATTGTCTTCTATTGGTGAAAGAGCCACGTTTTTGAGCTACACGGAGCTCTTCTTCAGGTCCAGAACTTGATCCCACAAAAGATATCACCTCACCCACCTTATCTCTCTAACATCCCGGGACCAACCTGTCTACAACAATACTGCAAACTGACTGTTTGTGGGTGACATCAAATTAGTTGAGGGATTCAGTTAGATCCTACTGGGGAAACATCCATTTCACAAAAACCACCCTCGCATGCTGGACAAATTAGCACATTTGTTGGCATTGATGGCAAAGGTACCAAGGGGAAAAGAGGCCTGGAGATTCAGCCACTCACTCTTTAAGGCCCTTATTCAGGACGGAACTTAAGGACATGCCTAACTTTAAACACCTGCTTAATTTCCAACAAAGTCACTTAGAGACCCGAGACAGACAGGACACAACACCACCAGTATCCATCAAAATCAATGGAACTTAAGCACATGATTAGGTGCATTGCTATGGGGGCCTAAAGTCATGGTGAAGGCACGGTGGCAAAGCAGAGCAGTTAGTGCGCACTGCTGCTGCCTATGCTGTTCTATAGCTAAACAGAGAATTTTGTTCGCCAGGGCTGTCAGTCCAGGACCTTGAACAAGCACTAAACAAACTAACCAGTCATTTCTCACAAGGCTTAACAAGCTCCCTGCAGAAAAGGTCACATATCAGGCTCTGACCTGATGCCTACCTTGGTTTCTGATAATATATTCCATACCCTGGAGTCCACTGACTATATCAACACATTAGGGTTAGGATCAGAGTCACGTGCAACTGCAATTTCATTCCAGAGGTGCGGAGGACGAATGCTCTTTGGTTCATTGTATGCTCCTTTAACTTTGCTTTGAGTTTCTCGGTCTGAAATAACCCAAACGTTCAGCTGACACCTTAAAGTTCTGCCTAATTTCAGGCTAAGAAACAAGGGCCTAACTCCCACTTATGTAAAGGCCCTTTTATGCCGCTCCGGCAACAATAAAGGGGCCTTAAAGGAGGAGGAAGACGAGAACCTCCCCAGCCAGTGGAGAGCTGGCATAAAAACACAGCCCTGGCACCCAACTGCCCACCCAATCATGGGGGAGGAATCAGAGCCCTGTCAGGGATGCGGCCAGAGTGCACTTTGCTACAGCTATTCTCTGCTTCCTATGTCCCATAGCAGGCCATGGTCAGAGGTGATGCATGTGGGGGACATGCAGGGCCACGCGCTTCCCCCCAGACTTGCTGTGTGGCTTGTACTGAGCATGCTCAGTAACACTGCTGAAGCCAGATGCCCTCACTCTAACTTCTCCCCTCCCCCCGACTACTGGTAGGCCCGGATTGTCTCTGGCCATGGGAGCAGAGTCCTGATCAGCCATGAGGTTGTTCTAACTAACACCCTGGGCCTGGCAGACCCCTGCATGGGCCCAGAATAAAGGGAGTGCAAATGGCATACAGTAATTTGGCCACCTTTCTCCTCCCACCCTACCCAAGCGCAGAAATGGAGTAACCATGCATCAGCTAATAAGTCACTTACACAGAAAGTTCTCTGAGACAGGGACTTTGTGTTTGCACACTGCCCAGTACAATGGGGCTTCACTCGTATATACACTCATAATAAACAGGATAAATCACAGTCAATAATAAATCATCAGGCTCAGAGCCCTCCACTGGCCCACGATGGTCAAAAAGGCAGTGGAACTCAACTATCCTTTCTGTAAAAGCGGCCTGAGTTTTGGATTCATAACAAGACACAAAACCTGACAAAGCTTGCCAGCTTGGCCTTGACACAGAGTTTGTTCTGAACCCTCATCATGGCTCAAGTTAGAGCAAAAGCCCCAAGAGGTCCTGTCCTGCAGCCCTTAATCATGTGAGTGGCTCCGTTTGCTTGGATGAGCCTACTCACATGAGTAAGTGCCGCAGAACTAGGCCCAGCATTTCCTAACCGCTGTTTCAAAACCACGGGCAATTAAAACAACCTGGGGGTGGAGTTTCCTCCCTTTTCTCCTGGGTATGAAGCCAGCACCCAAGAGTCAGGACTCAGAAAGCTGCCCCCAAAACACTGGACTCCCCTTATAAATTAAAAACACTTTTTAATATATTTAAAACCATTATAAATGCTGGATGCAAAGCGGGGTTTGGGGTGTAGGCTGACAGCTTGCGACCCCCCATATAATAACTTTGTGACCCCCGTAGGGGTCCTGAACCTCAATTTGAGAACCCCTGATTTAGCAGTAAGGCATTCCCTGGGAAATATCCTACCCTCTGACTTCTCCACCTCAACCAAACTTCACAATCATCATCACTGTGTACCAGTATTAAATTGTTTGTTTAAAACCTATACTGTGTGTGTGTGTATTATATATATATATAGTCTTTTGTCTGGTGAAAAAAATTTCACTGGAATCTAACCCTCCCTATTTACATTAATTCTTATGGGGAAACTGAATTTGTTTAACATCGTTTTGCTTAAAGTTGCATTTTTCAGGAACATAACTACAACATACTCTACAAAGGAGGTCAGAATCATTTCCCCATTTTACAGCTGGGGAAACTGAGGCACAGAGAAGGAACATGATTTGCCCAAGGTCACCCTGCAGATGAGTGGCAACACCAGAAATAGAATTCAGGTCCCCTGAGTCTTAGTTCAGTCCTTTAGCCAGTAGGCTACACTCAGTAAAGATAGTTACCCTTGGTTTTCTCAAAACATTGAGGTTACTGGTCTCCACAAATCCTTTCCTAGGGACAGCTTGCAATCCTCAACTATTCTGTAGCCTATTTTCCTAAAACTCTTCTAGGTAGACAGAAATACTTACATGCAAACACAGAGAGAGAATCTGGACTCAATCCAAACCCTAGAAATTAACAGTGAATATTTACATTTGTAGTGAGGAGGTGTTAGGGACAGAGACTCATTTCACATTTTATTGGGCTTCAGGGATGTTGTAAAAATCTTGTACTGTCAGGCTGATCTACACAGTCCTGTGAGATCTCTGGCAGTTCTGCCAGCTCTCCCTGGCAAAGAGTCCCACAGAGATGTCTCAGACTACAGCGCTGCTGAAGTCTCGGGGGAAAGGTGGGTGAAAAGAACAGCTAGGAAAACTGAGACAAGTGGAAGAGATCAAAGGAGAAAATGTAAAGCAAAGGAAAAAATGAACACGTATTAAATGGGACTTAGATGATTCAAACATTGTGTTGTTTTAGTATTGTCATACTCGGATCTAAAAGGCATTATGAGAACTGACACTGCTTCCATGTCTCCATTTCAACACCAGGTCAACTGGGTACTTAAGCTCTTGCGTAACTATAAGCACATGAATAATCCCAGTGAAGTCATTGAGATTAATGTGTTTAAAGTCAGACACACCTGCTTAAATACTTCACTGAGCTAGGGCCTCTATCTTTATTTTAAAATCTTACATTAACTTTATATTAAAATAGACACTATAAACACCATAGGGCTAGGCTGAAAAAATCTTACTCACACTGACTAGGCTACAATGGGGCTACTTATGGTGTAAGATATGAGTCAACATAAGGGTGCTATAAACTAGCCCACTGCTTGTGTCTGGTCCCATTTTCCAAATAATTGCACAACTTTTGCACAGATGAAAAAAATCATTAAAATATAATATGTAGAAATTCTATCACATACAACCAAGCTAAAACATACAGGCTATTATCTGGCAGTGGAATTTTCCACAATAGCTAAGTGAATTAGGGGCATAAGTCCCACTAGAAAGTCAATGGATTTGTGTTCCTTAGTTGCTTGAGAGTTTTTGAAAATCCCACCTATTGCGACCTGAATGCACAATGCACAAAAATGCACCCAGCTCCATCTTGCCACCTTGCTGATGTATGTACAGTGGTGCATGTGTGACACTCAATGATATTTTTCATCTCTTGGATCAGTTTTCAAGTAACACTGACTACAGATGCTGCTAGATACTCATCAAAACTGAATGAAGACAAAAACAGAGTTAGCGATGACAAAATTTATTAGTACCCAGTGCAGAACATTCTGAACAATTTAAACAAAGTACGGTCATACTTTTCTTATCTCTGTACAGATCTCTACGGCATGTTCTGCCTTTGTTCCACATATGGAGTTCCCTTTGACATCAGTGGGAAAACTGTGCGTTCAACCAATGCAAAATATGCAACAGAAATCCACACTACAGATCAGAGAGAATTTTGCCCTACATTTGCACTTTAAAATGTTAAAACTAGTTATTAGTTAGTATTCCCCTTTTCCACATGATCTAATGACTTCTGTGTAGTAATGCTGTGCAATATTAAGAAGTTGCTATGTTTTATCTCAGAGGTGGCTGCATTTCAGTGGTGTTAGGTTATGCTACTGCTATAGAGAAAGGGTGAAATCCTGGTTACTTTGAAAGTCAATGGCAAAGCTCAAAAGCAAAGGAGAACTTGGAGCTTTTTCTTAAGAAAGTCATTTATAAAAGTGGAAGATATCTGCATGTACTTATATTGAAGATCTTTTCTGATCCTATATTGATCTTTCAAGGTAGAAAGAGCAATGAACATGTTTAAGAAGAAATAGCTCTAATTAAAAAACAATAAGAGCAAAGAAACATCTAAATAGTTTAGGGGCATTAAGTCCAAAATTACAACAATCCTTCAGAACATGGCTGTACACATAATAAATAAAATACTGCATTCAACCATTATTCAGGGCGTTTACAACATTTCCTAAACTATCTAGTTCTTTACTTTATACAGTTAAACACTATGATCATTAATGTTTCCATAGAACCAAGTTTAAGCCACTGTACTGCACTTAAAGAAAAATAGCCTTGCACCACTTTTGCTTACACAGGCATATTTTAAATGCAAATATTAATCACGTGTTATAGCTTGATAAGAATATTGTGCAGTACTTTCATACTCCAGTCGTTTTATAGCTGATTGAAAAAATGAACGAGGAGATGGTCAATGAACAGCTGAAATCGAATGTCACTCCTCCAGAAATCATCTCAATACAAAATGGCACACTGAGCTGCTTCAAGTTCCTAACAAATCCTCTAGCATATGATCATAATTGTGCCAGCTTTCCTGCAGGTTTCAAAAGCTCACTGACTGCAGTGCCATCTATTTCACTCTCCAAAAGCCAAACATTTCATTATCTCCCATTTCATTATCTCCCTTGAAAAAAGTATATATTGTTACTCTATAACTCACTGAACATGACTGCATGAACTGCAATCATAACAGACAACATATGAATGGACATGGAATTTCTTTTATCTAAAGGTGGGTAAAGTGCTGTACACAGACTTTCACCTCATTAAGACCAACTGCACAGAGAGGATTAAATAAGTCTAACTAAATATCTTTTCAGCTAGAATTGTACAACTGTAGCTCAACAGAACACAATTATATCCGCAACTCAAGCAAATGCACTTAGAAAGTTTCTCTCCTGTCACATCAGTGCAAACATGCAACATTCACAACGTCCCCATGTGGCAATCAATGTTGACAAGTGAACCCATGGAACTAATAAAACATATGGAGAAGATCACATTTTAAAATAAACTAAGAGAGAAGTCAGCATGACAACGGAATACTTTACCTTGTGATTAAAGCAAAGGCTGTTCAAATCAAATGAAGCTCACCAAAAGCAAAAGTATGAACATTCATTTGAAATGACAATCTAAAAACATTTTAAATTTGTCTCTTAATAGGGATTTTTAAAGCACCTTAAACATGATGGATGCAATTCTAACCTTGTGTTGTACTAGAGAGGATGTTATTTTTAAAGAGCACTAATTTTCTTCTTAATATAGTCAATATGTGTTCACCAATTATGGAATTTAAGAGACAAAGTGGTAGAGTGGTTGAATGCACGGTTTTTCTAGAGACCTGGGTTTTAACCTGCTGTGATCTCAGTCCAGGTAGTTTCCTCTGCACGTTTGACTACCCCATTTTTCCATGACTGGTTATGTCATCTCAGGAAAGGCCCAGGACTGGGAAGCATGAGGAGTGGGATCGTGTTGGTGCTCAGATCTGAGGCTGTGGAAATTGAACAGGCACTGAGCTTAAAGTGGACTGTCGATCTTAATGAGGACTGCAGAAATTCACAAACAGATTTGAAAATGGCACATACAACACAAAATGTGAAGATTCCTACAGCACCACAAGCAGAAGTGATGGGATCTCACTACCACTAATCAAAACGGGAGGAACTGAAAGCAGTGTCTAAGGAACCATGCCAAAAAGTCACCTTTTATTAGTTACTGTTACAGTCACAGCAAGTGAGGAGTGTTAATGGCTATAGCACAAGGTGGAGTTATAGTCCATGTAGAGGAATGTGAAAGATATTATCCATCTTTTCACTATGCTATAGAAACGCAGGTGGTTAAGTGCACAGCTACAGAGGTGGAGGTAAGTGCCGGAGACAGAATGTTACATATAAACATATTTATGGAGGGAGACCAGCTACTACAACTTTTCCTCACTGTCTTTCCTAGGTGTCATAAAGGTCACTTTAGCAGCACACCTGCCAGTGAATGACCTGATTAGTGAATAGCTTTAGATATCACGTATCTTTAGATATCAGAGTTGGAGCTGGTGGACAGGAGGAGGTAACAGTGGCTTCTTGGAGATCACCAATAGCCCGACTGCACAGCTCTAGCTTTAACCCACATAGACACGCACACAAAAGCAAGAGTCCAGGGGTCTGACTGAACGCTTGACCCTTCTCTGGGATACCTGCAATTGAAATAACGCCCCCGGGGAGCCCCGCCTGCCTGCCTGCCTGCCGGGGAAGCAGAATAAACTCCCTTCCCTGCCCCGGGGATCCCTCCCCAGCCCCCCAGGGCCGTGCCAGGGGCCGGGGACTCACCGGATCGCCCAGCCCAGCTGGAGAGGGAAGCCAGGAGCAGCGTGAGCGAGCCCACGAGGCAGAGCTGAGCCAGCAGCAGCTCCCGTCTCCTCCGGCGCGCCTGGCTCCGGTGCCGGCTCCCGGGCGGCCGCGGCAGCATCGCCGGCCGGGAGAACCGAGCCCCTGCCGCCGCCGGCTCCCGCCGCCGCTGCGCCGTCTCCTCCATGGGCTCCCCCGCGGCTGGCGAGGCGCTGGGGGCGCGGAGCTCCGAGGGGGGAGACCCCGGTCCGCGCCGCGCAGGAGGCTGCCTGGCCCCTAATCCCCGCCGCGCCGGGCTGGAGGGGCAGCGGCCCGGGGAGCGGGCGGTGCCATGGATGGGGAGCCCGGCGATGGTAGCGGCAGCCGGAGTCGAGCCCCCAGCCTGCGAGCAGCCGCCTGCTCAGCCAGCCCCGGCGAGGGGCGGAGGAGGGAGCCGGGCACGGGCAGGGGAGGGAGGGAGGGAGGGACGCGGACAGGAGCCGCCCGACGCTTTCCGATCCGCCCCGAGCGCCTTCGCCGCGGCCCCGGCCCCCCGCCCCGGCCCTAGGCTCCGGGGGGAGCCGTCGCGGCCGCCCGGCCTGGCCCCAGAGGGTGGAGGGGCCGCGCTGCAGCGAGGGGCGCCCCTGCTGGCCGGTCCCCGGGCCCTGGGGTGGAGGAGTGTGTGGGGGGGGGGTCCCCCTACAGCACCCCCGCCCCACACAGCCAGGCCTGGGCTGCTCCACGCCCCCCACCCCGAGCCCTGGAGGGGGAGGCCCAGGGTGACCAGCGGTCCCAATGGTACCGGGCCATGGGGAGATGAGGGGCTCTCTCTTATATAACCCTTCCCCCGCCCCCCCAAAAAAGTGTCCCAGTTTATCACACTTGCTCTCTAGTCACCTAGGGTGGCCTGTCCTGAGAGCTATCAGGGTACCCGTGCACACCCAGCTCGGAGCTACCGGGTGAAATAGGGCCCTGGGGCGCCTCCAAACCAATCAGAAGTGACAGTCCCCCTCCAGTTGCAGTCAGTAGGGGAGTCAGGTGCTTGGCCCCTCTTAGCGTCTCCACTGCCCTGTCAACCCAGGTCCCAGGACCCTGGCTAGTGTTTCCAAGCCCATGCTTAAGTGTCCACAGTGCATGGGAAACCTGGGCTTACAATTGCTGGACCTGGCTCTCACACCCATGCTAATATATCCGTATTGTGCTAAAATGACCTTGAGACTCAGATCTGGGGCCTGAACTATGTCCACATTGTAAAATAACAGACCTTGGGCCCAAGTCCCAGCTGAATTCAGGGTCTGACCAACCCCCCTAGCAAGGTCCTAGGAGCTGGGTCCTTTGTGCTTGCTGATCTGGGTGAGACAGATTTGCATGCGGACGGAAACGGGGCTTGGATTTAAACCAGAGATGGAGACTGGCTGGATTTAGTGTGCCATGTAGGCATACCCTAACAGAGAGGTCGCTAACATGTCCTGTAACTAAATCCCTGGGCTGGTTCTGGCCCCACTTTTGTGACTCACTTCCTGTGGAGCCTTCGCCATGTGTCACATATCTGCTCTGACCCTCAGTCTGCCCATCTCTGTAATGGGCATAGCAAGACTTTCCTACCTCAGGGAGGTATCGTCGCTCAGCTTTAGCAGTGTGTATAAAGCAGGCTTAGGAGGTGCCCCATAAATGCAAATATTTGTTATTTAGTCTTAGAACAGGTTATCTCGCTTTAATGAGATTATACTCTGCAGCCAAATAAACTGCGCCTAGACGCCTGATACCCCGTCTATTTAAATAGCCGATACAGAGTTCTCTAACCAAACACTTCCATTTCCAAACACTGAAGCTTTGTCTATTTGAGCATTTTGTTTCAAATCTCCCCCAGCAGAGCTCCCCCAGTGATCACAACAGCAAGAGCACTGGAGTAAGCTGCTAGCATTTTAACCACTCCGCTTCTCAGCAGATCCAGTCAGACAACGCTCTGGTGCTAAATCTGAGGACCAGACTCCACTAGCACTCAAGCCAGTACCACCACCGGGGGTTGCTGCATCACAGGTAATGCAGTGGGGGAGGATTTGGAGAAAAATGCCATTGTAGACAAGCTTTACAGTTTCCTGTTGGCTTTAGTGGGCTGCGAATCAAGGTCTCAAATAGCTGAAATGGCCTGAATCTTTCCACTCCTCTCTCTTTTTTATTATTATCCAGCACCTAGAAGCTACAATTGAAATCAGGGCATTGTACAAATCCACTGTAAGAACAGCTCCTGTCTCGAAGAGTTTACAGTCCAATCAGACAAAGGGAGAATTATTATCCTCGCACAGTGAGGACCCAGATTCCCAAATCACACACATGGGCACAAAAACAATTCCTTCTCTCATTCTTTCCTACCTCCACAGCACTGACAGTCCGGTGATAGGCTAGTTATGTGACCAGTAGCTGTGAGAAAACCTTAGTTGGGATCATTAAAAGGAAAGGGTGTAGGATCATATGCAATGTTCTCTCCTGCATGAACAGGTCCTCTGTAATCACCATAGACTGGTGCAGTAGGTGAAAAGAAATCTCCAAAATATTTCACATGTCCCAGCATGAAACCAACTAATATGCTCTGGTACAATCCCCAGGATGACACACGTGATTCCGGAAAGCTCCTTTTGGCTTCCGGCTGACACACAGCTTTGAGATATGTCACATAGACAACATTAAAGAGGGTAGCATTGAGATATTTTTCATAAGTTTAAACATAATTATTCAGTATTTGGAAACTCCATGAACATTTTACCATAAGTTTTCTCTCAAAAATTGTTTTTCCACCTGCATTGTCTATGCACATTGTTTATAGAATCATAGAATATCAGGGTTGGAAGAAACCTCAACAGGTCATCTAGTCCAACCCCCTGTTCAGAGCAGGACCAATTCCCAACTCAATCATCCCAGCCAGGGCTTTGTCAAGCCTGACCTTAAAAACCTCTCACCACCACCCTAGCTAACCCATTGCCGTGCTTCACCACCCTCCTAGTGAAAAAGGTTTTCCTAATATCCAACCTAAACCTCTCTCTCTCCAACTTGAGGACTTTACTCCTTGTTCTGTCATCTGGTACCACTGAGAACAGTCTAGATCCATCCTCTCTGGAACCCCCTTTCAGGTAGTTGAAAGCAGCTATCAAATCCCCCCTCGTTCTTCTCTTCTGCAGACTAAACAATCCCAGTTTCCTCAGCTTCTCCTCATAAGTCATGTGCTCCAGCCCCCTAATCATTTTTGTTGCCCTCCGCTGGACTCTTCCCAATTTTTTAAATCCTTTATAATTGTTTATTATTGTAGGGTAGCTCATGTATAATTGTTTATTATTGTAGGGTAGCTCATGAGCACTACTCTGGAGGTATTTTATATTAGGAAACAAGGCTGGCATTTTCAAGATAGCCTAAGAATTTAGGAGCGTGAGTCCCACTGACTTTCACATGGGACTCGAGTTCCTGACAGAATCAAACACTGGCCTCCAACCCTTGTCAATGCTCTTTTCATTCACATAACCCTGGTGTTTCTGCACATCTTCCCCTCAGCTGAAGCTACAGGGTCAGCCAGCACAAACCAGAGCAGGAAAAAACACAGACTCTGCAAAACATCGGAATCACCTAATGATCAGATGGAGGGAGGGAAATAATGAAATGAGGAAAAAGAAGTTGTGTCAGTTATATCAAGCTCATCTCAGGTCATGCCTCTTGGGCCTGCTCCACTCTGCTGCTCACAGAAAGATTCAATTCAACCTGAAATTTTGGCAGGCTTCCTGGGAAGTAGCAGAGCAGGTTTGAAGAGGAGCTTATGAGAAAAAGGGTTCCGTGTAACTATCCTATATCTAGGGGGCCTTCTAGTCAGTTGCTTAATAGCATATTAGTCCTGATGTTCTATTAAACAGACGGATGCACTTCCTTATCAGAGACAGAAGAGAATTCCCTCTTCTCTCCCAATGATAATTGAGCATGTGCGTGGAGCAGGCTTTGAACTCAGCTGTCAGCATGAATGAAGCGGAAGGGAGAGAAATCTCAGTGGAGGTTCCTCTTTTGAGAGAAAAGCTGCTATTTTTGTCTTCTGGAGCATGGCACATGAAAAAACAACATAGAAGGCATAGGCTAGGATAGGGGCAAACACTATTCTTCATATATTCCTAGATGTATACCTCCTCTTATCCTTTCGTCCTTTCACTCCTGCTCATCATTTAGTTATTATAGTTACTCCCAAGGAGTAACCTCTAGGGGGCAGTAGGTACTTTTGGTTATCCAAGATTTGCACAGCTCAGGGAGTTAGAGAGACTTTCGCCACTAGGTCACCTGTCAAATCTAAGCTAAAATTGTTGATGCCTCTGATGGGCCATTCAGTGCCTTCTGTGAAATAAGTTTAATGATCTCAGTCCAGTTTCCAGTGTGTCCATGTCACCAAAACAAACAAGTGTATTTGGTTTAACTGGCAGCTCTGTTGGCATTCTCAGCAGAAAGGCCAAGTTGTGAATGGCTGTGGAGACTGAACTATCTTCTCAGACTTTCAGGGTGCTCCTTCATGTCAACATTAAGGAACTTTAGCCGGGAAACATGGGGAAGTTAGTACTGCTACCACTTTTGCTGCAACTACTGACTTCAGCCTCTGAGGAAAACGTTATGTTCCTCTTGCTCAGTTTCTTCTTCTTATAATTGTTATATGTATAAACAGGCAAAAATTCTTCTGTCTTTCTACCACAAGGGTGAGGCTCATCTGTGTAGAAGACAGAGTTTTTCTGGGCACTGGTCCAAGACTGTTGAAGTCCCAGGAACTAAGGACTATCATAAACTTCACCGCTTTCCACTCCAAGGGAAAGGTGCATTTCTTCAGCCTGCCTTCTCCAACATCAACCCAGTGCAGCGTGGCCATTTAAAACAAAAACAAAACTCTACCAAAACACAACATTGCACCACACATGCAACTCTCTTCCAGAAAAAAAGGCCGAGAAAAAGAACAAATTACATGTGGCAGAGGTTAGTCACGTGGCTTCACGTATGACTGGAAGGTACACAGATTCTGCAGGATAAGTGCCCACATCGAATGAAATCTAGAGGCTACAGAGAGCAAACAAAGTCATGGTGCCAGGTCTGAAGAGTGTATTAACTAGACTTAAGAAGACACAACAAGCAAAGGCCATAAACAGAGAAGGAAGGGGGAAGGGAGTGCACTAGTGGTAATATACCCAGTTACTCATTAAGACATGCATAAATTAGAGATAGCAGAAAAATGAAAAACTAATTTTGCACAAAAAAAGTAGTAGTTTTCATTTCTAAATGGAGCCATTTTTCATAGTTTTGGAATTTTGTGTCTTTTTGCCCATGCATTTTTTTAATTAAAAGCATTATCAAAATTGTGATGATCATGTCAATAATATTTTCTCTCAAAATGTTCAGTAGAAAAAAATGAAAAAGAAAAAATATCAACAAGTTCTTGTGAAAAAATTAATTTTGGAAAAAACCCGACCCTTCAACCCCCAAATAATATGTTTGACAAATTTCAACCCGTTCTAGTGGAAACCTTGATGGATCTCTTACATTTTCCCCTTAATGTTACTTTCCTCCCCCTCAGGTGAGTACGTGGGGCCAGGGTGTGGGGAGGGCTCAGGTTAGCCCTGCACAGTGTCCTATTTTCACTTTCAGAAATATGGTCACCCTAGTTCTGTGGTTTATGACGTTCAGGAGGTCAGACTAGAGGATGACAATGGTCCCTTCTGGCCTTAAAGCCTATGAGTCTCTGAAATGTGGATGATGACACTGTAGGCAGGGCATCAGGGAATTAGGCCCTCAAACACGTGTGTGTACATAACAAGGTTAAAAACAACGAGCATCAAAGATGATTGTGGCAGCAGCATGGCTGACGTACTTGTGGGGCTGAAATTCATATCAAGACCACCAAGAGCAGGAGATTACAGGTTCTTTTTTTAATTACTTGCTAGTGCTTCCTTTCGCTTATTTCTTTTTTCTAAACTTTTTTTCACCTCCTTTTCACAGCACAGAGGAAAATCAACAGTCTCTCCCCTGTAATATTTGGAGTTACCTGTGTCTAAGCCTCACTGTAACTTATTAGTATTAAAATTAAGCCTGGAGGGCCCAGATGAGATCAGGGCCCCACATAGTGAGCCCTGTAGCAAAGAGCTTATAATCGAAATGGACAAGACAGATAAAAGGTGGGAGGGGAAACGAAAGGGAAGAAACTTGCTCAAAGTCACGCAGCAGATCAGCTGCAGAGCTGGGAACAGAACTCAGGGCTCTTGACTATTCTGGGTCCGGGATAACTCACATTTAGACCTAAGAAAAGGAAGACAAAAGAGGGAGATGGGAAATGCCACCACTATTTTAGACACCCAGAGAAAGAAGCTTCTGATGTGCCTCCACGCCAAGCCACGTCACGCCTGTAAGGGTGAGGGCCTCTGTCATGAAAGGGGAAGGAAGAAGAAAAGGTGGAGGGTTTGTCTCCTCCCTGAGGGATTGTCTGTGTTATGAAATGGCACAGCGTGTTGGAACAGACTTGGGAGTGTCCCAGGGAGTGGACAGGCTGGCACTGTGCTCAGCATGGGCCAGGACAAGTTGCATTCAGGGTTCGTGACGGCTCTACCCTGAGTGCACCATGGCAATCCGCAGCCTGTCATAGGGCTCGCATGATCCCGGTTTTGTTCTTGCTCCCACTGTAATGATGGGAAGCCTCCTATTGACAGCAATGACTGCTAACGATGCCAACCCTCCAAGAGTGGCCTGGAGTCTCCAGGAATTTAAGACTAATCTTTAATTAAAGATTATGTCATGCAAAGAAACCTCCAGGAATACATCAATCAAAATTGGCAACCCTAATGGCTGCTGGATCAGGCCCTAAATGCCAACTTATCATGACTAACAGGCAGGAAGTGTGGTCCAGGGGATAGGGTGATTACCTAGGATGCTGATGATCTGGGTTCCAGTCCCTGCTTTGCTACAGTTTTACTGTGTGACTTGGGCAAATCATATAGTCTCTTTGCATCTCTATTCCCCATCTATACAACAGGAATAGTAGCACTGCCCTGCTTCACAGAGTTGTGGTAAAGAGATGCACATTAAACATTTGGAGGTACTCTACTGATGGGGGAGTTCTTGTCACAATGCTCATTTGCTAAATGAAAACTGAAATTTTGAAGTCATCAAATGACTCCTGGAGCTGGGGACCAGGCATAATCTGGCCTGGAGTTCTACCAGCCTTGACAACATCCCCATAAAACATATACATCAGAGAAGTCTCACACAGCTTGTGTAACTCAATAACCAGTGACATTTGCTTCCTTACCAGCGTTGTGAAAGGAAGAAAAATAACCTTTCATTCACCACAAGTCATTTTCCTATAACAAATCTGAGTAGAGTGCACTGCTGTTGCACAGGGAAGGAGACTCCTTCACTTCAAGTTCTGTTTGTCATATTGTTCCGTCGTGAGGAAGACCTTAGCACAGCGCTGATGCTCATCAAAGGTCCCACCGGCCTTCAAGGAAGAAGAATACTCAAACGAGCAGCTGTCCATGGGGCAGCACTGTTTACCTGTGTTCCTCTCTCATCATTGTTTGGCTTGGTGAAATGGCAAACAGATCTGTGACAGCAACGCGTGGGCTCAAGAGACACTCAGAAGAAAAAGAGAAGCTCTGAGATCCTTCTGTCATCTCGCTCCAGGATCGTGTGGTTACAGCAAGTGGCAAAGGAGCAGAGCACTAACAAAGAATAATGCATGATATAGGAAAGGAAAACAGGCAGCCAATGTAATAGACTCATAGAATTGTAGGACTTGAGAGGTCATCTAGTCCAGTCTGCTGCACTCACAACGAACGTGGAGAAGAAAGGCAAGAGCGCGAGAAGAATGGTGGATGTGTTGTGATGGGCGCAGTCTTAACGACAGCTGAAGACCAATCGATCCAAGTGATATTGATTTAGCTTAAACCTGTTTCTAGTCAACTTAAACTAAATCTAAATCAGCCACTCAGACAGAAATAAGAGTGTCTACACACAGAGGTTTGCATCAGTTCATTTATACCAGTTTAAATTCCCACCCAAAGTGAACATCTCATGTATAAAAAGCCCTGAGGCACCAATCACTGATCATTTTCCCAGATTCAAAAGGATCTGGGCAAGTGTCTGCCAATGTGCACTGAGGGTAACATGCAACTGCAAAGATGGCAACATAGCTATAACATTTCCCTGCAGTAAGAGACAGTTCTCTCTCCAGCAGAGAGCTATCATAATGGCTCCTGGCCAGCCCCCACACATTCCCCTGCAGAGAGGACAAGACCAGAGCAGCTCCAGGGCTACCCTAAATTACACCAGGACCTGGGAAGGTTGGAATTATGGAGTCACAATGGTGGCTTAAAACCATCTTAGCTCCCACATCCTCAAGTTCTACACTCAAAGGAAGAATGAATCTGGCCAGTTCAGTTCAGCTCTCTTCTTGGGTGGGCTCAGATTGATCATAGAATAAAGAAACATTTCAACTGAAAAAAACAACGAAGTACAAGGTATAGGGTAAAAGCGGTGCTGGTCAGCTCTGTTCTCGTGATATCTACCCACACAAACACACACACACACACACACACACACACACACACACCCCCTCTACCTTTCTGGCTTTCTTTCTTCCCTTTCTTGGCTGGGGCAACTGGTGTCTGTCAAACTATATATAACCAAACAGATCTTTAAAAGGGGCAGAGGGAATCACACTCAGTCTATCAGCTGTTTAAGAAAATAAAAATCCTGCAAAATAGCAGATTTGTGGCTCAGTACAAAATAGCACATTTGTGGGGATTTCCTGTGCCCCATAGCAGGTGTACTTTGGGGTCAGGGCCTGTCAGTCTGTAACTGCCCAGACCCACTGGCCATTCCTTCTCCATAGCACTAATGGCAGCTAGGGCAACACTTAGGCTACAATAACAGCTGCAAGGCTTCTATAGCTCCTCCATGGACAGGGGGAAATGGATCTTTCCCTCACAGTTCCAGCCACTTCAGAAGTCTCCAGTGACAGCCTGGGGACAGTGCACTGGGGCTAGGCTGTGCCTGTTAGTGACAAAGCCCCGTTTACTGATCACAGGGATGGAGACCTTTTCTCCAAAGGATCTTGAGGAAGCTAGGCCCATGAGTAGGACCCTACCAAATTCACGACCAATTTTGTTGCATTGTTTGCTTGAGAACACACACAAAGAAGTAAAGAGACTTTAAAAAACAGAAACATCTGAGAAAGCAACCAATCTAAGGGAGGCAACATGTCCAAGAGGAGATGATGACACATTGCCCAAAATATCTGTGAAAGACTTGATTGCTAAGGATGCCCTTTATCACTCAACCAGCTAGTTACACTGCAACAATATGGTCACCTTATGACATTGCATTTTATCAACTGATTGAAGAAATTGACAATGATCTTACATACAACATGGCAGCTCTTCTCCTGTCCAAGCTGCTACAAAGATATAAAGAGCACCCCCTTTGCAGGGCAAGATGATATAATTTTGGGTTTATACTCCAAAGGGGGGTGCACGCCTTAGGAACAGGGCAGTGCCTTAGCTGAACCTTCCCATGCAGAGATGATCACAGTATCTCTGTGAGGCTGCAGGTGGGTGTCTCCCTACCTGTATGTGTGCTGGAAGGGTCTCAAGAGCCTGTCATAGCAGTACAGTGTGAAAGGGAGCCCAGGCTGGTGGGTCAGCCAGGGGCAGGGGCTGGTACAACTCGGTCCAACGGAGGCCAACAGCAAGGCACAGGCATCCGGCTCCTTCCCTGTCTCTTGCCCAACTCAACTGAACCCAGCCTCGTATACTTCCAGTTCCACCCCTCTGCTTCTAGCGAGAGGCAAGGGACCAGCCTGCCTCTGCCCACCAGAGGGCGGGGAGTGGTTCCTCCCTGTCAGCCACAGAGGCAGGCCGCTCCACCTCACTGCAGAACACTTTTTCATCAAAAAACTAAAAAGTAAATGCAAAGAGTTGGCTATTCAGCCCTCACTCAAGGATCAGCAGTGCTTGTGCTTAGCTCAGCATCTGCAATAAATCACAGCAAAGGGCCACGTCCCAGACACTCATTACCTTGTCCTTGTAAAATCCGTTGCTTTGTTATCACTCTTTGGGACCTTTCCCATATTTTCCTATTTGTCTTCTTATTTTGGCCAGCAGCTAAATAGTCCTTTCCTCCTCCAACGCCATCGTCTCCCTACTCTTTCTGGTTTTAATAAGGCTCACCGATAGCAGCAATGGTGTCCTTAACCCACTGGGAACAGGCTGTTTGTTCTCAGTGTCCCTTAAGGACCTGGGCTATGTAGCATTCCGTGGATTAAACTCTAGCCCCAAATCAGCACATTGCAGGTTCTTGGTAGCGCAGCTGCACCAGAAACTCCACAATTATAATAAACTCGACTTTTTCTGCAGCCTGGCTGGGTGAGCTAAACTTACTGTCCCCGGTGAAGTAATTTAATTAGAGGAAATGCAAGGATCAGAGCGGTGCTGATCTTTCCTCTTACTAGTTATATGCTCTGCTGCTCACCATCCTTTTTATGTTGTCAGATAAAGTGTATGCATGGGGCAGGGAAGGCTATATAGAACATTTCATCAATTAGGAGCTACAAATGCAGTAGCCTTAACTGAATGTGAAAAAGAAGTCAAAATGGCAGCGCCCCAAAGAGTTGGGATGTGGCTGCTACACAGATATAGCACTCTCTTCTCCAGCCTGTAAACGCATTCTTCAAATGCATTGCCCGTCCTCAGCAGTTTAACACTAGCATGGCTAACATTAACCAGAGCAGCTAAGCTGCAACAGCATATGCATTAGCGTAGCTTCACTGCTCCAGGACCTGAGCTAGCTCGACTACTGCTAGCTCAGGTATGTCTACATGAACTGCAACTGGAGCCAATGATGACAGTGTAGACGTACCCTGTCTGTGACACTAGAGAGCTGAGCTGGGAAGCAGAAGGAAAGATCAGGGAGAATAGAGATTGCTTGAGCTTGTGGCTTTGCTGGAAAGAGGTCAGTGAGATTTTCTCAGTACATGGGAGGGTTGGGACTTTTGTATAGACAATCTAGAGCCACCATCTCACCTCTTCTCATTACCAGATAACATTGCTGATCCCTGGTGTAGTGCAGGGGGCTGGATTTCATGGCTTCTCGAGGTCCCTTCCAGCCCCCCATTTCTATGATTCTATACTATGTTAGACATTGGCCTCTGCACTGGAAGCAGTGGTGGGGAGAGGCATATCAGCTGGAGTGCATGTCTGGGTGGGGACCAACAGAGAGCTGAGCAAGTGTTGGAGAAGCAGGCTGATGGCCAACAGGTGGGTGAGCAGAAGGAAGAAGGGGTTGGTTAGAGGGAGCTGTGCAGTTGGCTTATGAAGACAGGAGAGGCGGAGGGGAAAGACAAGATGCATCAACATAACACCTGTATTAATCTCCCGTAATTCTGCAAGGGGGAATGCACTTTTAGGAACAATGGATAAAAACTTCCTGCTGTTTCTTTGAAAACTAATTGAGTTTTCTCTTGAACACAAGCCAAGCCACTGTTTAGCGCCTGGGTTATTAAAACACCAGACACTTCCTTGAAATTATTGAAAGGTTCCAAATTAAAAAAGAAAAAACTAGTCAGGAAAATTCCTGATAAATTCCCTCTCAAAAAAAATTTTCCCTTTCCCCCTGGTTTTTTGACGAGCTTTGTAACAAGTGTAACTTTTTCAATATTTAGAATATTTTCAAAATTTGGAAAACAAAAACAAGACAAAAAATCAGTTTTTAAAAAAATTGTGATTCCTGCAATCCATTCCTTCAACTAGTCCTACCATTTACCCTGGGAATTAATCTGATCGCTTTTCAGCTCCAAAAGAACTGCAGATCACTGTCAAGTTACGTTTTCCCCACTATTCTGCCATTCCCGTCCAGATCATGAATAACGGTCTTGTAAGGACAACAGTGGTCAGAGTCCCGCTATCTGTCTCACAATGCCCTGTGCACAAAGGAGCAGCAGTTTATAAAGCTGTGAAATTAGTTATCACTTCTGTAAGAGACACAGCAGTAATTTGTAGCCAGCCAAACACAGTAATTAGTCAACCAGAATGCAGTAGAACCTCATTCATTTGCATTAATGACTGCAAGTCCTTATGCAAATGAAAATTTTTTCACAAACGACTAAATAGTGTTACAAAAAGCAAGGCAAACATCACAAAATGCATTTTGTTGATTTGTATTTTCAATGGTAATGTAGCTTTCATTAATTCTGGTAATATTTTATCGTATGCTGTGTTAATGTCATGACCTTTTAGTTAATGTACAACCGTATTTTGTAAAAACAATGAAATAAAAAATTTTAAGGCCAGAAGAGACCATTAGATCCTCTAGTCTGACTTTTCTTAAATTTTAACACAAGTGCCTTCATCTTTCACTCACCTCTTTCCCAGTGCCTGGAGCAGAAGAGAGACAGATTTCTGCTGTAATGAGAACTCCTGAGTTGAATGGAAGCCCTCGCAGAATTTCCGTTCTCCCACCAGAGGAGATGAACAACACAGCCAGACAGGTATTTATTATTACTACTACTAATTATTTGTATTACTGTAGAGCCTAGGAGCCTTAGTCATGGATCAGAACCCCAGTTGTGCTAGGCATTGTACAAACACAGAACAAAAAGTCTCGGCGGCAAAGTATCCCTCCAATACAGATGGCTGATTCAGCCAGCTTCTGTTACTTTTCCCAGTAGAGGACGCAGATCACCCTCTCTGGTGGCTAGTTAATCATCCCTTTTGACTTCTTACAGAGACCTGGAAGTCCAGTTATCACATTGTGACCTCAGGGAATAGAAGTGGATGGACTGAGCTAATTTCTTCAGAACACATGTGATTGTCCTCTACTCCAGTCAGCTGGTATTCTGTTGGGACCATCATTGAACCCATCATGATAATCCACTGGTGGGCCTCCAACCTCACAAGGTAGCATCCTGCGGTGATTCCATCCAGAACGGACACTGGCCAGAGGTTGCCCCAAAAAAGGCTACGTATGGACACGATTGGCTGGAGCAACAGGGATATGGAGATATGTGCTGATCGTTCGTGGTGCCCCGACACAAAAGGGAAGAAGGTCTGACAATCAAAGCTGCCTCGAGGATTTGGACACGCAACTGTCATTATTTAAATTGGGCATCCAAATCCCACTAGGCGTCTTTGAAAATCTCAACCCAGTAGATCTAAAGCATGACAAAAATAGAAAATACAACACATGTGCCACAAGGAGCTTTACTCCCAAACTCAGCACAGTGGCATTTCTTGACATTTGCGCATTTAAATTCATAACCTAAACACGAGTGTGTGAAATGGGGGGTGGGGCTTCTTATAAGAGAAGTCTTGAGGGAAGGTAGGATGGCCCAGTGGTTAGGGTGCCAGCCCTGGACTCAGGAGCCTGGAGTTTCATTCCCTGCTCTCCCTGGACTCTCCTATGTGACTTTATCTTGGTTACTCACGGTTTTTGGGCTTCAGATCCCCATCTGTACAGCAGGGGTGTTGTGAGGATAAGCACAGTAAAGAAGGCAGGGAAGGGGAACACTTATGAGAATAGCAGACAGGAAGTGCTACACTGGACACAATTTAGCGCAGTGGTTCTCAAGCAGGGGTAGGAATTCCTAGGGGAATGCAGTGGTCTTCCAGGGGGTACATCAACTCATCGAGATATTTGCCTCATTTTACAACAGGCTACAGAAAAAGCAATAGAAAAGTCAATACAAACTAAACTTTCATATAGACAATGACTTGTTTTTACTGCTCTACATACTATACTCTGAAATGTAAGTACAATATTTATATTCCAATCCATTTATTTTACAATTGAATGGTGAAAATGAGGAAGTCAGCAATTTTTCAGTAATAGTGTGCTGTGACACTTCTGTATTTTTGTGTCTGATTTTGCAAATGAGGTAAAACATGGCGGGACTCAAGACAAATCAGCCTCCTGAAAGGGTACAGTAGTTTGGAAAGGTTGAGAACCACTGGTTTAGCAAAACTGAGATGTGACAAAACCATCTTACCAACCAGTCACAAACTAATATCACCTGTCTAGCTGATAGTGTTATAACAATTGCACAAATACTTCACCTTTGCACAAAGCCCTTTAATTGGCAGATCTCAGAGCTACACAACTGGACTACCCTATGATGAAAAGCTCTGTGCTAGCCAAGACCGATTTAGCATGACCAATATTAACTAGCAAATCCACTTTATCCTTGAAAATCTCGCCAATTAGCCAAGCAAGTATTCAGTCATTCTGCTTGTAATGCATTTTGTGGTGATCTCCTGAAGTATCCTGGATAATTAAAAGTTAGGTTATTAATTAGGGCAGTAAATGAGCACTCCCTTTCTGTTCATAGCAAAGCTGGATAGTGAGAAAGACACCAATATTTGAAGTAAAGAGCTAAGGCTTTGAAAGAAGACACTCTGGTGTTCATGGTATTGTTTCAGTGAATTAATCATCCACAGTCCCAGCCTTTCATTACCTGGCAGGTTCATTAAATCCTTAGGCAACGGACTGATTCTCCTCTCCCTTACACCCATTTACTCCCCTGATGTCAGTTAAGTTTTTCCTGTACACAAAAAGAGAATTCGAGCCATGCATTTTAAAACTTGGGTAGTGAAAGGTCAAAGAGTCTCCTTTTTTGAGATCTCAAAACCCTTATTCATAGAATCCTAGAATATCAGGGTTGGGGGGGACCTCAGGAGGTATCTAGTCCAACCCCTGCTTAAAGCAGGACCAATCCCAGCTAAATCATCCCAGCCAGGGCTTTGTCAAGCCTGACCTTATAAAACCTCTAAGAAAGGCGATTCCACCACCTCCCTAGGTAACCCATTCCAGTGCTTCACCACCCTCCTAGTGAAAAAGTTTTTCCTAATATCCAACCTAAACCTTCCCCACTGCAACTTGAGACCATTACTCCTTGTTCTGTCATCTGGTACCACTGAGAACAGTCTAGATCCATCCTCTTTGGAACCCCCTTTCAGGTAGTTGAAAGCAGCTATCAAATCCCCCCTCATTCTTCTCTTCTGCAGACTAAATAATCCCCCTTATTACTTGTGTATTATTATTTTGATACAAGAGGACTTATACTCAGCATAGAACAGTGCAGAGACCTCTGTGTATGCTCCCCTGCAGACTTCCAGGGATTTAGCACAGAACATTTAGGCTTTATAATTTTGGAGGACAATTCCTCCATCATTTTGGAATTTGCAAGTGATGTGGATGGGAAAAGTGTTTATAGTGATAATCACAGTAATAATTAGAATCAAGCATAGGGTTAGTTTGATTTCTATATTTGGGGGGTAGATCCAATCAGGCCAATGGGGCCGCAGGTGGGTGGGAAAATTCCATGCCTGCCAGAGGCTTGCAGTTGGCTCCAAACTATGCCCATGGACTCAAGATAGAAAAAAGTCCTATGTTAGCTGTCTCTATAGGAGATAACTGATTCAGCAAAGCACTTCAGCGCATACTTAACTTTAAGCCCATGTTTAAATCCAGCCCCTATTCATCAAAGCACTCAAACAGGAATTTAAGAGCTTGGGTGAATAGGGATAGATTTGCTCCCATGCTTAAGGTTAACCACATATTTAAGAAATTTGCTGAGCCATAACCTCATATTGGGTGGTGCCATAGGAAAGACTCATACAGCACACATCAGTGGTCTAATTTCTGTAGATGAAGGGCAAATTTCTGTGGTCATCCTACTCGATCTGTCTGCAGGCTTCAGCACAGTAAACCACAAGACTCTCTTGACTGTCCTGTAAGTCTTGGTAGGTATGAACAGCATAGTTAGGGTGACCAGACAGCAACTGTGAAAAAACGGGACAGGGGGTTGGGGGTAATAGACGCCTATATAAGAAAAAGTCCAAAAAAAACGGGACTGTCCCTTTAAAAATGGGACATCTGGTCACACTAAGCATAGTTCCAAACTTAGAGGAAAAAAGAATCCAGGGACTAAGAGCAAAAAACTGAGTCCACTTTGGCTTCTAGGCTTACACCTTTCTTATTTAATTGTATTTCAGGGCCAGGATGATCTGGTGATCTGTGCTCTATAAATACCAAAGAGAGAAAAATAGAGATTGCAGCTCTTCAGTGCTTCCTGCCTCTTGTATTTGATCCCCAGTCTACTCTCATTGGCTACAATTAAAATGTTTTCATAAAGCAGCACAAAGCAGTTCACATTACCAGCCATCTCCTATATTGTGCTCATTAGAACTGGTTGGAAAAAATGTTTGACAAAACTTTTCATTGGAATTTGCAGATTCATCGAAAACAAGCTGTGTTGTGGGAACAGTTCAATATCAACAGAGTTCCAATGGACCTCAGATAGTGCCTTCCAAAGCTTTCAGACTCCATTGCAGCCCACTCAGCTGGCTGCCATGGAGCAGGGAGCCCTGAAAGCCCAGCTGCTGACTGAATCTGACATCGTTCTTGTCAGTTCCACAGCTGTGCATTTGGAAACAGCAGCAGTGATATTGGCCAGATTCTTGCTAACTTGACAATGAAAGAGTCAGGTCAGTTTCACCACTAGACCAGATAGAAATCTCAGACTTCAGTTCTCTATAAGGAGTCCAGGGGCAGTTTTTGTTAAAAGATGGTAACAACATTTTCTAAAATAATATGAACCTTCTGGTTTCAAAAATGGCGGTTTAGACCCTCAAACTTGCAAATAAATATGGACACCAACATTCACCCGAAATGTTTGATACCCCCACAGCCTGTGCGTGAATTGGTCAGCAAAATCGAGCTGTTTGGCAGCATCCTTTTTCAGCCTATTAAGAATGGAAATGAGAAGAGACATCATGGTTTTAACACCTATTATATTAAACTTTTTTTCATACCGAACTTTTTATAGCATCTAGTTACCTATATATCATAATATTAGAAATAAGTTAATCAGACACAGAAGTTATTTTTCCTGTAATGTGAAATCATTTTCTTGCATGCTTAATATTTGTTTTTATAGCACATAATACTTTGTAGTTAAAACAGAATTAACACAGAAGAAGTGATTGTCTATATTGTCTTTTGCAATAGACAAAACCTGTACACCAGTGGTTAGATGAGATGTTGGCTTATGATACTCACGTTGGTTACAATTGTAGGGAAACCATACAACTGGTAGTAAGTCTCAAGAGATCCATGTTTTTCCCACAGTCTCTGCATTATTTGCCAAGAGCCAACTACTGTACAGGGAAACAGGGGAACAAGAATTGCATAGAATAAAGGAGGCAACAGCCATTAGAAGGAAGCTGCAAGATGTCAAATACAGAGAGGCCATTGACAGAAATGAGTTCATCTTTCAATCAGAACAGACAGTGACAGTCGTATGGCCTAGAAATTGCTATGCCCAATACACTGACAAAGGCAAAATCCAAAGGCTGGGGAAAGAGAGAGCGCCTGCAGCTGACATTTCACACGTGGCGAGTTGCGGCAATCCCTAAAGACACCAGTGTCTTTAATACAAGAGAGTCCAGTTCTGTGAAACCTACGGACGGAAGATGCCGCATGTTTTGTCAAGAAGTGCACCTTAAACAGAGACTCCTCTCTTTAACTACATTCAAGATGAGAGCACAGCTAATGAAAGCAGCTATATTTAACCACAAGATAAGTGTTCGTTTAGCCGGAATAAATGACCTCATAGCTGCTGAAGGCAAGCACCACCTGACTTGCTACATCCCAATTATGAGGTCTGTGATGAAGAAGAGGGAGGGCACCAAAATTACTGACACAGCAACGCTTTGGCTTCAAAATGAGACTCAGCATGCAGCGAAATCAAGGCCAGGTTTTGGAGCAACCTGAGGTTTGGCATCATTACTGCAATCTGGCAAAGGAAACCAGCCCTGGAATTCCACACTCCTATATCAGGGGTGTGGATCATCATCCAAGGGAAAACGCCAAGCTCAGATTGGGGATTTATTTCATTTCGTTGCCTGATCTGTCTCCTACTATGAGACACTCTTTGTTCCAGACAAGTATAAATATGTAACCATCTCGCAAACGACCATCCCCATTTACCAGCCCCAAGAGACAAATTTCTGTCACTGGTACACGTTGCATTGAAAATTCAGTGAGATACTTGGTCACACCCTGGCCAAAGAGGTTTGAGCATTGGTGAGGGTGATGCTTGCACTCCACACAGCCTGTACACTTTTCTCCGCCTGCCTGATCTCTTCCTGAGGGGGATATTGATGAAGAACGTTGAGAAGCAAGAAGTAGTGTCATTCAAGGTGCTTAGCTCAAGCCATTGTACACAACATGAGTGATGGAATGAAATGGACCCCAAAGCATATTGGTTTTGTCTGCCCCCTCCCTCAGGCAAAGTCAAGACAACTTGTTCTGCTTTTCCGTAAGGCTGGCCACTCCATTAGTTACAAAGGAATCCTCAAGGTGGATACAGCTCCAGCAGAGAAAATCCTACAGGCTATGGATGATGAGAACGGTGATGTTGTTCTTCCCAACCCATTCCCAGGACGTTTGTTCAGTATGTAGCCAACAATACTGACATTAATGATGCTTCTCTGGATGGGAAAAACACATTCCATGCAACCCACTCCTCCTGAGCACCCTCTGTGGGTGCTCCAGCCCCGGGGCACCCAGGGAGCACCCACATAAAAAAAAAAGAAGGGGCTCAGCAGCCACCAGCAGCCCAGGGGATCAGCACCCCTTCCTCATCAGCACCTCCTGCCCGCGGCACTGCTGATCAGCTTCTCCCCCTGCCTCCCAATGCCTCCCATCGGCTGCAAACAGCTGTTCAGCGGCGTGCAGGAGGCGCTGGGGAGGAGGAGGAGCGGGAGCAGGAAGAGGCAGGAGAGGGGGCAGGAAGTGGCAGTGGGGGCTTTGGGGAAGAGGTGGAGTGGGGGCAGGGCCTACGGTAGAACCAGGGTCAAGCGCTCCCCAGGAAGAGAGGACGTCAGCACCTATGCAAGGAGAAATGTGTTCCCTGCATCCCAGCTTCGGAAGGGGCAGCATTAGAGCTGGACCGGGTTGTTGCGGAGCCAGCAGGGGAGCAGGAGACTGAGCAGTAGGCCCCATTCTTGTGGGAAAGGTGGGGTGGGAGAGTTCTGTGGGGCAGCTCCATTTGCCAAGAGAGGAAGTGCTTCTCCACATGAAGCATCTCTGATTGGCTGCCTTTCTAGAAAGGGCGAAGAACAGCCAATCAGAGGGCTTTCTCCATAGACTGACAGGGTTTCTTCATAGTTCCTTAAAAGTGTCTGAAACCTGCAGCCTATAGGGAATCCCCATGGCTGGCAACTCTTACCATGTCAGCCTAGGTTTTGCCCTGTTTGGTGTTCTCCATGTGAAGTTCCTGCTCCTGGAGTCCTGTGATTACATGAGGCTCTCAGCCTGCCTTAAAAATATTCAACCATTCCTCTCTGCACCTATCCCAATCTCTAATCTATCCATTCATCTCACTCAGTCTCTAATCTAGCCATCTCCTCCCGCCCCCCGCACACACACACCTTATCTCTCTATCTGCTCTCACTCATTTCGCTCCCCTTAGCTGGGGCCTCATCATCTCCCTCCATTTCTTTGCTTCCTCACTCCTCAGGAGGGTTTCCTGGCCTTATTTTCAAATGGGTTGAGCATCCTTTGTATTCACTGGGGTATATAGTTGTTCAGCATCTCTGACCATCAGGCCATGAATCTGCCTTTGTCTCCCTGTCCCATTTCCTGCTGCCACAGCTCAGTTCATAAGATGGCAATATGCAAATGAACTGGAGGGGGAAGGTGAGGATTGGCTAATGGGAGCTTAGCGGTTGTAGTGACATCACTCAGCTATGAGCTGGCCTTAGTGTCATAGAGCCCTGGCACAGGATACCTAGGGGCTCCGTGGCATCCCTGCCTGCTAATATTTGATCCCAAGCTGTTTCAGGTTGCCACTGAATCTTGATTCGCAAGGGGCTCAAAGAGCATGCGGAAGCTCAAGTGTTGGAGCTCCTTCTGGGGGCCCCTGATCTGCTGCTTTGGGAGAAAGAGGAGGTAGATTCAAAGCTAGGCTGGGACTGGATGGGAAGGGATCGGGGGGTGGGAGTGGACATAGGGAGTTTCTCTCCCCAGCCTCAGATTAGAGAAGAAAGCGAACATGCCCTCCATCTCTCCACCCATCTATCACAGTCCATAGTCCATCTACTTAGCTATCAATATATCTCAATCTCCATGCCACTATCCATCACAATCTCTAACCTGGCCATCATTTCTCTGTCTGCATTTCCATTTTTATTACACCATTGTCTCTAACCTCCCTACCGAGTCATCATTATGTCTATTGCATCCATCTGTCCATCCAGTTTCTCATCCACCTTTCTATGTTACCATCCATCTCGTACCAGTCTAATCTGTCTAATTCCATCTCTAATCCAACCTCTAGTTTCTCTGTTTCTGTCTAATCTCTGAACTCACCTCTCACCCCAGCACAAACCTGTAGCTCTATCATCTAGTTTCTGTTCTAATTTGTGGTTTTCATTATTTTGGGGGGCATTAATGGCCACAGGGAAGCCCAGTTTGAACTCCCTATTATAAGTGCTATTGGGTAGATACAAAGTGTTACAGTATAACTCTCAGCCCTGCAGTTGGAGATATAGGTTAGCTGGGGTCGGGGAATTGGCTTGGGTGTTAAGCCCTTAACACAAAGACATTATGGGGGGGGAGGTATTCTTCCTATCTTTTTGTTGTTCTCTTGATATCTCCTTTTAGAGGATATTGATAAAAGGGAATAAGGCCAGTTAATATTCCCAGCCAGAGCGTGGGATAAAATCCAGAAACTCTGACTCCTAGACTCTCTGCTCTAACTACTGCCTCTCATTTCCTTCCCAGAGCCAGGTACAGAACCCAGGAGTCCTGTGTACTGGAAGGGAGGCAGGACATCTTGTCCCCTATATACACAGCTCCACCTGATCCTAACTCTCATGTCTCTCCACAGCTTTGCAGAAGAGAGCTTCAGCTTCTCCATCAGTGACTGGCACTCCACCAAGGTGGAGATGGTGACAGTGGATGATTTCTCTCACCTCTTCCCGGATGACACCAGTGTGGAAGGGGACTGTGGGGACATTGAGGTGGTGGCCATGGTTCACAGGACAGAGGACGAAGGGGACTTGCTGGAGGAGATGGACCAGTCTGGGGGAGGGGAGGGTGAAGGTGGGGGAGACAATAATAGAAGTCCCCAGTGTGATGACCTGGGAGAAGAGACTCCTACCATGTTGCACAGGAGTGAAGAGAAGCAGCATAGGACACTAGGAGGCCTAGTAGACCAGGGATATGGGCGGAGCACTGCCCAGGAACAGAAGCACCTTGGGATCCTGAAGAAGCCAGTCAATCATGGAGAACAGGAGAACCTGGCCCAGGAAGAGGGACACCCTGGGACCCTAGAAAAATCAGTAGGTGAGGAAGAACAAGGGAGTAAGTCCATGGCAGGAGGGGACCATGCCAGGCTCCAGCCACTCACAGGCCAGGTCTGGGTCAAGGAAGTCCCCCTCCAAGCCGGTAGGCACAAGGAGGCTTGTCAGCTCCTCCTTTCTGGACAACACCACAGAGAAGTGCCTGCCCTTGTAACCTTCCCTGATGACATCTCCCTGGGGCAGAAGATTTTGCTGCGATTCTCTGAGACCTGCCTGCCCTGTTCATGCCTCTGGTTGATTCTGGCCTCCAGCTTCCTCCTTTATTGTGTATTGACCCTAGGTCTCTTCCTGAGCTGCTGGATCTCCTCTTAGAGCCAGATACCAGGCTCCCTGGCATGTGACAGGATGAGTAACACATGGGGAACCCAGAAGAGCACCACAGAACCCAGGAGAGCTCCACGTCCCTCACTCAGAGCTCAGAGGAGCTCCACACATCCTGGCCTGTAAAAGGGGGAGAGGTCCATGCTCAGCAGACTGAGACCCCAGCAGAGCTCCAGGCCCAGCTCTTAACTGACATTACGAAGAATCAAAACACGGCAGTTTTTAAGAAGTTCACGCGTCTAACATGCCACATTCCTTGTTGTGCATCTTGCATCATTATATCACATCATTAGCATCCTACGCGTGCCCCATTCTGTCACAGGAACATTGCCCCCAAGAGGCAGCAGCTGTGAATACTGTCACCTCTTTAAGAGCCCGGCATTGTCTTTCCCAGGCTTTCTGACCCAGCAGTTTGTGGCCAACTCACTTTTATACCAGCTCTCTAGTAGGCCCAGGGGAGCTGGTTGGGGGAAACTACCTTTCTTTAGTGGTGCTCAAAAGCCCAAGCAAAATGAAAGTGTATTGGCTGTGTCCATCCAGTTCAGCCAAACCACAGTGCCAGAGAAGTGGTTTCTTCCATCCATCTGTACCACATGCTCTTAGATCTCTCACTGACGGGCTGCTGCTCTCAGCCTCTTCTGTGCCAGACCTTTTTCTTCTCCTCTGCTTTGTGCTGCACTGAGCTCTGCTGCTCCAGTTCTCGGGAAAGGCACCTGCCCCTGGGAAGCAGGAGACAATAGCACACACTGCAGATGCAGCTGAGCGCACAGCTGGGGGCCCAGGGTTTTTTCAAATCAGCTTGGTAATGGTGGCCTCGTCCCTGAGTTTGGGGACATGGAGCTGGGTTGTAGGTAAGGGGCAGGCTGCCTAGCCAACATTTTCAATGGCACTCCCCCATGTGCTAGGAGCTCAGCTGTGCCAGAGGCACCATAAAAACAGCAGGGGTAGATGAATCTCCCAAGGCACCAGCCACTTAATGGCTGCCCAAGAGCCCACTCCAAATACACAACAGAGCACAGATGGCTCTGTGAGTGTGCACGGCCATGTGTACATGAGCAACACAGAGCACAACTGTGCTGCTCAGGGGCTGATTCTGTGGTGTGGAGAGAGCCACTCGAGAAGAAGAATGTGGTGGGGGAGGGAGGAGAACCAATCACAGAGCTGGTCATGGTCCCTGATTCTTTGGGTTAGTCTGCATCAGCCCTGGCATGTGTCAGAGCAGCCCAGGAGTTGCTCTAAGTTACACCAGTTGTGCATAAGGGGACATACTCCACCTGAGGATTGGCAGAGCTGAGGGGAGCTCTGCCATGCACCAGACCCACCTCCAGTGCCAAGAGGTTTCTGGGTCAGTGGGCGCAGATGCCAACTTTACTGGTTTTATGCCACTTTAGAACTCCAGTCATCAGGGAACTCTCTGCTGCCAGGTACTGCCAATTGTGGCTCCTCTGTACCACCCTGGCTCAGAGATGAGAATCTGGTCTCTAGGGAGCAAGCAGTTAATCAGGGAATTTGAGGCTAATGCAGGGCCATGGGACACCAGCAGGGAAGTGAAACGGGCTGTGGCCGGGTGTCCTGGATTTGTCAACACCAGCCAGTGGCCTCAACACAAAATACCAGACCCCGCTATATTTGAGGAAAGCAAGGCTTTCCCTGGCTCAGGGATGGAGGAAACTCTGAGGGGGAAAGGCATGTTTGCTATTGCTGTTTAGGGTGGTCATGTCCTGGATCATATTAAAGTTCCAATGTGGTGAGCAATTGTCCCTGCCTGCACTGTCTGAGAGCAGAGCAATCATCTCCAGCTTCATGCTGGGTAAACAGATGGTACTCACGCTATGTATAGCAAAGACTGACATGAGAACAACCAGGCATATTCCCGTTCTGTATTTGGAGAGAAAACAGATGATGCTGTCTCATTATATGGTGACAGTTTCCATTCCATTAGTATCTCTGGAGGATGTTAAACAGACGCTACAAAAGTTAGACATTTTTAAATGTCCAGCAGGTCCAGGTAACTTGCATCCAAGAGTTCTACAAGAGTTGGCTGAGGAGATTACTGGACTATTAATGCTGATTTTCAATAAGGTTCAGAGCCCTAGGGAAGTTCCAGCAGACTGGAAGAAAGCTAATATTGTGCCAATTTTTGAAAAGGGCAAAGAGGATTACCAGGGTAATTATAGGCTGGTCAGCCTGACCTAGATGCTGGGCAAGATAATGGAGCAACTGACACAGGACTTGATTAATAATGAACTAAAGGAGGGTAATGACTGTAATTAATGCAAAGCAACATGGATTTATGGAAAATAGATCCTAACTGGATATGATTACAAGTTTGGCTGATAAAGATAATACTGTTGACATAATATACTTAGACTTCTATAAAGCATTTGACTCAATGCCACATGAGTAAAAAACAAAACTATATATAAAATTAACATGGCACACATTAAATGAACTAAAAACTGGCTAACTGATAGATCTCAAAATGTTACTGTAAATGGGGAACTGTCATCAAGTGGGTCTGTTTCCATTAAGGTTCCTCAGGAATTGGCCTACTGCTATTTAACAACTTTATCAATGACCTGGATGAAAACATAAAAGCACCACTGATCCAGTTTGCAGATGACACAAAAATTGGGAGAATGGTAAGTAATGAAGAGGACAGGTCAGTAACATGGAGTGATCTGGATGAACAGAAAGAAACAATAACATCCTATGACACGTTAATACAATAAGTGAAATAGCATTGAGTTCAGAGACATTCACCTGGGAATACAACAAGCACCATGTACATTTCAGCAGCAGCCACAGCTCTTTAGGTTACGGTGCAGGAAGCAAAGAGGCAGGAGACTTCTTTCTTTCTGTTTCAGCATTCCATCAGATTGTATCAATCTGAAATTATTTTCTGTTCTGTTTCACCATGCCGCTCTCAGTGTTCTCCTGACCCATCATTGTTAGTGGCTGGCTGTTCAGTTCTGCCTGGCTAATGAATGGTCCGAATTCAGTGCAAGGCAGATCCTGACATGTGTGTTATTGCCTTCCTTTGTTAAACAGTGTCTGGCTTTTGATGTCAGCACTCGGTAGGAATCATTTCAATAAATTCCCATAATCAGCCTACTGGGAATGAAAACATCCGACGCTTCTTAAGCTTACGAGCCACACAATGCATGTCAGCTTAATAATACACCCTTTTTTTAAAATTTCTTTTTTGTTTCATTCCCTTATATTAGCAATAGGAGAAGGTACTTATTATGAAATTGTGCATTGCACTCAAAACAACCATACTGACTGAAAGCAGGATGAGATAAAACCATGCTGATTCATTTTCCTGTAACATGCACTAGGGTAGTGTATTAATATATGACTAACTGGTTGAGTAAACTTTATGTGACCTTTTCCAAAGTAGTTTTGAAATAAGTTTTGTGTATTTCTGGTATTTGCTACACTGCTGATTGTTGAATCAACTGGGACAGAAAACGTGTAGAATAAACACTTGTTGAGGATTCTGGTATGCATCACGTAGCTACCCTTTCACATTTCTCTACACATTGCTATTACATCAACTTCACACACACACACACACAGAGTGCATTGGTCTATGAGTGTAATAACATTTGTCTGTAAGAAATAACACCTTATGCTGTGCACTGGGGCAGCTCTTGTAAACTAAACATAATCAGATCAAATCATTTCTTGGATGGGAGAGGCTCGGAGGGAAAGTAGGTTTTGCGTGCAGAAGATTGCCTGGTAGTTTTTGAAAGAGCTGGTGTGTCCCAACTAAATTACATTTAGGGTAATTACATTCTACATTCCTCCCTGTATTTTCAGTTGGATACAGGATTCTTCTTCACTTCTTGTCCAAAAACATTTGTACAGTGTTACTGTTCATTGTTAAATAGTGGCTGCCCAGAGATGAATGCATTTCACTGGTGGAATGTGTGAAGGGATTCCTAGATATTGGCATGTTGTAATTATTGGTAGGCACCAATGGCTTGGTAGGAGTTTACTTCTGAACACTTTTTATATTGTCTGAAAATCAACACCAACACGACTGAACATACACTCCTGGATAGTTTAGTGTTTTAAGCCTGGCAATTTGATGCCTATAGCTAGATCATATGATTGCCTTGACCAGATTTAGTGAGTAATAATCGTTGTGCAGTTAATGGAGCTGAAGCAACCACCCAAGAGAACTGCAAATTTTTGGTTCCGAGATTTTTTTAAATTAAATGGTCAAATGAGGAAGAGTGGCCACAGTTTTCACATCCTTTTCATCGTGATCATCCCCACTCTGCAGGCTACATCAAGGAAATTGTGTGGAAAGAAGGATAAGAAACAAGCAAGGCAGCTGGGGCTGAAAATTGGCATAGCTCCATGGAAGTTAACGCCAGTTACACCAACAGAGGATCTTGAATCAGGTTTGGATAAAACCACTCCAAGCCTGTCTCTATCCTCTGCCAGCTAGCTCTGGTGTGGTTCCTGAACCCCTTTAGCCTAAATATCCAAGTAAGTCATGCACTCTACCCAGCTGTTGCATTGAACATAACAGCACAGACAAATGGATTTCAGCCAGTTTGTCTAACCAGTTCTAATTCAACTTCTGTCTGGACCTACTTGTCTATCCCCACACTGCCACAGAGTCAGAGGGCCCAAGCCTTAGAGGGCGTAAGTTAACATAGCTCCATAGAGCTGGCTCAGAAGTTCTGATTTCGGGTGAGTCAATCTGCCAAGCAAGTGCCAGGTTCTTTATTAGTGGTGGGAGCACTAGAACAATGTAAGATGCTCATACAAAAAAAACCCCTTCCTCCCCATAGCCACCTATGACTAACTTTCAATTTCAGTCCAGTCCATCCCTATGGGGAATTTTCAAAACTCCTTGCAAGGTGAGTGCTGCTGCTGAATCTTGACATATGTCCTTAGCGCTGGCACTATGTTTTAGCACAGACAGACGTGTATAGACGCCGATGTGGTCAACAGTGGTGATCTGTAGTGAGCTCTACATGATTCTCACTTGTCTTTGTGATACGCAGACTACTGATGCTGCATCCCATGTCAGCAATCGGCGGGTTTTCATATTTTACATTTGCTGCCCTTTGGGATTTCCAGCATGGCCTCTCCATCAACTTCTAACTGCAGAAGTAATTGCAAGTACAGTGAGATAATGACCACTGCGCAGGGTGGAGGGCCAATACAGGTATTTTTTCGCTTTCCCCTTTCCTGCAGGCATTGCTTGATCATCTTACTGAGCTCTTGTGTCTGCAGGGGTTGGACTTCACGCAGCACATGGCCAGAACTGGGGGCCACAGGACGGAAGCTTAATGGCTGCTCATTGTAACAGTGAGTGCTGGCAGTGCAGGGCCAGAGTGCTGCTATCAAATACAAACAGCCAAACCCCTAACGTCCCTTCTGCTTACTCAGTTCTGCCAAAGGTGAGCATCATCCATGGAGCCCATCACTTGGACTTCCAGGAGCTAGCCAGCAACATAGCTGCTTTATGAACAGCACAGAGACAGTCCAGCCCCATAACTAACGCTGAGCCCCACAGATGTAAAGGGAGCCAGAGGGGCTGCTCTAATTTACAGCACCTATTGGGCTGTGTCACTCGTGGTGCAGAATCACTGCTGTGGAATCCATTATGGAGACGGCCCAATGGCATTCTCCCTACACTGGGACTTGCAAAAGGAGCTGTCCAAGGCTGATTCTGCCGATCCTATGCTGTTTCTGGGACGGGAGAATTCTTCCCAACCCCCTGAGGCATCTGTCTAGCCTCCTATGCTGCCACAGTGACATATAAGGGCTGAGATGGGCAGAGCATCCCTCCCAGAATTTGGCAACCACCGCAAAAACTACTAATTCAAGTGGGAAAGGAAAGGGTTACATTCAGACTGGCGTTTACTGACTGAACCTGGACTAAAGTAAGAAGTAACCTACCCTTTATTCCTGTGATGAACCTGGTGTAATGTCCAGGCAAATGGATGCCCAGTGGGCAGATCCTACTGTAGGCAGGTTACTCCATCAAAGGATGTGGGTCAAGTCAAGGACTGGCAGTTACAAAATGCTCCCATCTTGCTATGGCATGTAGGATTGTTGCTTAAGCAGCTACCCTGGTCAGCAAAGCAATTAGAGGGACCTTACACTTGCTAATAGAAACAACCCCAGCAGGATGAAACAGCTTGCATTTGCAGGGCTCCAGCTACACAAAAGACGTTAGTGTTACAGGGGTCAAGGAGCCAAGCATGGGCAAGGAGACATGCAGAACAAAAGAGACAAGCAGACTGGGCAGATGTATTAATAGCAAGCACCTAAGAGCAAAACTCCGCCAATGCCGGTCCCAAGCCCGGATGAAAAAGGAGGAAGGTTGTGTGTGGGGCTAGCAACCCCATCCCGTAAAAAATTTACCCACTACAGAAACGCAAGCAATAGATAATTCAGAGACCAACTTCCTGGAAAATGAAGGATCTTCGTTTACCCGAAAACGTATGACGCTAGATGGTGAAAGCTGCAAGGAAGCCACTAGGCCGACTACCCTTCTCTCAACCAGGAGAACCACCACTGGTACGTGGAATGTCAGGACTATGTATGAGACAGGTAAGACGGCGCAGGTAGCTGCTGAGATGAGGAACAACAACCTGACAATTTTGGGAATCAGCGAGACCAGATGGACACAAGCCGGACAGAGGCAACTGATGTCAGGAGAACTGTTGCTGTACCCCGGACATGAAGAGAGCGACGCTCCCCACACCCAGGGAGTAGGCTTCATGCTGTCCAAGCTGGCACAGAGGGCACTGATTGGGTGGGAGGTGCACGGCCCCAGGATCATCACAGCATCCTTCAGAACTAAACAGAAGAGGATCAAGATGAACGTCATCCAATGCTATGCCCCCACCAATGATAGCGAAGATGCGGCGAAGGACCAGTTTTACAGCAGACTGCAGAAGATCGTGGAGACATACTCAAACAGAGACATCGTTATCCTTATGGGGGACCTCAACGCCAAAACTGGACTCAACAACACAGGATACCAGCATGTCATGGGGACCCACGGACTAGGAGAGATGAACGAGAATGGCGAGAGATTTGCAGACCTCTGTGCACTGAATAATCTGGTCATCGGAGGCAGTATCTTCCCTCATAAGCGGATTCACAAGAATACCTGGGTATCGCTGGACAATGTGACAGAAAACCAGATTGACCACATCTGCATTAGTAAGAAGTTCAGAAGTTCCCTTCTAGATGTTAGAGTTAGAAGAGGAGCAGATGTGGCATCCGACCACCACCTTGTAGTTGCTAGTATGAAACTTAAGCTGAAGAAGACCTGGATGGAAGGATCACATAGAAGAATGAAGTATGATGTCAGCCGCCTGAAGGTCCCCAATATTAGGGAAGACTTTGGACTTCAGTTGAAGAACAGGTTTGAGGTACTACAACAGCTGCACAATGAAGAAGACGACACTGTACAGTACAAATGGGAGATAGTTAAAGAGACACTGAGAGCAACCTGCCAGGAAGTGGTCGGAGAGGAGAAACAACATCACAAAGAGTAGATCACAGCTGAGACCTTGGTCAAGATGGAGGAGAGAAAGCAGAAGAAGGTAGCAGTTAACAAGAGCAGGACTAGAGCGGCAAAAGCCAAGGCCCAAGAAGAATATGCAGAAGCACACAGAGCAGTGAAGAAGAACATTAGGAAGGATAAGATAGAATACGTGAATGGACTGGCAGCTCAAGCTGAGCAGGCAGCGTACAGCGGCAACATGAAACAACTGTATGATACAACCAAGAAACTGTCTGGAAAGTACAGCAACCCAGAACGACCCGTTAAAGATAAAGAAGGAAAGAAAATCCCAGGAATAGAACAACAGATGAACCGATGGGTTGAGCATTTTGAAGAACTTTTGAACAGACCAGCACCATCAGATCCTCCGGACATTGCCCCAGCCAACATGGACCTCCTGATCAATAGCAGCAAGCCCACCAGAGAAGAGATCGGGAAGGCCATCACCCTGATGAAGAACGGGAAGGCAGCTGGACCTGATGACATCCCAGCGGAGGCCCTGAAAACAGACTTGGATGCCTCAGTCGAGATACTGTACCCCCTTTTTGCGAAGATCTGGGAGGAGGAAGTGATACCAAATGACTGGAAGGAGGGCTATCTTATCAAGGTCCCCAAGAAAGGTGACCTCAGCAACTGCAATAATTACAGAGGCATCACACTTCTGTCAGTGCCAGGCAAGGTATTCAATTGAATCCTCTTAGAAAGAATGAGGGACGTCGTAGACCCACAGCTTCGAGACGAACAAGCGGGCTTCCGGAAGAACAGATCTTGCACAGACCAGATTGCAACACTCCGCATTATAGTCGAACAGTCCTTGGAGCGGAACTCATCGTTGTACATCAACTTCATCGACTATGAAAAGGCATTCGACAGCGTTGATCGACAGACCCTCTGGAACCTCCTTCAACACTACGGCATCCCAGCCAAGTTGGTCAACTTGATTAAGAACTTGTATGAGGGAATGACGTGCAGAGTCATCCATGGAGGGCAGCTCACCAACAGCTTTCAGGTGAAGACAGGAGTTAGACAAGGATGCTTGTTGTCGCCGTTTCTCTTCCTTCTCATCATCAACTGGATCATGAAGTGGTCCACCAGTGAATGTAGGAACGGAATCCAGTGGACTTTGTGGAGCCAGCTTGACGACCTGGATTTTGCCGACGACCTTGCACTTCTCTCCCACAGTCACCAGCAGATACAGGAGAAAACAAATGTTGTGGCAGCCACATCATCGCAGGTTGGACTCAATATCCACAGAGACAAGACCAAGATCCTGAAGATTAGCAGCAGCAGTAACAAACCAGTCATCCTGAATGGACGTTCCCTCGAAGAAGTGCAGTCCTTCATCTACTTGGGCAGTATTATAGACCAGCTGGGAGGTACAGATGCGGACATCAAGGCAAGGATTGGCAAAGCAAGAGTGGCCTTCCTACAGTTCAAAAACATTTGGGGCTCCAGAGAGCTGGCCTTGAAAACAAAGATTCGGCTGTTCAATTCCAATGTAAAATCAGTACTGCTGTACGGGGCCAAAACCTGGAGAATGACACAAACTACCATCAAAAGAATCCAGACATTCATCAACAGCTGCCTCAGAAGGATTCTCCAGATCCGCTGGCCAGATACCATCAGCAATGCCAACCTCTGGGAGAGAACCAGCCAACTTCCTGTAGAAAAAGAAATCCGGAAGAGAAGATGGAGCTGGATAGGACATACCCTGCGGAAATCACCAACTAACATCACCAGACAGGCTCTGAGGTGGAACCCCCAAGGCAAGCAGAAGAAAGGCTGTCCAAGAAACAGCTGGTGACGTGACCTTGAGGCAGACATCACGAAGATGAGATACAACTGGAGTCAACTTGAAAGAATGCCCCAGGACAGAATCCTCTGGCAATCTACTGTTGGCGGCCCATACCCTGAGAGGGGTGTAGGGCATAATGATGATGAATGATGAATGACCTAAGAGCAAAGAGTCGTCTTTGTTTGTAGAGGTGCAGCTGTCCTTCTCATTGCTGGCCTTAACAATTTTGGGGGAGCCTGCAAAAGAGTTTCAACACTCCATTCCCACACACATGACCACCTCCTCACTGCCATGAGCAATCGCACCACAATACACAGGGAGGAGTGCTGGGTTGAGGAAGGTGCCATGAGATATTTCCTTTGGGCATTCTTGTACTTAAATGGACACATTTTATGTCCACAATGAAGGGTGGGCTAGTGGTTAGAATGCTGCCGTAGGTCTCAGCAGAGCAGGGTTAAATCCCTCTCTGTACCTCAGTCCCGCTCTGTAAAATGGGTATAATAGCACTCCCAGGGGGGTGTGAGGATAAATCTATTAATGATTGTGAGGTGCTCAAAGACTACAGTTACAGAACCAAAGAAATACCTTAGCCCTGGTCTACATTTGGGCAGGGGGGGAGGAGAAATCGACCTAAGATACGCAACTTCAGCTATGAGAATAACGTAGCTGAAGTAGATGTACTTAGACTGACTTACTGCTGCATCGTCACAGCTCTGAGTCGACTGCTGCCACTCCCCGGTCAACTCTGCCTGCTCCTCTCACAGCGGAGGAGTACTGGAGTCGACAGGAGAGCACTCAGGGATCGATTTATCGTGTCTAGACTAGATGTGATAAATCGACCCCCGATAGATGGATAGCTACCTGCCGATCTGGCGGGTACTGCAGACGTACCCTAAGATAGATCTATAAACTGCTACTGCCCAGCTGCTTGGGCTGGACTCTGCACTGTCACCAGTGTTCTAAATCTGAACACCACTCCTCCAGTGTTCACTGTTTTCAGATACCTCTGTTTTGTGAGTGTCCATCTTTAGACACAGTGCAGGCTGGTGTGCAAAGAGTGAGCCTGTATCAGAAAACTGGGGAGCTCAGAGAGGGATGCTCTTAAAAAATCAGGGGAATTTTCACTGCTATGGGCAAGCAGGAGAAGATTTCTGAACGTTTGCTCCCTGCTTTGGCTGCAGGAGTTGCCTGACGCAAACGATGCACTCAGCATCCAGATTGCGCTTGCTCCCCTGGGGTAATATCTTGCACTATTCTGGGGCACTAGCATTTCAGCAGGAGGCTGAGCAGAGTCTATGTGATAACCTTTGTGTAATGGGAGGAGCACCCGCAGATCCAGGAGACAGACAGACAGTACCAGAAATGCAAACGGCACTTAGGTCAGTACTGACAACTCATCCCGTCGGCTATACTGCTCAGAAGCGAAGTGATGCAGAAAAGGGGACTGGTGCAGCAGACTGTAACCCCAAATCCTTACATGAAAAGGAAGTGCTAGACTACAGCAGGAAATAACAACCGCCAGCAGCATCTCGGACCAGAGAGCAGCCTGTTGAAGCAGGGGCAGTCGCCTGTGTCATGGTAAGTTCTGATCTGGGATCTTTATGTGAAGTTGGGGAGGGGGCAGTATGAAACGGACTAGCCTCTGGGGTTGAAAATGTACAAACAATAACCAGGGATGGCATTGACTGAACACTGCTCAGCTTTCCATGTTTACACGAAATCAGCACTCCATTGTGTGCTCTGCATCACTTGCCGTGCATGGCCTGCAGCCCGTTAAAAGGATGGAGCCAGAACTGAAGAGTCCTCTCTCTTCCCAGTTCTACCTGCTGTACTAAACGATTCCTTGGATGCACCAGAAATGTGTCGCCCTCAGCAGCGAGGTCTGGGCTAAGACCAGAAGGAAAATCAGTCACTTTAGATATCTCAGAAGGGGAGTTAATGGCTAGGCACATGGCTCACAGGCAGAGAGTAGTGTGCCGATCTGACCAATGGGTGAAGGAAGAGGAGTGACTGATGGGAAAACAAGGCTCTCTCATTGGATACAGGCAAATCAATCAAAATAGAGACCTTACTATGCTGGATGACAACAGCCTGAGCTGTTTATGTCAGAATGTACAGTCAAATTAACCCCGAATGACCTAAATAATTAACCAGGCATCTCCATAGCTCATTCACACCCCCTCCTTCATGTCCACTGCAGGTATGTCTCACAGACAGCAAAGAGACAGGGCACCCTGATGAACTGCGTATGTCTGCCTTATCAAAAAGCCACCTATGGGCCTAGACACAAATGTCCCTTGGCTGGTGCAGGAGGTTACACCATTCCCCTGAGGTGCTTCCTTTCAACAAGCCGATCTTTCAGGTAGTGGCCGTAGCTCAGATATTCACAGTACGATCACTGCAGACCCCCTGTTGGGTTCTGCAAGGTGCACACCCTCATATGTAGCTATGTAGGCACCTATCAGTCTCATGGGTTGATGGCCCTGCATATGACCTGGGGAGGAGAACAGCTTAAACAAGTAAGTCGACTGAAGGAAAAAGAACAAACCTTTGGGATACTCTGAGGCTGGCACATGGATCTAAGCAAACACCATCCCTTAGCAGGAACTATTTGTGTTTCCACTCTCCGTTGTTGCTGGGCAGCCCCAAAATGTGTCCCTTGAGCTCTGCACTCTCCTGCTGAAACACACACCAACCGCAAAACATGAAGGGAACAGATAGAATTCAATAGCCCCTTATCTCGGCGGTGCACCAGCCAAACCACAAGGCTGCTGCCAGTGTGGAGCGAGCACCACAATGACAACGGTACTCAGGGAAGGAAGACTACAGAGAGCCAGTGCTCAACACTACACTCATTGTGCAAGAGGCGGCAAAGGGCGATGCAGCAGCCAGTTTCTATTAAATGCAATAGATTCTATCCAGCCAGGAACCAAAGCATGTATCGCTCCCTCCCTCTCCACAGCCCAGCTTGGCCAGAAACTGTTACTCCATATAGGAAGACCCATAATATCTCAATCCTATTTGACAAAAATAACCAGCTATTCAGAGTCATGACTTAAAAGCAATAAGAATGTAGGAATTGACAGACTGGATCAGAGCCAGGGTCCATCTAGTCTAGTATCCTGTCTCTGATAGTCACCAATACCAGATGCTCCAGAGAAAAGGTGTTTGCAGCTTGTTCTCTTAGGCTGTGTTGTCACACTAGCTTTCCCCCGCGACAAATGGCCAGCAGTTGTTACCTTGGGTGCAGTTTCACCAGTGGGCATAGCAGGAGATGAAGTGAATACAGGGTGTGACGGGTTGGATCACAGACACCCCTGGGAGGCTGCTAACTGATGTGCCAAGACTACTTCTGTCCCTGCCTTCCCTGCCAGCGTGGGACTTCAGAACCCTGACTGGCTGTGCCACACACGCTGGCTACAAACACAGACCCAGGTCTGAATCATGTCCCACAAACTGCAGGCTTCACTGAAAACAGCTTAAGAAGTGTTCCTACCTTTAATACTCAGATGGGTGCAAACCCTAAATAAATCTGTTTTACCCTGTATAAAGCTTATGCAGGTTAAACTCATAAATTGTTCTCCTTCTATAGTACAGATAGAGAGATATGCACAGCTGTTTGCCCCCCAGGTATTAATACATACTCTGGGTTAATTAATAAGTAAATAGTGATTTTATTAAATATAAAAAGTGGGATTTAAGTGGTTCCAAGTAATGGCAGACAGAACAAAGTAAATTACCAAACAAAATAAAATAAAACACGCAAGTCTATGCCAATACAGTAAGAAAGTGATTACAGATGAAAACTCACCCTCAGAGATGTTCAGTGATCTTCTTTTACAGACTAGCCTCCCTCCAGTCTGGGTCCAGCAATCACTCACATCCCCATGGTTACTGTCATTTGTTCCAGTTTCTTTCAGGTATCCTTTGGGGGTGGAGAGGCTATCCCTTGAGCCAGCTGAAGGCAAAGTGGAGGGGTCTCCCAGGAGTTTAAATAGACTCTCTCATGTGGGTGGACACCCCGCCCTTCCCCTGTGTAGAATCCAGCTACAAAATGGAGTTTTGGAGTCACATGGGCAAGTCACATGTCCATGAATGACTGAGTTCCTTACCAGCCAAGCCACATTCCTGGGAAAGCTCAGATGTGGATTGGCGTCTCCAAGTTCATTGTTGGCTTAAATGTTTCTTGATTGGGCACTTACTGAAAATAGTTTTTTCTCAGGAAACTGACCAACTGCTTCACTGAGGCTACTTAAAATTAAGAACAAGTACATAGCCAATATTCATAACTTCAAATACAAAAATGATACATGCATTCAAATAGGATGCATGTATTCAGTAGCTCATAACCTTTGCATAGAGATGTTTTATGGCATATGTAGCATAAAACATGTTTACATTCATGAGCATATTTCCATAAAGCATTATGGGGTGCAACATCACACAGGGCTCCAAGGATCTCAAGCATTTTAAGCACCAGGCCTCCTAACCTGCTCAAAGCAGCTCTAGGGACTGTGATTACTGCTATCAGTGGTCGTTGGTGCCTTGTCTCCATTAGCACTGCCGCTGTTGCTACCGCCAGGGGAGAGGAACTGGGGGTAGCGGTCGAGGGGAATTTGGGGGATGTGTGGCAGAGGGACTCTCCTGCAGCAGGGTCCCAGCATCACAAAGAATCTCCACTAAAACTAAATCTCAATGAGAATTGCAGCAGAATGCTAGAAAAATATCTCCTCTCTCTAATCTCTGTCACTGTCTGCAATTCAGCTTTAAGAGTCCGTTCAAAGTAAAGGGCTGGATCCTTAGCTGCTGTAAGATCACCAGGGCCCACAATTTAGCAGAGCTTTTAAGTAGATGCTTAAATCCTTTCTTTTGAGCAAAGCCCTCAGGGTAGGATTGGCGAAAGCTCATTAAGAAGTGAGGTACCAAGGCACGGCGACCAGATGTTCCAATTTTATAGGGACAGCCCCGATTTTTGGGTCTTTTTCTTATATAGGCTCCTATTACCCCAACCCCCATTCCGATTTTTCACATTTGCAGTCTGGTCACCCTATACCAGGACCCATTGACCCTAGATGGGAACGGGGAGCACTCTTGAGAATCCCATCCTTATCCTGCACCCAACTTTAAGTTACTTTAGTACATGCTTGAACTTGTTTTGCTGAACAATATAGACAGTTGAATGAAATCCAGAGTGAGGATCTGCCTTCGTAAAATACAAGATGTCACTACTAGTCTGCATAAGTAGAAGGCAAGAGTATTAAGAACATAAAAAGGGCCATACTGGGTCAGACTAATGGTCCATCTTTTCCGACAGCGGCATGAGGGCATGATCCTCTTTTCCGACAGCGGCATGAGGGCATGATTAGTGAATTATTGCTCGTCCTGCTTCATGGAAGCAAGATAGTTAAGCATGTCCCTATCTTTAAGCATGCATGTAGTCCCATTGAACTGTTCATGTGCTTAAAGTAGGTACATTCTTGAGTGCTAAGGTGACCTGGGTTCTATTCCCCACTCTACCACAGGCCTGCTAGGAGACATTAGTCAAATCATTTCAGTTCAGATTCTCAAAGGATATTTAGGTGCCTAATTACCACTGATTTCAATGAGAGCGAGGTGCCTGTATACCTTTGAGAATCTAGGTCTTCACACCTCTGTGCCTTAGTTTACCCATCAGTAAAATGGGGATAATTACACTTGTCTCCTTTGGGAAGTGCTTTGAAATCTACTGATGAATAGTGCTATATAAATGCTAGGTATTATTATTTTCTATACTGTGCTGAATTTAAATTAGTTTATAATGACCTATTTAGTAAATATCCCAATGTATTCTTTCTCCCTTTGCAATAGACACACCTCTGAATGGTAATTTCATTGTAATATTTTCACTGTTTCATAGGAGAAAACCCACAGAGAATTATTATTATTAAATTATTTGTGTGATCATGGCTTTTAGGAGCCCTAGTCATGGATCAGAAACCTCTTGTGCTAAGCACTGTACAAACACGAACAAAAAGATAGATAGTCCCTGCTCCAAAGAACTTGCAAAGGCAAGTGCTAACAGATGGATATGGACAGACAGGGGAGCACAAGGAAATAATGAGACAAAATGGATCAGGTATCACTATCAGCGCACCAGCAGGCAAGCTGCATGAACACTGTAATTGTATAAACTCTACTACTGTTTAATTATGTATTTTCAATGGAGAAATTTGGGCAAGATATTATAATTAACTCCTACATTCATATCTAGACACCTGTCTCCTATTTCAAAAGTCCTGAGCACCGAGCTGCTCCTACTGACCTCAGAGAACTTCAGACAATGAACTAATTTGTGGAAAGTGTGATTTTATTTTTGCACAGATTTGTAAAAAGGTTAAAAAAAAAAAAGGTTCAGTTCAGTGAGCAAACCATTCACGGCCAATAGATTGCTTATCTCCAGTTTGAAATTATTGTACACTTGGGGAAGGTTTGATCTGCAGTATATGGTTAACTGAAAAATTAAGTTAACACCTAAAACATCTCACCAGGTTGTCGTCCCTTAATTAAGCTGATTCCATTTTTGGCAGTGTGTGTGTTATTAGAAGCTCAAGGTTAAAAAACCCAGAGACTGCTGTAGAGATTTTGAGCTCATATAGTGTGGGTAAGTGAGTCAACTGGTAATTATTAAGAGATGAAAACATTTACTCATTTCCAGTGAATGTCACATGGTAATTATGTGCAATCTCCGCCCCGCCCCCCCATATATGTCTGCTAATTAAATCGTCTGATATCTGCTTTAAGGGCTTTGAGTCGGGTTTCTTTTTATCAGCTATGAAACAAAAAGAATGGAAAATATTCATGAAACTTGGTAATAATATAACTCTTAATACTTGCATCACTGAAAGCTGGTCATGGGCAATGAAGATAATAGAACGGGAGAGTAACTGGAGGATGATCCCCATAGGGTGTACATTTGCCATAGCTCCATGGAAGTCAACAGGCCAGATCCCCAGGCAGTGATAACCTGTGTAGTACCACTACAGTCTGTGGGCCTGATTCGCAGCTTGTGCAAACTGGCCGCGGCCCCACTGAAGCTGATTGACATCAGCCAATGGACAGTCCCATGATAGTCTTCACCAGTCAACATATCCAGCATCTCCACTCCTTCCCAATGGGAGCATGGCCCAGCCACCTCTCAAGAGCACCCTATGAATGGCTACAACCGCCTGGCTCTGCTCAGGACTGATTGCAAGGTGCTGTCTCCTACACTAGACAAGCTGGACTAGGATGATTTTAATTCTCTCAGACAGTAGGGTCCTAGTTTATGCTCGTGTCACCCTCCTGATAGCATGGGAGTAACTAAGGGGCTGCTTTTAACCACTCTAAAGAAAACACTTTGTGAGGCTTGGTAGCAGTTGCATTAGACACAGCAAGCAACTAACAGGGTGAAAGTGCTATGTGTGGGAAGGGTTGTGGTTAAGGCACTAGTTGGATTCAAGAAGGTTTGGTTCAGGTCTCAGCTCTGCAACAGATTCTCTGTGGGACACTGGGCAAGCTTATTCATCTCTCTGGGCCTCAACTCCCCATCTGTAAAATGGGGATAAACCTCTTCCCTGTTGTCGGCCTTGCCAATGTAGGTTGGAGGCTTCTTGGGCAGGGACTGACTTTCACAACATGAGTGTATGTTACCTAGCACAGTGGGACCGCTAGGTGCTACTGTAATACAATGATCATGTATATTACTTACCACTTGATAATCGGCCAGTGACTGTAGGCGGCAGGGGAGACACAGAAGGCTCTGGCCTCAGGGAACCTCAGTGAACTATCATTAATATGAGCACCGGCTAGGGTGACCAGATGTTCCGATTTTATAGGACCAGTCCCGATATTCTGGGTTTTGTCTTATATAGGCATCTACTACCTGCAGCCCCTCTCCCAATTTTTCACACTTGCTATCTGGTCACCCTAACACCCCCACCTCCACAGAGTGAGTCTGAATGTAGGCCGTGAGGTGAGCAGAGTGGAAGGAAGGTGCATTGGAGAGTCAGTGCTGGAACAGACTGGTTAGAGCAGCTGGTCAAAAGGGAAAGGGAGTGTGGTCTAGTGGGTAGAGCATTGCATGATGAGTCAAGGAGCTCAAAGCTCTGGCCCCAGCTCTGCTGTGACCTGGAGCAAGTCACTTCCTTCTACTTTCCCTCCCACCCTCTCTTTAAATTTCAGGACAGGGACTGCCTTCTGTGTGTGTTTGCACATTGAGTGTTCGTGGCTGCAGCCTCCAAGCATTACTGTGATACAAATAATTGATAAGTGGGGCTTCCAGGCACTGCTGCGATGTACCTTAATTAGAGCATTTGGAAGAGGTCAGTGTTTCTGACTTCTCAATCGCTTCCAAAAGAACTCTACGGGTGCTATTAAATGTATGACATACCTTTGTTGAGAGGCTTTGGTGGCCTGTACTAAGCACGCTTCATTGTAGAATCTACTGCTACAAGTGGTGCCCGCTATTTACATTTACTATTAGTAGCAAAAATTGGAGGTCAGTTTGTAATGCCATAAGCAGTGGCTCAATTTGTTGAGCTTATTAACAGCAATGATGCTGAAGTTGCTCTGTGCAATGATTTTGTTCCATCTCTTCTGAAAAAGCTTTCTTGCTGAGTTTCCTTGGGCATTGTTTACAGTGATCAGTTCCAAGGTAGGCTGTTTTTGATCACTTCAATGGGATACTGGATTCAAAGGCCTTGGTAGTTAAAAGCCAAACAATAATCTGTTGAAACGCCCACTTCCATATGGCAAAACACATTCCTTCCAAAGCACCATGCTGTCTGCAGAACATTGAGGATTTGTGATTCCTTTGCTAAAAGTGAGCCTCGACACAGGGCGTTGGGTTGGATTTGTACAATAAATGAAGGGTGAATTCAGCAGGCCAGAATTTCGGGGGAAATAAAGCAATAGCTTAGATTTACAGAACACCTTTCACATTGAGCGATGATCATCAGGGTTATTGGCTTAGTTGGGCAGGGGGAGGGAAGGGAAGCTGTACACATGACATATCTTGATTTGAGTATGGCTTTTGACACCGTTCCACATGACATTCCCATAAACAAGCTAGGGAAATGTGGTCTACATGCAATGACTATGAAGTGGGTGTGACAGGGTGCAATCCAAACCAGTGAAGGTTCTGTCAAGATTTGTCCTGCAACCATGAGTGCCTTACAAGGCTGTACTGCTGTAGTTCTCAGCCTCTGATGCTTGCTACGTGCCTACAAGTATGCAGATCACACCCTGAGTATCTGTGTGCTAGACAGTGTTGGTTCAGCAGCTCTAACCCCAGCAGTCTGTCTACAGCCCCAGCCTTGGTTACTGTCTGCATGGTGATCCCAACCCACCCCCAATCCTGAATTTTCCCCAAAACACGTGATCTAATATCCCACCCTCGTTGGACAGTTCAGAGAAATACTGTTTGCTTGTTCCTCTGAAGCACAAGAGCACACCACAGTTTATTAACCGGGGTAAATACCCCATCATTTCAACACAGCACTGAGCTGGTTTATATTAATAGTACAACACACAAAAGAAGATGGTTAAGTGATGCAAGTAAAAGAATAAAGTCAGAAAGGGTTACAAGCAAACATAGGCACCACCTTCTACTGGTGCTGGTGAGTGCTCGACCTCCCCGTCAGCCCCAGTCCCCGCCCTGATTTCATCCCTGCTCCTCCCCCATTCCAACCCCTTCCCCAACTCCTCTCTCTCCCTGCCCCTATTGGACTCCTTCCCCAAATCCCTGCCCCAGCCCCGCCTCTTCCCCGCCTCCTCCTCTGAGCGCACTGTGTTACTGTTCTTCCCCGCTCCCTCCTGGAGATTGTTATGCCGCAAAACAGCTGTTTCGTAGAAGCGAGCACTGGGAGGTAGGCGGAGGAGCGGGGACTCGGGGCGCTCAAGGGAGGAGGCAGAGGTGAGATGAGGTGAGGTGGGTTGGAGAAGGGAGCTTGGCTGCTGGTGAGTGAAGACCACCCACTAATTTTTCCCTGTGGCTGCTTCAGCCCCGGAACACCCATGGAGTCAGTGCTATGCAAGCAAATAAAAGTGAAAACATGGAACAGCAAATGCAAAACGGGTTGAAAGACAATACTCAAAGAGTAGTTATCAATGGTTTGTTGTCAGACTGAGGGGATACATCTGGTGGGGGCCCCACAGGGATCAGTTCTGGGCCCACAACAGTTCATTATTTTAATTAATGAGTTGGATAATGGAGTGGAAAGTGTGCTTATAAAATTGGCAGGTGAGACCAAGCTGGGAAGGGGTTGCAAGAACTTCGGAGACAAGATTAGAATCTAAATGGCCTTGACAAAATGGAGAATTGGCTTGAAGTGAACAAAGTGCACAGTACTACACCTGGGAAGGGGAAAAATGCACAATTACAAAATGGGGAATAACTGGCTAAGCAGTAATATTGCTAAAAAGTATCTGGGACTACAGGGTTCACAAACTGAACATGAGTTAACAATGTGATGTAGTTGAGAAAAAGCAAATATTCTGGGGTGTCTGAACAGGAATGTTGTATGTAAGACAGGGGAGGTATTTGTTCCACTCTACTCACTGCTGATGAGGATTCAGCTGAAATAATTTTGTCCTGTTTTGAGTACCACTTTTTAAGAAAGATGTGGACAAATTGGAGAGAGTTCAGGGGAGAGCAACAAAAGTGATAAAAGGTTTAGAAAACCTGATAGAAGGGGGAAGGTAAAAAAAACTGGTCATGTTTAGTCTTGAGAAAAGAGACTGGGTGTGTGTGGTGGCTGTGCGAAAAGTCTTCAAATAGGTTAAGGGCTGTTATAAAGAGGATAGCAATCTATTGTTCTCCATGTTAACTTGAGGTAGGACCAGTAGTAAGGGGCTTAATCCACAGCAAATGGGATTTAGATTAGATAATAAGAAAAACTTTCTACTTCTGAGGGTACTTCAGCTCTGGAATAGACTTCCAGAGGAGGTCGTAGATTCCCCATCATTGGAGGTTTGTAAGAAAAGATTGAACAAACTCCTGTCAGGAGTGGGCTAGGATTACAAGGTCCTGCCTCAGTGCCTTTATTTTCTAACATTACACCCAGTCCCTGCTATTCTATTATTTCTATAGATTTACTGACTATGGAATCTAGGTTTCACCAAAGTCAAGCTTCTGCATTTCACTGCTATGTCTATATTCTCAGCACCACTCTTCTTGGAGCTGTATTTCATAGAGAGCCTTTTCTGCAGAGGTGATACAGGGGGACAGATTCTTCTTGCTCCCTGCTCTGGCTGTGCCATGCTTTCTATTCATTTATGTGTTTGACTTCACTTAGAGCCCCTAACACGAGTATCTCCAGTCACCTGACTGCAGGAGAAAGCATCCCGGATTCCTTGTACAATCAACTCATGCAATAACAAAAGGATAAAGAAAACTATTGTAATACTGGATGACTCAGGGGAGTAGCTACCATGTTGCCAACCGCAAGTATTCAAAAATCACGAATCAGACTGCCAGAAAAATTAATGAGCTTGGCTTCAAAATCATGAGATCGTGAAAGAAAAGAAAAAGAATCATTTGTTGCCTTCTGGTTTATGAGCCCTTAAGAGGTCACACTTCAGCTTTTCTTCACAGTCACATGGATTAGAAGCTATTTTTAAATAGAAGTGGAGATTCTCGTGCCAATCATGTGACTCCGGGAGAGTGGGGTGTTTTTGTAAACACCAAATGTTGTCTGATTTGTGCTAATGTCATGAGAGCTGGCAACACTGGAAATATCTTCAGTGACCACTTTGGAAAGTCAGAGTCATAGGCCAGGAGAGATCATCAGGTCATCTAGTCCGACCTCTGGTATATCACAGGCCACTAAACAGTAACATATGTACTTTCAATACACCAGGTAATACCATAAGGGTCAATTTTTTAAAAGGGCCACAACTGAGCTTTCAATTTTCTGGACTCAGACAAGTTTTTGGCCATGTCAGGTGTGAGTTCCATTGAAGCTGTGAGCTCCTCACTTCCTTTAGGCTCCGTGGCTCTAAATATTAGTCTTTGTGCCACCACCAAATTGCTTCTGCTAACCTGGTAGCCATTTGAAATGGGTTTCTGAAGCCTTGTACCAAGAACAGCTCTTCAGGTTTAACTGAGATACTCAATGAGGAGACTTCCCTTGCTACAGGCAGAAGATGGAGCTCCACAGAACACCATAAAGTGACTCTGGAGCTCAAGGCCTACGTTTTCAGGTGAGAGTGACTAGCAATGTTAGATGCCTCTATTTTTGAGTTCCCAAGTTGCAGCACCTTAAAGGGGCCTGATTTTCAGAGAGAGCTGAGCCCCTGACCTCAGGAAAAAGTCAGGCCTCTTTAAAGATACCTCCAGTTTGGCACCCAAAAGAATCAAGGAATCCAAAGATCGCCTGTCACTTTTGAAAATTTACTCCTCACCACCCATTGCCTTCCTCTGAGCCTGGTTCTCCTAAGTCACCTAGGCACTGTTGAAAATCCCACCCACAGAGAAATGGGGGCCGGGTGCTTTTCCATTGTACAGACTTGGAGGGAAATTCCTCCATTAGTTTGGGATAAATTTGTGCTCTACTTTCTCTTGGTGTCTCTTTTCCAAGTCAGTTTGGGGTTTCTGAAAGAGGCAGCCCTGGCCATGAATTCCCTTCTCTCTCTCCTCAGTCCAGCTTGAGTCCACACTCTGCCATGCCCAGCCATCCCGCATGCCTCAGCCACCTTGAGGAGCATTCGGTTTCCAGACCTATTTAACTCTTCACTTCTCTTACCACCACCCACCTGGGTGCTCATGTTATACATCCAGACCACGGACAATTTTAAAGATGGAGTTTTATTAAGCTTAGCATCCCAGAAACAAAAAAACACCCCCTCACCCCCTCTTGCACCATCCCCATTGTTGCAGAGTCTTTTTGGAGCACTCCAAAATCTGTAGTTGCAACCACACCTGCACCCTGTAACGGTCCCCTCCCTTTTGACTGTCTCAGCAGACCTTCAACCCTTAAGGAGACAGGGTGCAGGTAAATCTAACCCTGGCATTCCCATACGACTGCTACATGGTGATGGTGGGTCGTGTGACATGCCCAACTGCCCTCTAGAGAATCTGGGTGGAAACCAGCAACTCACTTCATGGAGGACACCAGGCAGGGAGGGACACTTCCGGGCTGATGTTTTCAGAGAGGTCAAAGGGAGTTAGGCACCCATTTCCCACTGAATTTCCATGGGACTTGGGTGTGTCCCCTAGAGTCCTTTGAAAGCCAAGCATCAACCTCTGCCAATACGGACTGGATTCAACCTGCTGATGCAAAGCTGAAAACAGTCTGTCCCCTCAGGAATCTCCCAGTTCCCGTCCCCTCCAGCCAGACACCTGTAACCCTGCCCCCCCCGACACACACACACTCCAGCACCACTGCAATGGGGAGGAAAGATCAGAGACGTGCATGTCCCCTTCTGCTCCTGCCAAGGAGCACAACGCCAGGAAGCGTCACTCCAGCTGGAGCACTACTAGTGCTCACCCTGCCCCACCCCCAGCGATGGTTTACTTTTAAGCATCCACAGGCAGCTGCTCCTCTGTCTCCCACAAGACGAATGCTCTTTTGCTCCTGGTTGATCAGCACGGGGGCCGCCATTACAAAAGAGACCAGGAGGCTTTGGCGTGCAGCCTTCAGGCTGCGACAGTTTAAAATGAGTGACATTTAATGGAAGATAAAAGGAGGGTTTGAGTGTCTTATTGAAACACAATACAAAAGCCTTAATTACAAATAGCAATATCTCAGAAGGGCTGGTGGCTGGGGTCCAGGATGACAAATGAGGTGAAGGGCGAGATTCTCAGCTGGGGTAAACTTACAAAGTCCATTGAACTCTATGGAGCTTCACCGATTTGCACCAAAGAGGATTAGGCCTAAGCTCTTCTGTATAGGGTGGGAGCTGGATCCCAAGCCCACCAAAGACCCTTTGGATCAGGTCCTTCACGCAGCAGTAAAGGGGCAGATTTGAAAGTCTCTCGCCTTTCTTTTGGCAGGAGATGGGAGCAAGAAAGGGTCGTCAGTCCCGGATGTTTTCAGGATTGCCCCTTCCCCTTCTCAGGGATGGCAGCAGTGAAAAAAGCTTTTCTGGATTGTGAAGGGCCCCACACTCCGCAGGTTCGCCTCTTTGTGGCTTTTGCCCTGTGTCATCAGTTGCAAACACTGTAGTCCCTTTACCTCTGGGACTCAGCCCTCCAGCCAGGTCACTACATATTTCACACGCACACACACCGAGGTCACTACATATTACACAGACACACACACTTCTGGGGTAATGAATCCTACAAGTGGCACATCTCAGACAGTCTCCTATTCCAATTTCAAGTCCTGGGCCACTTTGCCTGGGGCAGGTAGGAGAAATCCACTCCCGCCTGCAACTCCAGGTTTGACCCAGGGACCCAATGACTAGCAATCCAGGTCTGCTCAGCTTCAGACCCTGGAGTTGCTTCCCTGGACTCCTTCCTATCCCACCTCTCTATCTCTGGGTTTACTACCACCACTTCCTCTGCTTTCCTTGGCAACATCACCCTTCTTGGCCTCTTAAAATTGCCAGGGTCACTTTACATCCACCAGTGTGGCTTTTAATTCCAGTTCTTCATTGTTACACAACAGAAATTATGGATTTCTCCCCAGCTTTCACTAGAGCTTCCCCAGCCAAACTTCCTTTACAACCTAGTCACATACCATCTACTGACCTAATTAGACATCCTTTATTTTAAACAGGGGCCCAAAGTGGCCCTGAACCTGATGGAGACATATAAGAGCCACCACAATACAAGCTCTTAATTACATACAAACCCTCCACCTACAGTTAAAAAAAAGTTTAGGTTGCAAAGTCAAGCACTTAAAAGTTAAGAAATGCTAGAATTAAGGCTGCCTGTGCCACCTTAATTCAGCCCCCTCATGCATATGCATTATAATACAGTCTTTTATGATGGGATCAAATTCTGCTTCCTCCACCACACACAGAGGACCCCCTGCCTCATTTACTGCACAGGATGTCTGTGGCAGTTTTAAACAGCAGAGGAAGCTGAACCCAGAATAAAGGCGATTTAAAGAGATCTTTGAGCAATGCTGCACCAAGCGCAGAAGTAGAGGACAATCTGGCTCAGAATAGAAAATCTCAGTGTGGTTTGTTATTTTAAATACCAGAATGTAAATAAGTCCCCCCCATGCAGTTACTGTGAAGTGTTTTGTATTTTCTGGAGGAATTCTTAAGAGGAAAATATCAATTACAAGAAAGTCAGGCAGCAAAGAACTGTGTGTCATGAGACTGGCAGAAAGGAGTTGACATTTCTTTGCATCCATAGTCTAAGATTGTAACATTATGAACTTGCACACAAAATGCTCTGTGACAAGCCCATCAGAAATCCACACAGTTCAACCTCACTAGAGGTAGGTGACTTGCTCATTTCATCTGCTGAGGGTGGATGATTGCACCTCCCGTTTATAGCAGAATCAGTGGGGATTAAGAGCATGCCCCTCATTAACTGCTGCCTTTTAGGGGGGAATTACTGATTACACATTATTGTTGTGCTTCTGTCTCTCGTGTTCAGTAGCACCCATTATTGGCAACCCCAAGCATTCAAAATCCATGATATTTGTGTACAGTCAGTCAGAACCATTTTTCTTCTGGTATCGTGGAATCTAACAGTCCTATTTTCAAGCTCTTATTGCCAAAGATGACTAGTAGAAACTTAACATGAAAATCTCAGCTTTCATTAAAATAAGTTATCACCTGACTCCAAGAGCTGGGGCTTTAGGAACAGCACCAATGGGTTCAGACATCTTAATTATCTTTATGCTTTAAAAACCCCCAGGCTCACTATTAATCTATGGCACCATCACTCCATTTGTAGAAGAAGGCCCATATATATATATATATATACACACAGGATAGTGGTGTGAGTGTAAATAACACGTCTTTCTTCCTTGCCTATGCATCCCTTAGGAAACCGTGCAGAACCTGCCCCATTCTGCACCGTACATCCTGCCCATCCCAAGTCACTACATCCTGTCTGCCACCAGCTTGGCTGGGGAGGTATGGATGATATTCATAGCCTGTTAATGGCACTGCCTCAATTGCCCAGAGGGGTCATTGTGCTGAATACCACTCTCAACCTAGGGAAAAAAGGACTGTGGGCCCATTCTGGGACTTGGCTTAGCTTTGCTTTGTGCAAGATCTGAGAGGGGGTGGACAATAGACAGACTGGCATAGCGTTGATCCCAGGCCTCACCGGTTCGACCTCGCTGGCACAATTCAGAGCAGCCTCGGGGCTGCTCACACCCCATGACAGTTCTCTGGGAGCAGGGAACAGCTGCAGTGTAAGAGCGCTCTCACCACACCTCCATTAATCTCGCCGTGTACTGTATATCAGTGGCTGCAGAGAGGGGGCAAGGAAGGGGCAATTTTCCCCAGGTCCCCAGTTTGAGAAGGCCCCAAAGCAAGTGGCATTGTGACCAGCTGCACAGGACACCACACCAAACCTGAAAGGGTTTGCAACCTTGCCTGCCAAGTCCCAACACCACTCACTCAAATTGGCCAGCTAGGTCCAACCCAAGTGATGCTGCATCCCTGGACACTCAGTTGCAATGCCTGGCATGAGGAGCCAGGCCCAGTCTTGTGGGACAGAAGCTGCTACTGCAGGATAGGTGACCACCTGTCCCTTATTTCAAGGAACAGTCCCTTTTTTCATTGATCTGTCCCTTAGGGGGACTGCCTGTCCCTTATTTTAAGACGTAGTGGTACACATCATTTTTAATGCATTTCATTTTAAACATTAAACTGAAGCTGATCATAACTGCACTGTGTGCTTGAGGGGAATAGAAATGTACACTTGAGAGAGAAATAGGACACTAAAGGGAAATGGTATTTTCCCAGGATAAAGCATTGTCCCTTAATTTTTCCATCTGGTTTTCCCTTCTTGCCATCCAATGCAGGTGGTCCCCTAGTTGTAGGTGAGTGTGGTGCAGGCTTCTTCGTTGTTTGTCTTGGTAAATTTTGTGGGAACATGTGGAGGGTGGGGCAGTTCAGTTCCAGATTTTGGTCTTGAGCCCCCAAAAATCTCTGTGCGGCCCTGGCTGCGGAGGAGGGGTGGGATGCAAAGCCAGGCCCAGGAGCAGAATTCTCACTGGGTCACGCAGAGTTTGTTAAGGACACATTTTGCCTATGCATCCTGGGCCGGATCCTCCCTGCCCGGCCCCTGGGAGAGTCGCACACCCCTGTGCAAAGTGTGTATGAGATAGTTCCTGCTGATCCACTCCTGTCCTGCTCCATTGTTTTTAAACATCTCTCACCACATCATGGGCTGGATTCCTGGCCCTGCATCCTGTGATGCCACAAAAGCGGTTCTAAAGCTGCCTCATAGGGAGGCTGCCCCCTTCAGTGCAGACATCCCCTCTCTCGTTCCTGCCCCCTATTGCCCACTTCTGCATTGGGGGGCCATCAGCATCACCTCTTCACCCTGCAACCAGGAAGAGCAGCCAAGTGGATCTGGCTTGTGCAGCTGTGGATCTGGCTCGCTGATGTGATGCTGATGTGTTTCTGGGAGCAGGGAGGTTACATGGCTTACATGCAGTAACTGAGGCTAACAGTCTCCATCTCTCCTCCACCCCTTCAGCAGAAACTCTTGGCCCCATCCTCCCCTGCCCTGCAGCACGTGCCATCATTCAGACCTGGGCAAATCACAACAGTGGCACTTTACACAGGTGCCAACATCTGCTCAAGATGCCGGCTGCAGAGAACCAGGTTGTGAGTTCCTCTGGCAGCTTTCACTGCCACAAGCAGGCAAAGCACCAGGAATGCTGTAGTTTCTGACAGCAGTTGATATGATTATTCCATTGGGAAAGAGGCCAAAGCCTGGGTGTTTCAGATGAGGACTGAAGTCCAGTGGTGGAGGTTTAATGAGGTGAAACTTGGGGTAGTCAAGAGAAATCGGACTCCGGAAAAGGGTACAGTAGTCTAGAAAACTTGAGAGCCACTGGTCAAGATGGCTAACATTAGTGGGTCTTTTCCATCTGCAGACTCTATGGCTCCTCGTCACCCCGTTTCTAGTATGTCAGCGCCACACCTTCTTTTGGGGTCCTGTGAATACAAATGCAAGCCAGGTGCCACTTCAAGCAGAGGCTCAGGTCTAAAATATGTCTTTAGTCTGACCAAGCATGTTTTGCCAGCTCTTAGCAGAAGGAAAGTAGAACTGAGTGTTGCTGGGGTGGGTTTACTCAGATAATTAATGTACCATAGCCTACCACAAGTATTACTTATCCTTTATAGGTCTGTTTTTATACAGGCAGTTGGCGCACAATATTTTCCTCATTTTTAATAGGCCAAATTAATCCCTGACATACCCTCAGCATGGCATTATGAATAAAGTTGGTCCTTGAACTCTGCCGAGCTCTGTGGAGTTATACGAAGGACAAAATAACTCATTGTGTTTTTATAGTTCTGCTGGGGAGGTTTCATTTTTCAGTAAAGATCAGAGTTTCATTTTTTTAAAACAAGACAGGCTGGTGTCAGGAACCAGGGAACATGAAGAAATGTAAGAATTAAGGTTTACGTACCTATAGTCATCCTCCCAGGAATATTGGAAGCTATACTCTGTTTTAACACTGAGTACGAAGGAAGTTGGATCGCCAGAAGCATGAAGATACTCAGTAAGATAAGCAAGGCGGCCTATCTCCTGAGATAAGCTTATTACAGCTTCCCCTGCCCTGGCCAGGGACAGTTTCCAATCATACTCCCTCCCCTGAGCTGCCGCCTGTAGAACATTAGCAGCCCAGCCTCAGTTTAAGTTGTGGTAACTTCAGAATGAACACACAATGACTCCAACTACAAATGGCTTTACTAGAGACTCTATTATTGGGTTAAGTCTGCTCCAGTGTGTGGCCAAAAGCTGGCAGACAGTCCTCTAGCCACTCATCTGAAATACTGCAGTCAAGGAGCTTCTGGTTACCAGTGTTGTGAGAAAGTCTGCAAACCACAATAGCAGCTGCCTCCGACGACCACACAGGGAAAGCAGTAGATCTTAAATCAAAACCACACAATAGGCCTCTGGATTGCAACCAAAGCTCTGATTCTTGAAAGCTCAAAGGCTCAGCACACTACTTTAGTAGCACTTTGCTCTGCTTCATTCCAGGTGCATGATGAGCTACCCCTGCTTTGCCAGTCTGACAACATTACAATTAAGTAGCGCTACTACCCCACCGGTCTGAAGGGACTAGGCCTCATTTGCACCCAAGATGAACGAGGTTCTTATAAAGGTTGTGAGGAGGTTTCTGGGAGGTGACAGAATGGCTGGCAGGCACACAGTGTCCTCGCCTTTCAAAGACGAAAGAGCCATTTGCCCAGCTGTAGATTCAGTGAGACCCCTTCTGCTATTTTCTGGCATTCATGGGTGCAACCCAAATGAAGTGGGGAAACCAGAAGAAGGAAGGGCTAGTTATGTAAGCTTGAAAAAATGCATATTAACTGACACTGTGTTCTCTGTGGCCTTGACAATGCTTTTACATTGTAAGCTCCTTTGTGTATTATAATACCTTAAAGGAAGAGGCCATGTCTTCGTCTGGGCCTGGTGCAGCCCCGAGAATGGTTTGGTAAGAGTTGAGAGCAATTGCCTTCAATAACAATAATCTTTATTGTAAAATAGAGATTTGAGCTCTTGTACCTACACAGGATCATTGGTACCTTTCAAAGCTTGTATTTTGGTTGGTGCTAAACTCTTCTCTTCTTAAACAGAACCATAACAGAAGGAATTAGTGTTCAAAGAGTGCATGCAAATAACCATGAAAAACTGGCTTACACCAACCTGAGCCAGGACATTCAGAATTAATAGTGAAATTCCACCTGTAGCACCGTCCCTTGTGCAGATCTCAAAATAGCAGATAATTTAAAATGACTAGTTAAGGGTGAAGTTACAGCCTAGACTCTGCATGACAACGACAGCAGAGCAAGTTGGTTATAATCAAAAGGACTAGTTAACCAGGCAGACTTTACCTTTGTCTCCTGATCACAAACTGTCCAGGAATGGACTGCGTAATTCTCACATTTATTCATTATTCAGAGTCCGCCAGCAAATAGCTCTTAAGATTGTGCTGTGATCACATCAGTCCATTTCCGGCATTTTGTGCATTCCTGTAATGATAATTACTAGTATTCAATACTGCCCAGAGGCCCTTATTGAAATCAGGAATCTCTTGTGTTCGGAGCTATACAGACCCTGTTCCAGAACGCTTATAATCTCTCGAAACAGACAAAAGAAGTATTGTTACCCACTTTGCACAGATGGAAAACTGAGGTACAAAGCAAATAAGTGACTTGCCCAAAGTCACATAAAACGTCTGTGGCTAAGCCAAGAACTGGGCCCACATCACCTGATTCTTCAGTGTCTTAACCACAAAGCTATCCTGTCTCTTCAGACATAAAGAACAGCCATGTACTTTCAGCCCGGATACCTTATTTCTTGAATTGTTGGGTCTCTTTAATTTTAGGGTAGTTAAAGTTCAGTACAATATCCAACTAATGAGACCGGCATTTCTCAACCTCTTCGGGCTGGCGATCCCTTATTTGAAGTCAGTCATTTTAGCAATCCCCTTATATTTATTAGAGAAGCCAGCGTAAAACACGTCTCGGTGCCTATACTAAGCCCGCTTAACTGATCCATGTGTGTTTGTGTTCGGAGAGGTTGACAGAGAACACATGACCTTGAAGGGAAAGGTGTGCAGGGACTGGGGGTGGGGGGGAGCAAAATTTGATTTACTTTAGACTACAACAACATTTTCAATACCTCGTGCTCGCCCCTCCCATTGCCTTCTTGACACCCCACACCCCCGCCACGATAGTGCAAAACTGCTCTAGACAAACCTTCCAACCCATTACATAGATACACACACCATCTACCACATATATTGAACTACAGCTTGTAAGCTATTGGAGAGGCAGGTATACGGGAGGCAGAGGAGAACAAAGAAACATTAGTGAAATGTATTTAGGGTGACCAGATGTCCCAATTTTATAGGGACAGTCCCAATTTTGGGGTCTTTTTCTTATATAGGCTTTTATTGCCCTGCACCCCATCCCAATTTTTCACAATACCCTCTAAATGTATTCCTCTTCCATAAATGCAGGAAGTGAATATCATAGCACCAGGCTTTGCAATATGTTAATAAAGGGGTAGGGCTTTATTTTGGCCTTGTCATTGGGCATTTCAAAGGGAGCAGCACATGTACACACACACACACACATGCACACAGTGTAAACCACATTCAACCCTCCTATAAGGTGAAGGAAAAGGAAGGGTTGGCAACCTTTCAGAAGTAGTGTGACGAGTCTTCATTTATTCACTCTAATTTAAGGTTTCACGGGCCAGTAATACATTTTAATGCTTTTAGAAGGTCTCTTTCTACAAGTTTTTATATATAATTAAAGTATTGCTGTATGTAAAGTAAATAAGGTTTTTAAAATGTTTAAGCAGCTTCATTTAAAATTAAATTAAAATGCAGAGCCCCACCCCTCCAACCCCAGACTGGTGGCCAGGACCTGGGCAGTGTGAGTGCCACTGAAAATCAGCTCACGTGCCGCTTTTGGCACGCATGCGTGCCATAGGTTGCCTACCCCTGGTTTATGCTAATCACATTTCCTTCATTGATACACAGCATGAACACTGTCTAGCCACCAAATGCTGGGTGTTACTTTTTTCCTGTGGATTTCGAGAGTCTGAAGACGGAAGGGTATTTTAATTACCTCCAAAGTTAGATGGGCGGGGGGGAGATAAATGATTTAAGAACTGCAGAGATCATTCACTGCTGAGCATATAGCCTATTGAATCTCCTTTGCCCTGCTAGCATTGTCACACCATTTGTCATTGGGCTAACTCCTGTTCTCAGGAATTTAAACCACATTTTTTGTGCTAAAGTAAATGTACCATGCGCTGCAGCCAGTTAACCATTCAATTAAACATCCTGGCAATGTGCACAAGCCAAGGGCTTTTGTCCTTAAAAGAAAAGTCTTCCTGAGTTTTTTCCCATTCAAAGTGCCATGGATACTAAGGAAACAATACTATGGTTGTATTTGTGGATGCCACAGTTCTCCAGTAGAGATGGGCATGAGCAGAGTCTCTGGCTGTGAATCACTCCCCAGTTTTCAGAAAGTCCAGATCTGACCTCCATGGCCCAGGACCATGGTTCTGAATAGATCTTCTCATGGCCACCCACACATTGTCAGTGTTCTGGCCGATCTACTCTCCACCTACCCTGAAGGTTGCAGCCATCAGTGCCAAATATGACCAAGCTAGAATACAAAGGTAAAACCATATTATCTCCTGGTTAGATAGGCCAAGTGGTGTCTCGTATGAGACTGAGCTAGTTCTGGGGAGCAAAGGCTGACACACCATCCCAGGGGAGGTGACTGGAAGCATTAAGCCTTTGAAAGGCATAGACCAAGGTTTTCAAGTATGACTTGTGGGTCTTACATTTCAGGTGCCCAATTTGAGTCACTGCAAACCAGCCTGCTTTTCAGAGCTCGGGGCTTAGCATGTTCTGAAGATTAGGCCATCTTATGGCATCTCCCCCAGACTCCCAAAATCACTAGTCACTTGTGAAAGTCTTGACCTATGCCTTGCCAAGGCAGCTTTTAGTATCATTTAGGATTGATCCAACGATTCCAGGGGGGAAACTGAGTCAAGCCTGCTGCAAGGTGAAAGGCCAATGTAGACCGTGGATGGTGGAAGACAGCTGGGTAAAGCACGCTTGGTGCAGTGCTTTGTCTCCCTCCAGCGGAGGCTGGGTCACAGATAGAGGCCGATAAGTCTGCTACAGCAGAGGTTCATGCCTTTAGAATCAGAGGTCCCAGATTTGATTCCCACACAGGGTGCAATGTTCCATTTGCAAGCAGATGAGTTCTCCCCTATGCTCTGGCATCCCTGCTAACTGGTGGAAGCAGACGTTGTGTTCGGCATGAGGCACCGCATTAGTACTGGCTACTGCACTCGATCTCCAAATTGTTAGCCATTGCGGGGGGGGGGGGGAATAGCAGTTAGTATTTAGTATTCACTGATCCCCTCCACAGAAACGGATCTGTCATGACCCTGCTCTAGAACCTCTCTCTTTAACCCACAGAAATACACACTCATGAGGGTCTGGGTGCAGCAGCATCACCTTCCCACAGATCACCCGTTCACACCTTTTCCTTGGAGCTCCAGCTGGGGCCTGATCCGAAGCTCTTTTTTTAAAAAAAATAAATAACAGTGGAAACCCTTCCCTTGATTTCAGTGACATTTGGATCAAGTCCTTGGTGATTTTTTTTACTCTTAGTGGAATGAGCAGTTATATACAGCAGGCTCCCTGTAGCATTTCTAGATCATGCGGAGCCACCCCGCTGTCTGGATGTGCATAGAAATAAGCATATGTTACAGAGTAGCCAAATCTAAATAGCCATAGTCATTTGTCATACATGCATATTCCAGCAGTAGAGAGCCAGCAAGCTAGAAAGGCACTGCACCAGACTCTTTGCTGTAAACCAGGGTAGCGCCAATTAATCCAATGAAGCTACATCAGTTTACATCAGCTGAGGATGTGGCCCAATAATTATATTCCCTGTGTGTGTACAAGAGAAAAGTCTTCTTCTCACATTCTGCTCTGTTCCCATATAAAGGCCTGCAGAAAAGGCCACGTAGCTAGACACATTCTTTCCCCACAGCAGTTAGGATTTTAGCACTGAAGAAAGAACACATTTTAACACTCCTCCTCCCTTACACACACAGCCCAGCTCCCCAAGTCTTTTTAAAGCTTGTTTTAGCTGCACACATCTGCACTGCAGCCTCGGAGCCCCGCTTTGGCGTGTCGCTTCCCAAGAGTTAATGCACTTGTATATGAAGGAAAAACAAATTAGCTCAAGCTAATTCATTTTTCCATTGCCAGTAGGCATTGCTGGAAAACTCTATGGAGGAGATCAAAGAGATAGGGTTAGAAAGGACAGTATAAATGTTTATACCTTGCTACATTCCTAACACTCAGGAGCATGTAATGCCAGGCCAAATATATTACCAGACTGGGGTGTTAAAGCTGCTCTGAAAAATGGGGAGGGGGGGCTGCCTCACAAGTTTCTTTTTCAGTAGACGTTTGTTACATTGAATCTGTAATGGCTACCTCGGCTCATGCCGTCAGGGCTGTAGACATCTCCGAGGGTATGTCTTCACTGCTGAGTTATCTACACTCGAGTCACTCCTCTCACGGTAGCATAACATAGTGGGAAAAAACTGTCACAATGTGTGCAGGTCAACCAATGCAGCTGTGTCGCTGTAGTGCATCTGATGAAGACAGTCTATGCCGATGGGAGAGCACTCTCCTGTTGGCATAATTACTCTACCTCCATGAGAGTGTCTCCCGCCAACATAGTGCCTGTATGGACAGTGCTAAGGTCACTGTAACTTGCATTGCTCAGTGGAGGTGTCTTTTTTACACTCCTGAGCGACACAAGTTACAGTGACTTAAGCAGTAGTGTAGACCCACCCTATGATAGAACACACAAGCGGCTGCATCCACAATGGTGCTGCAGTCACTTTTGTGAGCCGCTAAAACAGCCAGTGGGGCACATCCCACAGTTCTTTGCACTGCAGAAAACTGAACCACCTTGTGAATTCTTTCCCAGTGAAGTGTGGAGAGATTGTCTGTTCTTTCTGGGCACACAGGGGGGAATAGTGGGATAGCACTGGAGGACCAGTGGCATTCAAAGGGCACGAGCGTGCATCCATACTACTGAGTGGTTGTGTCAGCAGCTGATGAGTTGTGCTAACTCCAACTTAAGCCTATACCCCATCTTAGCCATTTAGCTCCAGCTCATAGCACATGGCACTCAAGTTAAGGGCTTGCATGTGTGGGCAGTACTTGAGTTAAAGGCAACACTCAACTCAAATTAATTTTGCACTGAAGACAGACTCCCCTTCCCCCCCCCATGAGTGTCAATTTTTAAAGATAAACAGAGAAATCTCATTCTGCAGTGTCTGAGAAATGTGCATCTCCTTTTCTGAGAGATCCACAAACAACATGTTTTCATACGGCTTCAGTCTCCATCCTGTGGTCTTCCACTGGCGGAGCTCAGCCCGATCTAAGCAAAGATGGACAGCGAGCTCAAACCTTCAGATACAAGTTGGGTTTAAATAATACTTTTCATTCGTTGGCCAGTTCCTTGGTTTTTGTAAAGCAAATACAGGCGTGTAGGATGACTGATAGACCATCTGGTTTATTATCAATATTACTGTAGTGTCTACTAGCCCCAGTCATGAACTAGGACCCCATTGTGCTACGCTCTATACAAACTGAACACAAAGAGTCTCTTCCCCCAAAGAATTTACCATCTAAATAAGCAACCTGTCTTTGTATAGTGGTTTTGGAGAGAGTGAAAATGCCCCACCATGCACCTGGCCAGTGGCAGAATTCGGTACTTATGCTCCCTGGTGCTGCACTGTGCAGGCAGGAGCAAAGTGAGGAATATCTTGCTGAGGGCACTTGATAAAGCCATACATGTGACTGTGGATCTGTGAGGTGGAAGCCTGGGTTTCCCATAGATCTTTCTAGCTCCTGAAGGCTTTAGGGAGGAAAATGCTACTTAACAGCTACAACTAAAAAGCCATGGAGCTTATACAGTTAATTTGTCTCCCTATACAAGTCTGAAGCAGAACAAAAACAGAGATTTAGTCCCTAGATAGATGAGTCTGTCTCCAAATGCCTCTTGACACCAAGACAAGGTGGGTGAGGTAATCTCTTTTATTGGACCAACTTCTATTGGTGAGAGAGACAAGCTTTCAAGCAGGCTGTTACATGGCAAGTGGTCTCCTCATCATGGACCAAACAAAATGGCCTCCCAAGCAGACCAGCTTCTGCTCTTCTAAAAGCTTCAGATCCCTGTGACAGGTATTACCCTTGCCAGCTTTCCCACATGTGCATAAATTTTTCACGGGTCTTCATTGCCAAGGTGACTTTCCCTTGCTAAATCAGTTCTTCTGGGTAGGGACTAGTCTTTTGGCTAGAGCAGAGGTCCTCAATCTGTGGGGTGAGCCCCCCTAGGTGGGCACAGAGGATCATTCAGGGGGGTGCAGCTGGGGCCTGGGGGGGTTGGGAGGGAACGCCACCCAGCTCTGACCCCAGCCCCCAGGCTGCTGGCTCCGCGCCTGACCCCAGCTGTGGCCCTAGTCTCAGCTCCCTCATCCGATCCACATCCCTCCCTTCTGGAGCCACAATCTGGTTCCCAGCACCAGAGGGAAAAGGGGGTGTGGACAGGAGTAAAGAGGTGTGTGAGGTAAAAAGTTTGGGTACCACTGGGCTAGAGTGACTAGACTTCCTATGGCTGGGTATTGAAGAGTCAGCTATCCTCTACCATTCCTCTTTTGCCACCAGCCTTTGAAATTTTCAACCCAAGGTGGAGGCAAACAGGCCCTAGAGAAGGCAGCAGGCTGCACATGCAAAATGGAGTTTGCATCCTGGCAGACACACAGGGCTCGTAATTTGTACAGACTGTGACCTAGGCACCACTTAGTGACAACTAGAAAGGGGCGACAGGAATCTTCTGAGTCTAGTATGACTTTCTTTGGCGAACTAGAGGTGTACACGTGACATCTCAGATAAGAGCTGGTGTCACCTTGCTCATCAATAATTGTTGCAAGACACACATACAGCTGTTGTATAAGGAGTTATGTACAGACAGGAAAATGATAAGGTGTGTCTCTAGGGACTGGGCACCAGCAAAGGTGACAAACAGAATTCCTGTCAGATTAGTGTTCATTTAGCTGGCTCCTCTCACCCATCCGAACTGAATGCTAATGAAGGGTTGTGGGGACTTCAGAAAGGAACTAAACAGGAAGAGAAAAAACAGCAGGAGGATTGGGGCGGGGGTAGGACAAACCCTATCTACATGTGCACATCTAAGACCTTCCTATATTTGGGGGGCAAAGACAACATCCTTCACTCAGGAAGTAAGAAAACAGTGGTTTTACTTCATGAAAAAAGGGGTTTTCACCAAGCCTGGCTGAAAACACTGGAGAGAACTTTGGTTGAGACAAGCTTAGAGAGGAGGTTAGCCTGTTAGTTAAGTTTAATCTCTAGAAAGCATGTTATGATTCTGTTTTAAATGTCACCATCTGTTTCCAATACTCTTACTCACCCTCACTTGAAAAATCTGTTTTCTCTATAGATAAATGCCAAGGTTGCGGTGTTAAACAAAGTGATGATCCTAAGACAGAACTTGCCACCGGCTAATTCTGCAAGTGGCCAGTGGACTAGGGGCTGGATGCTGAAGGAAACGCTGGCAGGACTTGGCATTTGGTGTGTGCTTCTTGCTACCTGTACAGAGAAAGTGAGGCGTTGTGGGGCAGTGCTTGTGCTGCAGAGGCTGGGAGATTCAAGGGGCTGATCCACAGCAGGCACAGACAAAACTGCTTCATACCAAAGGCAGTGGGTGGAGAGGTACCTCAACCCTGGGTACCCCTAGGGAGTATCATACAAGCAGTTTATCACAGAGCCCTTCAAAGATTTTAATTCAAGCCAGTCCCACCCCAATTTTTATAATTATAAATTGTGTATGTTTAACTTTTTCCCCAAAAGTCTTAAAGGGAGTGAGTCAAGTTCAAATTTATATCTTTAAAAATGAATTTTTGTGTTTATGAATCTTGTGTTAATAATCCTAGTTTTTCAGACCTAAAAATCACTTTCAAAACTATTGAAAGTTTCATCCCTAAATGATTTTTACTGGCCATCATTTATGCTCAGTTTGCTCCTCCCCAGCCTTTACATTTTATTTTAGTTTGGTCAGTTTCACTCTTGTTTCTAGTTGCTTTCTGGGTCTCCCTTGCTACCACAAGGGGACATTGGTTTGGTGTTCAGGTTTGCATCATCACATGGGGAATGTTGAAATATAAAAACAAGTTTCCCCTATTTTTTTCAAAAATGTGATGACACCACATTAGTTCATATTTGGGTTTGTAAAACACTTTTCAACATAAAGCAAGTGTTGGGCCTAACCTGAAGTGAGGCTGCTCCTTTACAATGTCTAGCACTAAAAAGATGCCAAAGTACAGAGCTCAGAGGAATAACAGTGGAACCCATTGCATATGTGCGAAGAACTGAGGGCTAATTCTTCAGCTGATGTAAATCAGCATTTGCTCCAGTGAAGTGCATGTGGCCCCTAACATACAATGGGTTGAACTATAATATGTTAACTGTTACACATCTACAACATATCCAGCCTTACCTGTGCTGTACAGACGGGGGTAGGGAGAGGGAATTTAATTAGCCACGGTGAGAAGGAAAGGAGAATTCACTGCCAATCCCCTCAGCCTTTCATCGACTAGATGAAGCAGGGAGTATAAGGAAGCGTTTGCTGAAGGAATTCCAGACACACATGCCATTTATAGAAGCCCTTGCCAAACCCATCCTTCGCTCTGTGATTTTCATTCAAAGGGATAGGCAGTTTGGAAATCAGTCTCCTCTAGGCTTTGTTTCTCGTCTGGCTTCATTGCACAAAACTGCTTTCATCTCCTGCTTCGTCAGCCCAGTTGTGTTTATCAGATAGGCACATCTTGCGAGGCGCAGCCAGCTGCTTGGTTTAAATAAACAAGAGCACTCTCCTTTTAACAGCGCCACAACTAGTTTGGTGGCACACACCAGCCTCTGGTGCGGCTGGCGGTGGAGACGCTGGCAGTTGTTCAGCATTGTTTTAAAGTTACAGTATACTTCACACTCTGCGTGTGTGTCTTGCAGGGCTGACACCGTGTTGCCATTTGACATTACAAAATTGATGATTTCTGCTCTTTCACTACGACTTTTCCCCTCGTGCTGTTTGCCAACTCGGCTTGTGGATGACAATGTGGTGCCATCCATCGCTGCACTACGAATGGCAGGGGATGCAGCTTTACTGCTGGCCCCTTCAACAGCCCCATCCATGCAGATTTCCCCTCCTTACACCTGGCTGGTGTTGACTGAAGGTAGCTCCTTGCCAGTGCTACTCCTTGAAAGGCTGTGAGGCAGCACTTCCAATTCCCACCCGTGGCCAGTTGGAGGGGCACCTTCTCCTCACCCACTAGTTCAGGCCCTTATGACAGCCGAGCCTTGTTTTTCTGCTGTTGTTGCCTCTAACCAGAGATTTATTTTCCCCTTCCGAGAACCTGCCAGCCACACACGTTAGGGAACAAACAAGGGCCTCTTGGATGTAATAGACCCTTGTGACTGTGCTCATTCAAGGATGGCTCTAAACCCGAGCTTCTTTCGACACTTAGAAATAAACCCAATGAAAACAAACAGGACCCAGATTTGCTACCTCCGAGACAGTCCCCAGCCTCCTGAGGGATCACGTAGCCATGTTGTCCTGCCTCTCCTCCTTATTCCTGCCCACATGCCCATAACTTGTCACCTCTGGTTTGTCTTCACCTACAAGGTAAGCTCTTTGGGGCAGGAACTCTGTCTTTGTGCATCATAAAGTACCATGCACTTATTGCACTGTATAACCAATAAATCAGACTCGTAGCAATGCACTGCTTCATTATTACACACAAGTACCTTTGGTTCAAATAAAGACAGTCAGTTGCCTCATGTCCGTCCTTTGGCACTCCAAACATACGCCATTATTACTTTCCATTTCTGAAGGACAAGAACAGAATTCACTCACCACTGCTCCCTCATAGCCAGGCACTGCATCGGGCACCCTTAGCCAATGGTTGCTGTGGCGACTCCTCTGCCTGGTAAACCAGCCCTCCAGCTAGATCACCATCTTCAGTCCATCTCCTTCAGAGTCCCAGTTATCCCAAACTAGAAGTCCAAAAGCATCTTTAACAGAGGAGACGCCTTCCCCCTTCTCTGGGGCTCTTCCGCAGCCAGTTTTCAGCTCCGCCTACAGCCCTTTGGTGGGGCTCAATAATCCCTTCTATGGGTTTGCTCCCCCTCTTCCTTGGGGCCAGTAGGGGAACCAAGCCCCACCCCTGACTCTTGGTTCTGGGCCAAGGCCATGCACCAAACAGCTAGGTCTGCTCCTTTATCTCTGCTGCGGTTTTCCCTGGACTACTTCCAAGCACTCTTCTTAAATCCCCCCCGGGGCTCCCGGTCTCTTCCCTTGTTACTAAAGCTCTCTCTCAGGCCTTTTTCTTGCCTGCACGGAGCTTCCTATGTATCTCTCAGTCCAGTTCTTTCCCCAGCTGGGTTTTATCACCAGGAAGCCTGGCTCTTTATGGGGAAGTGCCTCATTCCCCTCAGGTGGTGCTCATTCTGTAATCAGACTGTCTTAGCTCAAGCTGTCCAGCCCATAGGGCAAACCAACCCTGTTACATGGAGTATCATAGGAACAGGCAGTGTTTATTTTGTGCCAGGGTATGCCAGGACTGAGCCGTGGCCCCTCTAGCCTTGGCAGTTCATAGCCCCAGTACCCCTGGGCTTGCCACATCAGTTATGAAAATAAAAAAAATTGCTTGAGTCCTGGCACCTCTTTCTGCGGATTCCAAGATTCAAGTGCCATTGTGCTCTGCTGCTGTGCACACAAACATAACGAGACAACAGACCTGGCCCCAGCCAGCTCGCAGTCTAAATGGAGGAGGCAGAATTATGGTCCCCATGTTACAGATGGGGAACTGAGGCACAGAAAGATGAAATGACCTGTTTAAGGTCACATGGGGACAGGGGTGGGGAGTAGAGCAGGAAACAGGACCTAGGCCTGAATCCCAGTCCAATGTCTCAACTACTAGGCCATCCTTCCTCTCCAGTGCAGCTGCACTAATTGTGTTATAGGCACAGGCGCTGGCTTCTAGTTTTCCCAGACGTGCTGAACCCCCACTCAGTCCCAGGCCCTGCTCCCACCCTGCCTCTTCCCACTCCTTCCCCCAAGCCTCCACCTCTTCCTACCCCTGCTTTGCCCCCAGCCACGCCCCACTCCACCCCTTCTCCCAAGGCCCCACCTCAACTCATTCTGCCCCTACCCTGAGCTTGCCCTATCTCCACTCCTTCTCCTCCCTCCCAGAGCCTCCTGCATGCTGTGGAACAGCTAATCGCGGCAGGCAGGAGGTGCTGGGAAGGAGGAGAAGGAGTTGATTGGCAGGGCCACCAGTGGGCAAGAGGTGCCAAGGGGTGATGGGGAGCTTGGCTGCCAGTGGGTGCTAAGCACCCATTAATTTTTTTTGTGAGTGTTTCAGCCCTGGAGTCAGTGCCTATGGTTATATGGAGAGCTTCTTCCCGAGTCTGTAAGATAGCGAGATGTTCTTTGCCACACTGATGATAAGGAACCATTACTGATTGCACCACGCAAGAAATCTATAAAACAGATGGGAAACCTCACAGGAACTGGGGCGTTTGACAGTCAGTTGAAAGTGCTGTTCTATAAAGTGACTGCATGGATTTGTTTTCTCTGCATTGTTTTAGGTCTCACATGCCCCCTCCCTCCCTACTCACTTCATAGGAAAGGAGACATTTTGCACCTGTGACCCACCTCCACTCAGCATAGGCAGGCCTAGGGCGGCAAATTTGCAGGGGCGGCAAATTTATAATAGCAGCATTTCTGTAATCGCGGTATCAGTGACGTCGTGATTCTACCAAGCAAAGCACCAATGACACTGCGACGCTATTTAGTAAACATACTCGCGAGACTTCTAAACGTTAATAATAGTATATTTGATATACACCAGACCTCCGCTTGAACGCGGGGTTTTGGATCCATGTGTGGTTCCGCACTATAAGCGAAATAGCGCTATACAGACGCGTGTTCAAGCGAGGGTCCGCTGTACTTGTAATTTTATTTATAATAAAACTTGTAAATGTTCAATTTTTGTATTGCTATTTAGATTCTGTTTAGTTCAAATGAATTTGTAAAAAAACTAAAACAAGTTCATATGGGGCTGAGGGTGGCAATTATTTCAGGACCTAGGGGCGGGAAAATCATTAATCTGCCACTGACTCAGCATGGTGCTCTGTCTCTCTCTGCTGATGGCTGGGCTGTATACAGAGGTTGATGAACCTTAGCTAACATTGGTGGGTCTTTTAGCTGAGGCAGTCCACGGTCATCTTTATGATCCTGCTGTCTTAGGTTCAATCCCTGCTGGCTGCGTGTGGTGCTGAGAACGCAGCCATGCCAAGTCATTGCAGTTAGGAGCAGCTGGGGTGTTGGTATGAGTGCAGCAGAACAACCACATTGGTGTGTCCCCAGTCAGTCCTCCAACTTATATTTTTCACATAATCAAGCAACAGGACTGACTGACTGACAATTGACTGACTGACTGAGACCAGCATTTTCAAGCAAACATTTCGCTCCTTGGCTCCTGCTTTGCTCTTTTACAGAGCTGGATACTACGGCTTTTCCTCAGAGAACCTCCCAGTTCCCATCAGCAGTAGCAATTCAAAGTATTCTCCATGGTCATGCTGTTTGATCCTTAACTACTGTGACCAGCCAGGCTCCTTCCCCTCTCGGAGGGACTTTACAAACTGCCTGCTTGGGAAAAGGCTGTCATGAACCAACAAGGAGAGAAAAAAGTTTTAACCTGTGAATAACAGAAACAGGATTATTGCCTCCAGGTCCGTTGTTGCCATCATGAGAGTTAGTATTACTGGGCAAAGGGACTTAGAAGCCTGCCAATGGGAGTTAGGACCTGGACTGTCTGTATTTTCTGAAGCGCACACCTGCAAAGCAGTATGAAAAGTCGCATGGCCATGGGGCCCGAGTGGTGAATACATGCTGATGGAAAAGAATAGACCAAATCAGGAGTCTCAATGAAGCCAGTGGGAGCCTGGCTTCTTGGCTTTAATGTGCAGGAGACAGGCCTTAGCTGTGCAGACCCTTGTTGCCGGGGTAATGCTTAGTACCATGAGAGGGCTCATCCATGTTTCCTTGCTCCCACCCTTTGTCTTTTTCAGTTAGTTTTGAAACAAGGATAACAGGAGATCTCTGTGCTACCCTGAGCTTTTGAACAGCCAGCTTATGTACCAAGTACCCAAGCCATTTTCCATGCTCCATTTTAGAGCGTACTGGGGTCCACAACAATAAAGGAAGAGAAACGAAATGGAAGCGATTGGCTAGATCATTCCAGAGGGAAAGTGGCCTGTGCCAGGGGTGGTGCAGCATCGCCCAGCCTCAGGCAGTGGATGAACTTGCCCCAGAGCTCTAGGAGAAGGGGCACCCATGGGAAGCGCCCATGTTCCAGGAGATGGGGCAGACGTGCTGGATGCATGGGGTTGGAGTGGGGGAGCAAGACAGACTGGCAAGCCAAGGGTAGGAGGTGAAAGGCACCTTCACCTCACCCCTCACTCACATTCCTCCCCACTGGAACAGACATCACAGCTACCATTAACTTAGTAGCACACAAGCCCCATGATCCATGTGTTGTCCTAGAATGATGCATTCTGGGATTTCTCCAGCAACCCACTGGATTTCACAAAGTTTCTACAGAACGTTTGAAAGGTGACTTTAAACATAGTTCAGGGCTGAATGGCCCCTCCCCATGGCCTGGTTACAACGAGGGACATTTGGAACAAACTTGAGCCTGACTCAGCTTTTATTTTGGCTTTGCACTTCGCCAGCATCAATCACGGCTGTCAGCACAGCCCTGGGAATTGTGCTTGTTGTTTAACTGCCATTGACAAAGCCACCAGGCAGGAGCACAAAATATTGTGGGTTCTGTGGCATCCACAAGAATAGGGGTTAAACAATTTTCAGTTCCCTTTTCATCAGAGATGGAATTTAAAGCCCACTCAAACTGCAAACTGGCAAATATTCAAGGAGCACATTTTTCTTCCTTAAAAGCCCTCTTTCCTCTTCATCCAAATAGATCCACTCTCCCCCTGCACTTTGCTATTGCTAAAATAGGTTTTATTTCCCACCTCTGAGCCCCAGACATATGGGGAGAGATTCTCCATGGTGCTGCAGCCCCGATACACTGCTCAGGAGGGCAGCCAGTGGGGCAGAATTATCCTGGCACAGGGGCTGTGCAGGGCGGCTCTAAAATGCCAGCCGGTGGCTCTCCATGCAAGCCCCAGCACAGGGGGCAGAAGTGGCAGGGCTGTAGTGAGGCGCACGCTGGGGAATCCTGGGGGTGCTCCGGAATGGAGAACAGTCCACTGCTGGCCTTTAGGAGTCTAATTAATTTACACCAACAGGCCACACTGCCCCCTGCACTAGCCCAGAATTGGGAGGGGGAATTAAAGCCACAGTTGCCCAATCCCCATAGTATGATGAATGGAACAGGAGAAGGATGGTCAGGTTCACAAGGGACCTAGTCTGGTGATACACCAGGGGCTCAGGAATGCAGGTTAGGGCCAGGCTGTTCCCAAACACCCTGAGAACCACTGCCGGCAACGGTAGCCTCTCACCACGCTTATTAAGATCTGTCTGATGCATGAGTGAATGCTAATGAAACACTCCCCCTCTAGCCTGTACATTCAGCGAGCTGCAGCACAGAATCCCACCCAGGCTCTGTCACTCACATCCTTGTCTTTATTTTTAATCCCTGTAAAAAATGAAGCTTGTTTGGCCAGGAACCAATGCAGTGAGGTGGGAACCAATGCAGTGAGGTGGGACTCCCTCCCCTCACCTCTACATCCTGCGGTGCTATTACAGGACTGTGCTGTCAAATGAAATAGACCATAACAAGTTTACTTCTTGAAACAGCATGACCTGACTGGACAGGGAGCATGTTCTTCGCCCCAAATAAAACCGCTCTGTGTCACCTAGAGTTACAATGCAACCAGGCCAACAGACAAATCGCTGCTTTGGGATGGCACAGTTGTTGTCCTTGTTTAAATTCTAGGAGCTAGCGGGTAGGAGACGTGATAGGCTGCCTGCGAACACTCTTTGCTCCTGTATGCAGAAGTTTTGGTGGGCTTGCATCCTTATGTTTTCTCCACATTCAGATGGAGAGCCTGCTGCGTCCTGCCTGCCCCCAGGGCTAGAGACTGTTCCCTCACTCCAGGGGAGTGTAAATGTCGTTAGTGCCACAGGGCTCTCCCTGTTTTCTAGGAGACCCGTGCAGCCTCTTGTTTGCCACCAGCCAAAGAGAATATCAGATGCGGGTCTTTGCCAGATGGACAGAGCTAGGGAATATGTGATGGAGCAAGATCCTGTCTGAATCTTATGGCAGGAATCTGTGGTGGCTGTGTTATGCCTGGGCACTGGGGAGGAACAAATGAATTAGGAGGTCCCCTCATACAGCTGACTCCTGAAAATAAAGCACCGTGGCACAGGGGTTAGGGTCCAGGGCTCTGCCCCTGGCTTATGGTGAGCAAATCCCTTAGAGTCTGTCAGCATCAGGAAAGAGAATCTTTGCTCATCATCTGCCTGCCCCCCTCTCAGCTGCTGGTGAAAATGACAGAACCGGCAGCCTGGCCGAGACAAAACCATTTCAACACTAGCCCCAGAATGCTGCTGAGGCTTAAGGGAACGTGAGCTGTAAGCGCTTTCTGCTTCAGCTACTCTGTCTATACAATGGGAATAATGGCACCTGTTTAAAGCTCTTTCAGCTGCCTGGCAGTCTAGTAGTGCAAGGTGTCATTAGTACATGCTGGGGCTGCAATGTACGTTCAATCCCAATAACTGATTTGTCTTGCTTCGGCTTTTGTCCTTTCTTAAAGTCTCCTTCTGCTTGTTACCATGCAATGTTCATTGGTGGGCTAACGAGTCTGATAGACACACACAGTCCCCTGTAGAGCTACATTTAAAGTTAATAGAGCTATACCAGCCCTATCGTTTCCCCCCAATGCCTGATGCATCCCTTGCAGTAATCTATAACCTGAGTGAGCATTACACGCTTGTTACATCCTATTGCAATACTTCCCTTCACTAAAACTGTCCTTGATCGGTCCCTCAATACAATCGGTGCTTTGAGCACACTTAGTTCTGGGAAACATGAGAAACAAAAGCCTTGCAGTGTTCCCTAACAATACACAAGGCACCACAGAAATGAAATGCAGATGTGCAGGGCACCTTGGAAACATTCTTCTTCACATTTTTCTGGCCAAACATAGAAGCCAAGCTATGATTTTGGGACAATGACTTTCCTCAACTGCACTACAGTAGAAACTCAGAGTTACGAACACCAGAGTTACAAACTAACCAGGCAACCACATACTTCATTTGGAACCTGGAGTATGCAATCAGGCAGCAGCAGAGACAAAAAACAAAAACAAGTACAGTACAGTACTGTGTTAAATGTAAACTACTAAAAAATATAAAGGTAAAGTTTTTTTAAAAAAAGATTTGACAAAGGAAGGAAACTGTTTGTTTGTTTCATTTAAATTAAGATACTTAAAAGCAGCATTTTTCTTCTGCATAGTGAAGTTTCAAAGCTGTATTAAATCAACATTCAGTTGTAAACTTTTGAAAGAGCCAGAACATTTTGTTCAGCGTTATGAACATTTCAGAGTTACAAACAACTTCCATTCCCAAGGTGTTTGTAACTCTGAGGTTCTAGTGGACATATTGCAGGAAAGCAGGTGAAATGAACAAGATCTGCCGTATAAAAATCATAATCCCTGGAATGTAGAGCTAGATTTGATGACTATGAGTCAGATCCTCTGTTGGTGTTAACCGATTTCAATAGCAACATGCAGATTTACACCACTTGAGGATCTGGCCTGATGCTGTTAGCATATGAAGGCTACTGTAGCTGAAAGAACACCACCACAAAAGCTTGTGTTACAAGATGCTAGTCAGGACAGCTTGTGGGAAATATTTCACAGAGGTCTATTAAAAACACAGTCAACTTCAATTTTCTGCTTTTCAGTGTGATTTCCTGTACAGCAAAGAAATCTCTCAGATTGCTGGAGGTTAAGGAAAAGAGAAAACTCAGATAAAGAAAAGAGGCATGATCACCAATCAGTGTATGTCACTCCCTTCCCCGTGAGCAGGTCTATATAAATCACAAGGAAAGTGACTAATTTCTATGCAACAGTTGTCATCATGAAATAAACCTCTACTCGGAGAGTGTAAAACAAACCCACCAGAATGTGGTCTGGCTCCAAAACCCAGAGCGCGATATCGCATGCCAGTATCATGGCCCCAGTTCAGCTGACCATCCTTGTTTAGGTCCGGCCAGATTCTGTTTTTCACTAAGGCCTCTTTTACACCATTCTGGTGGCGTAATAGGCCACAAGGTGGGCACCAGTTTAATCTGCATTTACAATCAGGGGTGCTGGAACAATGTGTATAGTGGGGATGCTGAGAGCCACTGAATCAAACTGTAAACCCTGGATATAAGGGAAACCACTTTAAACTGGGGGTGCAGCAGCGCCCCTGGTTCCAGCACCTGTGTTTACAACAGCTCCGTTGTGTAAATGAAAGTCAGGTCCTCAGTTTCTAATTTTCCACAGCAGAAGGTTTTGCCTGTGCAGTCATAGCCTGACTGCCGTTTGGAAGGAGTCATGTGCCCATTTGTTTTACTATTCTGCAGACAGAGCTGCCCTGGTCCTCTACTGAGGACAAAACTACGCTTGGTCCGTTGACCACATGGCAATAAAACAGCCTCCTGGCTTGATTTAAAGACGACCGTCTGGTGGCTCAAATATAATTTAACATTTCCTTACCTCAAGAGCTACATGACCACAAGGTAGCATTACAATTCAAGGGACTTAGATGAATTGCTCTGTATCCCCTTCGCCACACCTCCCCATCCAGAAATTCATTTTACTCCAGACCAGGCCATTTCAATCAAGTCTCTCGTATGCCCATATGAGCACATGGCAATGAGCCACATTTGAATGACACTTCTGGTTTCACCTCTAAAAGGCCATGCTGCAAGCTCACCATGCTGAGGATAACACAGCCACTTGTGCATATGATCACACATACACACACGCACACAAAGAGGGCCTGCAGATTTCATGTACTTTAGCTGTTTAAGCAGCTGCACTACAAAAATAACCAGACAGTATATAATACCTAGAAAAGGTAGATTATAGAGGAACACACACCCCAAGAGTAGGTTTGCTTTGGGTATAATGTGGATAATCTATGCCAGAAGCAGCCTGTGTTATCTCTAATCCACTCAGTTGGAATGAGATATCCTTTCTGACTTCAGTTATTCTGCAGAAGTTTCCAGGCTCACTTATTTCAATGCTTTGGGGCTAGATGCACTGTTATCTGGCCCAGATTGTTTATGTCCCCATGGAATTTAAATGTTAATCGCAGTCACTGCAATGTGCAGGCTTCAGGCAAACAGAGAGAGGAAAATTCTGTCCTTGTTTACGCCCTCTACAGCCCACACTGACCTCATTGAGTCATCATGGTGGAATCTGGCTTGTCGTTTGGATTTCGGTCACTTTAACAAAATTGGATCATCCCCCTAGCAGGTGTAAATTGGCATAGCTCCATGACTTCTGAGTTCTGTGGATTTACACCAGCTGACGCTAGGGGGATGTACCAGAAGGTGTGCCCCTCAGCCAGCACTAAACATATTTATCAGCAAATTCTGTGACCAGCACAGGAAATGGAGTGAGATTGAGAATATTCCCCAACAGGGGCCTAGCCCCAAAGCACATGTCCTACACTTGATGGCAACAACTATGTTTTCATGTCAAAGCTCTGAGATGGAACTGTAATGTACTAGCTGGTGGCATACCATTGTGTCCTGTAATGGTGAGCATCAGACCTGCTCACGTGTATGCAACTATACCCCCCTTCCACTAGTTGTCCTATAGATAAGATATAAACCTTAGCTCTCTGCACCTAGTGGCCAGCTATAAATAAGATAAGCACCCTAATACTAACGGTGTATGCTCCTGCTCTCATTCACCCCCTATTGACTTAACAGGTGGAGTCTCCTTTAGCTCAGATGGCAGAAGTTGTTGTGTTTGGAGTAGTAGACCCTGACCTCTATGACTCCGACCCACACACGTCTATTTCAGGAGACAGCCAAGGAGTCAGTGAATGCAAGTGGCTTTAGACAGCTGCAGCAGTAGGTCATCCAGGGCCGGCTCTAACTTTTTTGCAGCCCCAAGCACATGCTTCCCCGGCTGGTGACTGGAGCTGGCCCTGAGATCATCTTAGGGGACCTCGTTCCTACCTTCAGCTCAGTTCCCATCTGGTCAGTAAGCCTTCCTGCTAGAGAACAGCTTTGGAGCAAAGAGGGCCCACATCCTCTTGCCTGAGGATCCAGAGCAGAGAGATGTTCTGCTCACTCTTCCTTCCCTGCCTCTTCTTAGAGGACGCAGGTTTTTTTTCTCCCTTCTCTGTCCCAGTCTACGTGAAATTCCCCAGCAACAGCCTCAGACCCAAGTGGTCTAATTAGAAACAAGATTGATTAAGATGCACGAGAGAACAACAGATCAAAGCCAAAGAAAGGGGATAAACACACACCACATGTAGGGCCAGAACCTCAGCTAGCACAAATCAGGACCCTTCTGCTGACATCAGTGGAGCGCTCTCGTTTACATCAGCCGAGAAGCTGGCCTAATGAAACTGCAAAAGCTCACCCAGCTGGGTTCACCTTAGGCTGAGTTACAGCGAATAAAAGGAATAAATAAACTTGTTCATTTCTAAGGCAGCACTTTCTCCTTTTCCCTTGGTGGCCTCCCAGCCTGTCAGTCCTCGGTTTCGGGTCTCTCAAATTCCCTTCACAGCCCTGTTCTACCTCTCAGGTGTCTTTGACGTGCCTGATGCGTTACCAGACCAGACAACCCACCCCGAAGCAATTCTCCTCAGGGGTCCGTATCCCAGTTCATTTGAGATTATATTCAGTGCTGCAGCTCAAACAGTTTCTGTTCCCTCTCTGCATCTTAGCCCCCGCCTAGGGCTCCGCAGGTTGATCCGTACCACCGGGGGGACTTATTAAAATATTAGAAATGGTGGAATATTAGAAATATTAGAAATAGCTTGTGGGAAATATTAAAAAGCGATTGTCTGTTGGCAGAGGAGATGCTTTCAGGATGTTAATTAACTCCCTTTCTATTGCTTACTGTCCTCAGCCATTCAGACTGCTCATTTTTGCCTTTACCGTAGCCTTTAAAGAGGCAGGGCTTGTACAATTCTTAGCAGACATTGCACCTTAGATTAATAGTTCTCAACTATTTAGGGCTCAGGACCCATTGTAAACCTGGGTGGCATGTTAGGATCCAGTAAACATGAAGAGCGCAAAAACCATCTGGCTTACTCAGTATTTCTTACCCGCAGTATAGACTCTACACATGAATGTAATAAGTACTAAATAAGTGCATCATACATACCCTAGCAGCAGCTCCTGTCCCCCAGGGCTGGCTGAACTTGGCTCCTCACTCCTGGCATTGCCACCTCTGGGGGGCAGCGTTGTTCAGGTTTGGCCCAACCAGCCCCCTAATGGTGACTGCCCAGGTCAAACTTGTGTGATTGGCACCGCACCCTGGCACATGGCATGGAGGTGCCACTCATTCTGATTTGGCCCTCCTGGCCTGCCATCGTCATGTTGCGGGGGGCAGACCTGAACAGCACTGCAACTCCACGTACCAGGTCAAAATGCCAGGAGCAGGGAACCAAGCCCAGTAGCCTTGTGCCACAGGAGGTGTCGCGGCAGGGTGAGTGTGGGATGGGCTCTATAAACCTCTCAAACCCCCACAGGGCCTCCCACAGTCCCAGGGGAAGGCCCCATTCTCCCACCCTCTGCCCAGTCCTATGACACATTTGAGTGACTGATTTTGGGTCATCTTCCATGGGTTGAGATACCCTGTCCGATGTCACATGTGTCTTATGGAGAGATCACACCTACTCTGCCGCCTAGTGCTAACTGAACAGCTCCTTCCACTGCTACAGGAGCACTAGCACACGAGATGTCTCTGGGGATGGTACTCCTGGGAAAGAGCAAATATGGAACTGTTCACGGAGCTCCCTTCAAGTTACACCCATTTACATCTGCCAGTGCAAAGACACTAGTGGTAGCCTGGGTAATTTACATCCCCTTCCTACTGTGTCTCACTAAAAATTTCCTCCAGAACAACAACGGCCTGTTCCCTGAATACTAGGGTCTTTGTTTCAGTAGCATTTCCCTGTGGAGTCATGTCACAGGCATCAGGTCATCTCTTCGGGGCATGGCTTCAGTCCGAGCAGGCTGAGGGACTGATCTGAAGCCCATTGAGATCAAGGGGAATCTCCCACTTCAGTGGAACTGAATCATTAGGCACAGGTCATTAGAACAGAAGAGGTTTGAGATGGAAAGTTCTGTTCCGCGCCTTCTTAGGCACCTGTACTAGATATGCATGTTACTAAAAAGCCACTTGAGGCAACCTTCCATCATAGCCCTGGTCTACACTAGGGGTGGGGGTGGGGGAATCGACCTAACATACGCAACTTCAGCTATGTGAATAGTGTAGCTGAAGTCATTGTATGCAGGTCGACTTACCTCAGCGTCTTCATGGTGCTGAGTAGCTCCCCTGTCTACTCCGCCTGCACTTCTTGTTGTGGTGGAGTTCTGGAGTCAATGGGAGAGCGCTCGGGGACTGATTTATCATGTCTAGATGAGACACAATAAATCGATCCCTGAAAGATCTCTCTACCTGCCGATCCAGCAGTTAGTGTAGACCTGCCCTTAGACTCTCTTTCCCCTTTTCTTAGAGAGTCTTTCCTTAAAGCTAATCCTTAGAGAGACCAATCATAATACCATTTGATGACCACTTCCAATATTTCATTGCAATAATTACATAATTTGTTCATTTTTCACTCATTCTACTGTCCTCTTTTACACACAGAGTGCTATTAGCTTGTTGAATTTTGTTATAAAATGCATAAACTTTTTCACCCAGTAAATTTACACTCATGTCTATTAATCCAGAAATGAAAATATTTTCTCAGTTTAGTAGACAGAGGCATAACCAGATCGAATGGCTGGGAGTTGAAGTTAAAGGCCTTTCAAACTGGAAATAAAACATTGTTTTTTAGCAGCAATAGTAAAGTCCCTCACCAAAGGCTCTTAAGCAAAGTAAGCAGTCATGGTATAAGAGGTACGGTCCTCTCATGGATTGGTAACTGCTTAAAAGATAGGAAACAAAGGGTAGGAATAAATGATCAGTTTTCACAATGCAGAGAGGTAAATAGTTGGGTCCCTCAGGGATCCTTACTGGGACTAATGCTGTTCAACATGTCCATAAATGATCAGGAAAAGGGGACAAATAATGGGATTTGCAGATGATACAAAATTACAGAAGATAGTTAAGTCCAAAGTAGACCCTGAAGAGTTAAAGAGATCTCACTAAACTGAATAACTGGGCAACAAAATGGCAGATGCAATTCAATGGCAATAAGTGCAAAGTAATGCACATTGGAAAACATAATCCCAACTATATATATAAAATGATGGGATCTAAATTAGCTGGTACCACTCAAGAAAAATCTTGGAGTTGTCATGGATTGGTCTCTGCAAACATCTATTCAATGTGCAGCAGCAGTCAAAGAAGCTAATAGAATTTTAGAAAATCATTAGAAAAGGCATAGATAATAAAACAGAAAACATCATAATGCCACTATATAATTCCATGGTATACCTACACCTTGAATACTGCATGCAGTTCTGGTTGCCCCATCTCAAAAGATATATTAGAATTGGAAAAGTTGCAGAGAAGGGCAACCAAAATGATTTGGGGAAAGGAACATTTTCCATAACAAGAGAGATTAAAAAGACTGGGACTGATCACCTTAGAAAAGAGATGACTAAGGGGGAACAGAAGTCTATAAAATCATGACTGGTGTGGAGAAAGTGAATAGGGAAGTTTTATTTACCATTTCACATAACACAAGAACCAAGGGTCACCCAATAAAATTAACAGGCAACAGATTTAAACACAATGCACAGCCAACCTGTGGAACTCATTGCCTGGGGATGTTGTGAAGGCCAAAACTATAATTGGGTTCAAAGAAAAATTAGATAAGCTCATGGAAGATAACCATGGATGGACCAATTAGCCAAGATGATCAGGGATACAACCCCATGGTCTGGGTGTTCCAAAACCTCTGACTGCCAGAAGAGGGGACTGCACAACAGGAGATGGATCACTTACTAATTGCCCTGTTCTGTTCATTCCCTCTGAAACATCTGGCACTAGCCACTCTCAGAAGACAGGATACCAGGCTAAATGGACCATTGGTCTGACCCAGTATGGCCATTGTTATCCAACTTCTCTATTTGTATGTTGTAAAAATAACAATCACCACATTTTCTCTATTGCTCTTAGCATGACAACATGTAAGGCACAGTTCTTTGATACACCTTTGCCACAACACTGACTCGATAGGGTGATCAACCACTAACCCAACCACACTTACCTCAAGAGAAGAAGAAAATACCCTACACAATAAAAAAAATTACATAGAAAACCTTACAATTAGAAACTTCCTCACACTCCTTAAAAATAAACTGCGGGAAGAGCAGAAACGATAGTCCTTACAGCTTCAGATTGCTGACTAAGATAAGATGGACAAATGGATAAAGTGCTCAAGAAGGAGTCAAGACATCAAAGTTCAGTGTATTGGCTTTACCAACAGACTCCTTGAGCATGTCACTGAATCGATCTTGGCCTTAATCCCCAGTCTATAAAGTGGGGATGATTGTGCTGCTTTTGTTTACCTCCTCCTTTTAGGGTATGTCTACACTGCAAAAAATAAATTCTGTTCTTAACTTGGTGTAGTTAACCAAGGTTAAAAGAACACTGACGACATGGCAACTCAGCTGTTAAGTGGGTTAGCAACTCAAGTTAAAGCCAATAGGGAAAACATGGATTCAACTCAAGCTGTTAACCTGAGTTACAAGTCAAATTGCCTTGCCTTCACTGCTATTTTAACTTGAAATTAAACTAATCTGAGTAAAGAACATATTTTTTTTCCAGTGTAGACATATAGACTGAGTGCAAGCTCTTTTGAGCAGGTGTTCCCTGTTAATATGTGCATACATGGAGTCTCACACATTGAGGCCCTCATCTCAATTGTTATACAAACAACACAAATTTCTTGGCACTCAGACATGATGATCAATGGTGCGTCTCTGTCCTGCACTGAAGGCAATGTCCGTTTGGCCATTGACTTCACTGAGAGCAAAAGTAAGCCCATAGTACAGAAGGCTGTGGATTAAGGCTCGTTGAAAATTTTCCATGAAAACTGCTTTTTGATGGGAAATTGGGTATTTGATTGAATGATTTTGTTGAAAAGTCTGCTTTCCCCTGAAAATTAGTTTTTTTGTCAAAAAACATCCAGAGTTATAGTTCAAGCTGGAAATGCTGCCACAGTACCTCATGGGAGCTGTAATTTGGGTTCCTCATGCCCCCATTTTCCTCTGTGAGCTGGGTTCTGCAGCCAGATGACATCTCCCATGATGTCAAACAATCAGAATGTTCTACAGAGGGGAGAAAAAAACCCAGCCTGTCTTCCAACGAGCTCTGGTGTAGGCTGATATCACTTGTCTGAGTACCTGTGGTCTTTATAATTGCTCATGGAAGAAACCCATGAAGAAAAGTGTTAGAAAATGGCCTGTGTATTTGGGATGCCGGTACTCCAGCTGGGGAGGGAAAAGCCACCTCCTTGCATAAATGGAGAGGAGAGTGAATTGTCACGGAGAATAAATCCACTTGTCTAGGCAGTGACTGCCATAATCTCTCAGTCTTGGCAGAGGAGCCAGGGAAAGAATGTATTATCTCTTGTTAGCCATGTGGATCCAGTTGCAAATAGTCAACTGAACATCTGATTACTTGGTTTGATATCAGTATCCAAAATAATTCCTCTTCTGGCACACACGGGAAAGACAAATGCAGTGTTGTGCATTTATTACAATATTGTAGCAGCAATGGGTCTGCTGAGACTCAGCATATATTACTCAAAGCTGTCCTGTGGGGAAAGGACGAGAGGTCTGTTCAGTTAATGATAAACAATCCATATCTAATCAAATTAGCAAACACAAACAAGCGGCTAATACCCAAGCCGCCCTCTGAAAGTGAAACATGTTTAGAATCAACAGTGCGAAGGGCAAGAGATACAGTCTTAGAACTGGACTGAAAGTGACATTGCCAGGAACAGCACTCGTTTGAAAACTGTTTATCAAGAGGGTCATTCGGTATTTTTCTTTTTTACTCTCCATTATTTACCATCGCCTGCTGTGAGTTGGACAATATGATGCCTTGCCTTTCCAAGACCCAGGCTGAGCGTTCAGGCCATCCTTAGCAAAGGGCAGCATGGGTAATTGCTCCATCCCAGAGCAGCCTTGGGAAGGAATTGGGACTCAGTTGAGACAATTCCTCTGCTCTTACTGTGTCCCTTAGGAGAGTGCAGTTTATTTCTTTGCCATGTGCCTGGCCAGGTAATCTGGACAGGTGGGGTGAGCTAAACCCTGGCATAAAGAGCTGCTATAGGAAGCTATTTGCAGAGCATGGCAAGTTTTGTTGGCCCTCCAAAACCAGGGACCATGCTATGAGTTCTTGAGCGCCATCTACTGGCATTAAATCTACTCACTGTTTACCTATACGCAGACACGGTGCACTCTGGTGACAGGATGAGGCAAAGCCAAGCTCTACCCACTTCCCACACGTTTTTTTGCAGTGTGTGTATGGGGAAATCCGGAAGGTAGGGGTTGCACTCTTCATCAGAGCCAACAGCTGCAGAGGCCAAGTGGAGGCCTAGAGCACCTTTTCCCCTGCTCAGCTGAGTATAAAAAGAGCACAGTCCGGTCCCAATGACTTTTGGCCAGATTGTCTCCTACCAGGGTTGCCCCGATAGGGAACTGGGAACACACCAGTATTGCACTCAGAGTTGCTCTGTTCTCTGGGGGCCATGTTCCCCCAGTGCAAGTTCTGTATGTCTCAGGAGCAATGCTGGCTGCCCTGCACCTCTGTCTTGGTCCCCAGCACCTCAGGGCACCAGAAGCTACTGGATGGGGAGCCGTTTCTATGCCCAAAGCAGGGAAGGGAGTGAGATGGTGCAGACTGGGTCAGTGTGGTCAGATGGGCTGATTCCAACAGCTTTCCAGGAAGCCAATGCTGCGATGAACATCTGTGGTTCCAGCCTGGTCCCAACTGAGCTATGCATGTACACAGCACTTACCACCGTGGTCGCTATGTTCTCCTGCCCCTGGTCAGCACCCACAGTGGAGCTTCCTCAGGCTCAAGATAAGGGGAAGGGGAGGCTGATGCAACTGAAGTGGCACATCCCCTCTAACCCACCCCCTCAACTGTGCCAGGTATGAGGCTCTTCCACTCATGGCAGTTGCAAGGGATCATCTGGCCCTTTCTCCTATACAGGGACATTAACATTCATGTCCCTTCCCCACCTTCCCTGTCGGGTTTTTTACCTATTTGTTTACATGCCAGCAGCAAAGTGAGGACAATTAACCACTGGAACACCTTACCTAGAGACGTGCTGAGTTCTCCATCCTGTGAAGCCTTTACATCAAGATGGGCATCTTTCTAAAGTAGCTGCTCTATCTGTGTAGTGTAGCTGTAGCTATGTTGGTCCCAGGATATTAGAGAGACAAGGTGGGTGTGGTAATACCTTGCACTGGACTCTCATCAACAAATGTTGGTGCAATAACAGATCTTACCTCACTTGTCCCTCTAATGCTCTGTCTAGTCAACCACAGGATATGGGCTTGATGCAGGAATCACAGGATGAAATTCTCTGGCCTGGTGTCACATGGGAAGTCAGACTAGATCGTAATAATGGTCTCTTCCAGCCTTGCAATCTATGAATTTATGTGTGTGTGTGTGGGGGGGGGGAAATGCCAACAAGCAGCCAAGAGGAGACAGGTAAGCTCATAAAATATTGATTTCCTGGGCATCTTATGTCCATAGTGTTCATTCCTAGCTTCTGTTTGGTAATGTCCCTTTAATGGCGAGAGCTCCTGTTGGTAGTTATACCTTTGTATTCTAGCTGAAGACTCAAGGGGCACCGAAGCTTACTGTGCAGATTTTTAATTGTCAGCAGCTTCCTTGATGTCGCTTTCTGAAGAGTGAAGTTGAATGCATAATGCAGCAAGGAGTATGACAATTATAGAATTAAACTCATCTTCAGTGCCAGGGTGGAGAGAATACACAGCTGGGTTTTTATGGACATGCAGTGCTGTGGACAATGTCTCCTAAATCAATTAAGGATAAAAGTCACATATTTTCTCAACATTAAGTGCCATACAAGTCCTTTTGTCACGTAGCTCTTATTATGACAAGTGACACTCAGCCTGGAATGAGCCTAAGAGACTAGACAATCAGTCTGAACCCTCAGCTTTGAATACAGACCGAGGCAGAAACCAGATCTGGTCAGACCTATTTACATTCTGAAGAATACTTTATCAGTTTTTGGGAACAGACAAGTTGAACTGCATCATTGCCACTTAAGAGGACTTTGGAAAGAAATTTACAGCTATTCACAGAACAAGAAAGATTCAAGAAACAAATCTAATTTACTGGATGACTAATGAAGCATTTGCATTATGATTCAAATTAAACATTTGTCCATGCAGAGTCTTAATGCTAATAACAAGCTAACATTTATTTTCCTAGCTGGTGTGTTACTTGTTCTTCTCAGAAGCCATAAATGAGGGTCTGTGAGTGTTAAAACTGCAAAATAATATTGAAAATTTTCCCTTTAGCCCCCTTTTTCCATCCTTGAGAGCTGTCTCTGGACACATTTAAAAAAGCATTTAATCACGTGATTAAATCCATCCTTATTAAGCAAGTCACTTAAACACATTTGTGACTAAATGCATCACTGTATTCACACCATGTATACTACTGCAATAATATTTGTAAAAAAATTGCCTTGTGTTGTTTTTTCAAATGATACATCAACTCACTAGTCAATAATGTCACGGTGAAGTGTTTGTAGTAACATTACGTGTAAAGTTATAAAATCCCCCCTGCATGATGTTAAAGGCACATGTTCAAACTCACATAGCCCTGATTAGGTAGAACGGGTCAAGGAGGCCTGTCTTAAACAAAGAGCTGTTGTTTACCTCAATTTGCACATAAGAGGTAAACAGTCTTCAGACAGTAAGAGGGAGAAGAAAGAAGAAAAAGAAAATCTATATTTCTGCATAAACAGGCAAAAACAAACAGCATGAAGCTTCCTTCCTCCACCAGACTCCATGTCTCCTTGGTCTTAGCTACAAAGAACTTTATTTAAGGGTCACTCTCAGGAAAATACATTTCAAAGGGTGACTGAACTATAAAAGGGAGGGGCAAAAAACACCTTCAGAAGACAAAAGAAACAGCCTATGGACTTTGGGAACAAATCCTGGCCTGCGAATTTGGTCAGCACTATACTGAAGACATGTGGTAAGGGACTTCATCTTGAATCAAGTCTAGTTTGGTGAGTTTATAAAGCATTTTATCTTTATTTCTCTTGTAACCATTACTGGCGTTAATGCCTCGTTACTTGTACTCACTTACAAATCTCTTTGTAAAAAAGCTTGTTTTATTTTTGAATTAAAATTAATTTAGTGTTGTGGATTGTTTGAGTAATTCCATTTTGGGTGGCAAACTGTTATATGTTGATCCCTTACAGGGGTGACAGACCTAATCTGGCGGGACAGTGCAACATACACTTTTCAGGGGAAACTCAGGAGTGGGAGTGTGTTGGGGTCACCCTGCAAGTGATAATCCAGGCTAGTGGAAGCCAGAATGTGTCTGGTGTTTGCCCACAAGCTGTTTGGGTCAGAGCTGCTGGATCAGGGCTGTGGCTACACACAGACACTCATGTGGTGACCTGCATGCTGTTTGTGAGGAGCCCAAGCTAAAGCAGCAAAGCACTGAGAGGCCCCGCAGGTTGCAGGGCAAGCAGTGACACACCGCTTCATTGGTCTGTATTGCACCCCGGGAGGTCGTACCATCTTTAACTTCAAGCCTGTGCTTAAATCTCATTAAAAAAAAAATCAATGTTTTTAAGCATGTGCTTTGCTAAATGGGGATTGTAGCAAAGCGATGACTCACTAGCATGGACGCCTCCTGCTGGCTGTCCTGGGAATTAGCTCTCCAGCACACAGAGCACCTCCTGGTGGCCGGTGTCTCACCTGCTGCTGGCCCCCCATGTCCCTCCCAGACCCTGGTGGCCTTTGCCCTGGGGTTCTGACCCAACAGTACCCCCACACTCTGGGTCTCCCCTCCCAGGAGAACCCCCAGCCCCTATCCCCACCTTGCCTTAGTGGCTACTGCCAGTCGTCATCCAGCCCCCACTCACTGGGGCAGACTGCAGTCTGTAACGGCCACTCATCAATGGCAAGGGTGTTTGGACCAACTGCCTCTGCCGAACCCCGGACTACATCTCCGCAGCCCCAGTATGTTCGTAGGCTTTCACCAAGGCCTGCAGCCAGGGGGCTGCCAGGCTGGCACACCACAGCTCCTCTTGCCTTTCCCCAGCAGCTCCCAGGTAGCCAGGTCCTTCTCTCTCCAGAGCTAGAGAGAGAGTGACTTAGCTCCTGGCTACCAGCTCTCTTATCAAGGCCAGCTGGGACCTGACTGGGGCATAGCCCAGCTGTCGCTGTTTCCCCAATCAGCCTACCCTCTTCGCTCCCCAGGGCAGCCCTTTCCCAGAGCTGTTTTAACCCCTTCTGGGCTGGAGCGGGGCAACCACCATGCTACAGGGATGGACTACTGAACTGGTGCCCTAAAGAAGGCAGCCTGACTCAGGAAGTTTTTCCCTTGACTTCAAATGGAAGAGGATTAGGCTCTAAATATCCAACTCCACTGGGATATTAAAGGGATGCTAAATTAGTAGGGCTGTCGATTAATCTCAGTTAATTCACACGATTAACAAAAAAATGAATCATGATTAATCACACTGTTAAACAACAGAATACCAATTGAAACGTGTTAAAGATTTTTGGCTGTTTTTCTACATTTTCAAACATTGATTTCTGTTACAACACAGAATACAAAGTGTACAGTGCTCACTTGATATTATTTTTATTACAAATATTTGCATTGTAAAAATGATAAACAAAAGAAATAGTATTTTTCCATTCACCTCATACAAGTACCATAGTGCAATCTCTTTATTGTGAAAGGGTACAGCGGTGAGTGGACCCCGTTACACAGGTCTGTAAGTGTACTTTGTCATTTCAGTCCAGCGGTGTTCTCTCATTTATGCTTCTTCACCAGTACTATATTCTGCAACTGGAATGGAGGGTCTTGTCTAACTCCCATTGAAATCAATGGAAAGAATGTCATTGACTTCAAAGGGGGTTGGATTAGATTCACAGTCAAAAATTCTGTTAATGATGCATGAACCAGAATATCATACAGCTCAAGTTTCCCTCCCTGCCCCTATTCCAACCCCTTCCCCAAATCTCTGCCTTGGCCCCATCTCTTCTCTGCCTCCTCCCCTGAGCAGCCCGCATTCCTGTTCCTCCCCATTTTCTCCTGGAAATGCTGGGAGGAAGGCGGAGGAGTGGGGGATGCAGCACACGGGAGGCAGGGGAGAGAGAACCTATGGAGAGCTGCATGTGGCCCGCATGTTTGAGACCCCTGCTTTAGACCACCAGGGTGGAAATAATGAGTTGGTTTGTATTGTTGGGAACATATTAGGACATCCACTTTGATGTCTTTGCATTTTACACTGAAAGACACTATTAGTTCTGTTATTTAACGCAGTGATCAAAAGACATATCCAGAGTGTATATTCATAGTAACTTTTACCCTAGCCAGAAGCTCCCTACTCCTTGCTTAGTGGGAGCTGTCCAGAATGTAAGTAAGTATAAAGAAGTCACATGATGTCTTCTGGCCAGGTGCAAGTTCATTACTGGCTGGAGCTGGGTGGGAAATATTTTTCCTATCCCATGAAAATTTTGGAATTTTTTCCCTATCAAAATCAACACGAAAATTTGAAATTTCAAAAAATTTTACTCAACTAAAAATATCTGAAAAGTTTGGTCAAGTCAATCGAAATGTTTCATTATGATAATTTCAAAGCATTTTTTCTAGCCATTTAAAAAAAAAATAACAATACTATAATTCACTTACCTTTCACACCAAAGTCATTTCAAACCAGCAAACTGAAAATTTTCATTTGGAAAAAGTTGAAACATTTTCATGATTTCTAAGCTTCTCCCCTCCTTCCGCTCCCCCACCTGAAGTAAATACATTTGTTGAACCCAACCTTTTTCCACGAAAAGTTTCACCAAATCTGAATTTTTCAACAAAAAAACATTTAGTCAAAAAATTTCCTACCGGCTCTGCTACTGACTTCAGTATGGAAGTTTACCAGACCAGGAGATTAGAGATAGTAGAAAACACCTTGTAGTGGGGCACCTGCCCCACTCCAGGAGAAGGGCTTAAAACAGCCCTGCAAAGGCTGTGGCTGGGAGCAAGCAAGCTCCCAGGCTGAGTGGGCAGAGCAGCCACAGCTGTGGCTGCATCAATTAGGGCCCAGCTGGCCCTGATAAAAGGGCCTAGAGTTCGGTGGAGAGAGACAGTCTCCTCTAGCTGTAGAGGTCCACAGGCCTGGCTGCTGGGAGCTTGAGCAAGGTACCTAGAGGGAAGCAGGGTTGGGGCAAGGCAGAAGGAGCTGGGAAAGCTCCAGCCTAGAAACTCCAGGCTGCAGGGCCTAGAAGATGGCCCCACAAAGGGGTACTGGGGTTGTAGGGGGCAGCCTAGGGCTCTAGAGGCAGAAGCAGCAGGCCAACTCGCCTTGCTAATGATGAATGGCAATGCTACTGCAGTCTGCCCCAGTGAATGGGGGCAAGTGGTGACTGGCAGTTGCCTAGACTGAGCCAAGGTGGGGATAGGGAGTGGGGGTTCCCCAGGGAGGGGAGAACTTGAGACTGTGGGGTTACTGCAGGGGTGCAGCACCCCAGGAAAGAGGGCACTGGGGTCCAGAGAGGGACACGGGGCCAGTAGCAAGTGGGACTATGGCCTGCAGAGGGTGCTCCGGATGCTGGAAGAGCTAATTCCCGGACAGACCAGTGGGAGGTGCTGCAGGGTGAGTTGCTGACCCGCTACACAGCTGTAGCTTTTATTTGTCTTATATAGGTTTGGGTGAGATCTTAGCTATCTAGGTTCTTTCATGGCCTACCATCCCTATAGTATGCTGAGAGAATGTGGAATCAATCAACACTATGCTTGGCTGATGCAGCAACTCATGGTGTCAGACGCCATCAGGTGGTTGAAGGACATCTATATAGAACACATCACTGGACATCAGCAGCACCAGGAGGAATGAGCTGGAGTGTCGATGAGAAGCGCAGTTAGGAAAGTAAATACAATCCCCGAGGAAAGTAATTTTTCTAAATGGACAACCAACTGAATTGTCCCTCAGTAATTGAGAATCTCCACTCATTGATACATGTGCTTTCCATAACCAAATCTCTGTACTTTTCATGAGTGATATACCTGAGTATTGTAATATCTAAACTGTATTGTTAAATCTAATCACCTAAATCTGGGTTATTGCTGATTAGGTACTCTATGTATCATATGACTTTAAAAACAAACTTTAGATTTGTGGATAATCTAAGCACTAGTACCCAGACGTATAGACACACTTTTCCCAACCTATGTAAGATATAATTTTTTAACATTAGCTTTAATAAACATTTTAAAATGTGAATGTCTCAGTCATCAAAGAATGTATCCTCACAACAGCCCTGCAAGCTAGGAGGCAAAGGGCCAGATTTTCAAAGGTATTTAGATGTCTATAGCTGCACGTAAGCACCCCGTGAGATTTTTCAAAAGCTCCTAGGCGCCTAACTCCCATTGGTTATGTTCCCATTGGCAGTTTAGAAATCCTATGAGACACCTAAATACCTCTGCAAATCTGACCTCCTCCTTTTACAGATGGGGAATTGAGGCACAGAAAGTTTCAGCAACTTCACGTTCACACAGAAATCCGTGACAGAGCCAGGGATTGAACTATGAGTCCCAATCCTGTGGGCTTAATCACAAAACTAGTCTTCTAAAATGGTGCTGATTTTAATAATCTTTCATAAATAACAGGCCAGCTCAACACCAGAATTGTATTCTGACTCTCGGACTTTAAGTTCAGAGGGGACCACCATGAACATCTCGTCTGACCTGCACATTGCAGGCCACAGAACCTCACCACATACCCACTCCCGCAATAGACCCATAGCCTGTGGCTGAGTTACTGATGTCATCAAATCTTGATTTAAAAACTTCAAACTACAGAGAATCCACTGGGTGCTCTAGTTCCAGCCAGCAGGTGACCTGTGCCACATGCTGCAGAGGAAGATGAAAACCCGCTAGGGTCTCCAATGTGTGAGACATCAGCAGCAAACACCCAACCAGCCAGGGAATTCTGTAGGATCCAGAAAGAACATTTGGAAGGCTAATTTTTAATTGTTTGCTGAATTCTCACTTTTCCTTGACACGTTCCCTTTCAGAGTTCTTTGCAAAGATAGGATGGGGCTCCATTACGGTTGGCATTTTAAATGGACTGTTTTGGAGAGTTTTATATGCAATTGTTGTTTTTTTCAGGATGATCTAGAATAGGTTCCAACAATAGCAGCTATTTTTATTTGGTGAGGGTTGGGAGAAGGAAATTGTTAGTGGTCAATTTTTTCCAGCGTACAGGCATTCAGCAATGGATGCTCAGCTGGTGATCTGTTTGCTGGTGTTCTGCCCTTTTGGGCAGAAGGCCCAGGCAAGATTCCTCATCTCAGTCATTAACGGTTTACTGCAGGCAGTACACAGCATGGGGGTGAAATCTCTAGATGATGCTGCGTCATAGTATTCAGAGAAAGAAATGAGACAGCAATGCCAAGTCCATTCTCCCCAGGGCAGGCTGAAGCGCCTAGAGACTCACTCCGTGCTTTGCAGGGAGAGTCAGAAAGGAGCAATTTTGCATTAAATAATTAATAGAAGAATGCAGATGTTGGGAGTCTACCAGGATTAGACTGGGAATCGCTCCTCAATTTCCAGCCTAGTGTTACAGGGCGGATTCAGTACTTCTCTTTGAACCCACGGACGTCCTATCCTCACAGAAGACAGGGCCAGCACAAAGGTCTTCACAGGAGGAGCAGAACACGCACTATGCTGGCCCTGCAGAGTCCCCTGGAGCAGAAGGAGGCACGGTTGCGGGAGTCCTACACTTGGACAGTCTCCTGCTGCTGCAAGCCTCAGAGAGGCCGTGGCTGCAGGGAGCGCAAGGAAGACTGTCCTCCCACATAGAGGAGATGCAGCGGGCTGCCTCACAGTGCCTGGGCTGTCCTGGCACCAGCATTGGGCTGCACTTGGCCGAAAGTCCCCAGCAGCTCTGGTAATGGTTTTTGATGCTTTGACTGTTCCACCAGTGGAAACAAAAATCACAAAAGAAGCAGGAAATGACAAGAATATGCACATGCACCAAACTTCACCTAAAATGATCGGCCCAAAGCGGGGCTGGCATCAGCTGGGACAGAAGCAGCTGGATTATGCAGCCAAGGACAAGTTGCTCAGAACAAAGTTATCAAGCCATTAACCCCCTGGCTATGGTGTCAGCCAGTGGCCTGTGGACTCCAGGACACTCTGAGGTGACCAGTGAAGGGCTGTGTCACCCCGGCTCTGCTAGCTGGGGTGTCTCTCAGTGCTTTGCTGCTGTAGCTCCCAACCTGGGCTCCTGAAACAAACAGCCTGCTGAGCGTCTGTGTGTAGCCACAGCCCTGGTCCAGCTACTCTGACCCCAACAGCCTGTTAGCAACACACCAGTCACACTCTGGCTTCCAGCAGCCTTGGTTACTACTCACAGGGTGATCCCAACACACTCCCTGTCCTATATTTCCTTAAAATAACATTGTTCTGCACTGTTCAACCTTCTCCTGGACAGTCCAGATACATTAGACCCATTATCCCTCTGTTTCCTACCCTAAATAGAGTTACCCACACAGCTCAGTTTAAAGACAACACTGGATTAGTTTTAATTAAAGAATAAAACAAGTGTATTTAACTACAAAGAGAGATGTTAAGTGAGCACAAGTATAAGACACTCGAGTCAGAAATGGTCGCAAGAGAAATAAAAATAAAATGCTTTCTAAACTCAGCTGGACTTGGTTCAAGGTGAAATTCTTACCACTGATTCCCAGTGACATTGCTGACCCAGTTTCAGGCCAGGATCTGTTGCCAAAGTCCAATAACTGTGTCTTTTGTCTTCTTAGGTAAAAAGGAGAGAGATGGACAGGGAGAGATAATGGGGGAGGGGGAGGATGCCCCTTCCCTTTTATAGTTCAGTCACCCTTTGAAATGCATTTTCTTGAGGTGACAGGTTTCAGAGGGGTAGCCATGTTAGTCTGTATCAGCAAAAACAAGGAGTCCTTGTGGCTCCTTAGAGACTAACAAATTTACTTGGGCATAAGCTTTTGTGGGCTAGAACCCACTTCATCTAGATGCAACTGATGAAGTGGGTTCTAACCCATGAAAGCTTATGCCCAAATAAATGTTTTAGTCTCTAAGATACTACAAGCACTGCTCATTATTTTGTTGAGGAGTAGCCCTAGATAAAATTCATTTCCACTGTGAAGTTGACCTCCAGGAGTCTTGGAGTGAACAAGGTTCCATGCTGTTTGCTCAAATGCAGATTTGTTTGTTCCTGCCAAGAGTGGTCACTTGATAGGTGATGGCCCATCAGCTTTGATGACACCTGACTAGAGGTGTCAGCCTGCCCTTTATCTTTGAGAAACAGGTTTACTTAGTCCACAGTTTTGTCTAATAAACACAATTCAGTCATGATTACAGCTCACATTTATAACTTCATGTGTAATGTTACTATACACATCTCATCATATTATTAACCAGTGAATTATTTGTTTGTATGTGTATATATATATACACACACACACACATAGACACACACATACACTGCTCACAAGGCATATTTTGTACAAAAATTACTAGAATAGTGTGTGGGGTGTCAATACAGAGGTGCATTTCGTCACAGGCTCGGTGAAGGGGGGGTGATGGGAATCTACATGGGGTAGAACCTATAATTAAAGATTTACACACTCATTCACCACTTGCTTGTGACTCAGCAGTTAAATTCTGAGGAGGGAAAGTGATGAAGTGTTTAGTAGGTACAAGGAAGCACACTGTATATGTAGATGTTGCTAAACTAGAACTAGGTTGTGGCATGACTTAACAGCCTGATAGCCTTGAATTAAGACATGTACATCCAAACTGAGAACACATCCCTGTCACCTTCAGAAGGTTAAAGGAAAAGCAGTAATCACAGGAGACCAGGGAAGGCGTTTTGATGGATTAATTTATACAGGCTGTGGCTCCCAGCTAGAGTGGAGGACAACAATTAATTTTCCGAGGCATTTAGCAGGCTGGAGGGTGACCTAATCAGCTTGAAAAGCCAAGTATTATCGGACAGCCTCCGCTTCCCTGCATGCAATCAGAACACAGCAAAAGTGCAGGCTCAGTTGAAATTGTTAGGAATCTCAAACAATGTCCTAATCCTCCTTTGGCCTGCAGGATTAAACAAGGCTCCCCCTCCCACGTCTCTCAATTTGCTGCTGCTGGATTGCTATGAGAGAGTGTACCATAATGTCCCTGCGGATTGTGCAGAACAAATCTAAATTAGGTTTGATCTGCTGGAAAAAGAGGTTAGTGAGGACAGATAACTTGGAGATTGGAGTTTTCTGAAGGCACAAGGTTTCTCTTGGCTTCAGCAAGGCTAAATGCCTCAAAAAATCAGGACTTTTTCAAGGTGCACTTTCGAAAGCCATTCAGAATAAAGAGAACCTCTCCCTGGTTTAAGGAACTTTGACTTCAAATGACTGGGGACAACTGAGAAGGGGATAAGCAGAAGCAAAGATTAACTTGCCTCCTCAAGGCAGAGCATAAATAGATCATTCACTACATCAAAGAAGAGAAGTGGAGATTTTTGTTTTGTTCAGAAAGTGATTTGTTCAGCTCTGGGAGCCAGAAGTAGAAATGCCGGCACCAATGCATTCAAATGGGAGCAGTGTACCTGAAAATTGAAATAGCTGCGTTCTGCAAAGCTTCGTCGCAGTTATTGTTTGAATCGCAACCAAATGAGCCCTCATTCCCCATTCCCTGGCCCTGGTTCTAGGATAGTGTGATGGCGTTTAGTTCATTGGGGTTACTCTTGATTTAGTCTGGCAAATGGGCCTGATCCAAAGCCAACTGCAGTCAACTTGAGAGAAGATTCGGGTCCAGAATATTCACACTGAAGTATCATTCTGCTTTGTAAAGTGAAACGGCCCCTCCTTGCTCAACACATCTGCTCCCTGTGCTCAGAGTCATAGCTATGGAGTGAGGAGACAGATAAGCTTTTTGTGCTTTGGATTTCTAGGAGCCCTGAAGAAGCAGAACTGCTATGGGAGAGTGAGCTGGATTCTATTACTTGTCACTCATCAGCAGAAATGCTAGCTCCTGGGGAAAAGAGTGGCCCAGTTTCACTTGTATAACTCCACTGGAGACAATTGGATACACCTATGCAGTTCCATGGACTATGCAGGTCTAACTGGGACATTCTGATTTTGCGTTCTGATTATCGGCTCTTTACTGTTGGTGATCATGTGAGAGAGTGAAAGAATCCAGCCTGTTTTTCAGATCCCAGGGGAATTTGCAGGGCTAGTGTTAGAAACAGTCAAATGGGGATAGATCTCCAGTTAGGATAAATCCCTTGAGTTCAGTAGTTGTGGTGATTTACCCAAAGGATTTAGAATTTTGATCTGGAAACCAGCGAGACAATGAAAATATTGATTTCACAATCCAGATTTTAAAGAGTTGCTATCAGGAGTCTACGCCCTGCTTCTAACCAATCTACTATTGACACAAATAGAAGTGCTGCATGTGGCATGAGCATGAAACATGCAGAAGAGATTTGCATTGGGGAGAAGAATGGAGCCAAGGATACACGTTTACTGCAAGAAAAACTGGGTTCTTAACTCAGGCTAAATAACCCGCATTAGCTAACTCAGGTTAAAACAGCACCGAAGACACAACAACCTAGCTTTTAATTTGGGTCAGCAGCTGGAATGCCATCCTAAGCTCCCCTGCGGGTTTTAATTTGAGCTGCTGACCCAAGTTAAAAGCTAAATTGCAAAGTCTTCATTGTTATTTTAAGCCAAGTTAGCTAAGGTGAGTTAGCTAACCCAAGTTAAGAACTGACAAAGAGTCCTGTGGCACCTTAAAGACTAACGAACTTTCGTTAGTCTTTAAGGTGCCACAGGACTCTTTGTCACTTCTGCAACTTCAGACTAACACGGCTACCCCCTGAAGTTAAGAACGCGCCTTTTTTGGCAGCGAAGACATCCCCTGAGAGAATTTGGCCCTTAAAAATTATACTATCTACACACTCACTTTTGCTTTTACCATTTCTAAGGGAGAGATAACTTCTGCAGGCATGAATATATTCCCCGTCACTTGAAAGTGAAGGGCTGATGGGAAACTCTTTTTCAGAACCCCTGTGCAGACGAGGTGGAATTACAGGTCACTTGGAAAATGAAGCACTAAAAATGAAGTGAATGATGGGAGATTCCCTGCAGCTTATCTGCCCTTTCCAGTTTCTGAACATTATTGCGGCTAGCACAAAGCAGAAAGCCTCACAATGACGGCCTAAATTTGGATACCATTTCACTGATCTTAAATGGGGTAGGGAAACAAACCCAGACGCCCTTGCCAATGCTCGCTCTCTCTCTTCTCTCACACAAAAGGAAGCGGCACAAATAGGCAGAAGTGACTTTTCTGCTGCCAGTCATTATAGCCAGTTCACAGAAGGAGGTTAGGGCTTGCGGGCAATAAATGCGTAAGAGAATTTGTGGTTTAATAAGGAGCTCTCCAGGCTAGATGCTTACAGTGCAAAGAAAGCTTCATCAGGCTAAACCCTTTTATGGATCAGGAGCGGAGGTCTGAGAAAATGTCTTCCCCAGGTGAGCTATTAATGACAGAGATTTCTTTCTTTTCTCAAATACAGGATCTAGGAAACAAAAGTAAACTGACCTCTGTGCCCAGGGAACCAGGCATTTTGACATAATGGGCCTAAAAAGAAGCAGATCCTAAAAGGAAAAGTTGGTGAGATCAGGATGGAGCTGAATATCTAGGCCTTGTACCCAGATTAGCAAACAGCCACAGGAAGATGGCAGTCAGCATTTTCAGAGGGGGATTCCCATAGACCAGTGGTGTCCAATAGAAATTCAATGCTAGCCACACTTGTAATTTTGAATTTTTCTTATTAGCCACATTATAAAAAAGTATCCGAGGGGTAGCTGTGTTAGTCTGGATCTGCAAAAGTGAAAAAGAGTCCTGTGGCACCTTATAAACTAACAGATGTATTAGAGCATAAGTTTTCATGGGTGAATACCCACTTCGTCAGATGCATGCAGTGGAAATGACCAAGGCAGGTAAAAATATGTAGGCAGGAATCAGGCTAGAGGTAACGAGGTTAGTTTAATCAGGGAGGATGAGGCTCTCTTCTAGCAGTTGATCTGGAGGTGTGAACACCAAGGGAGGAGAAACTGCTAATCCGAGTAAGCTCTTTGGGGCAGTTACTTCTCTTCCTATCAGTTTGTAGGAGGCCTACCACATGGGGGCCTGATTTCATTTGGGACCCAAAGGTAGTACTGAGAGTAACTGACACGCTCCTCTTGTAAGAAATGCCTAGCACTGTACAAGAAGGTACAAAACCTCCCAACTGACAGACACATCGGTTCTTTTTGGGATCCGACTCAGTTCTGCTCAGAGGCTGGCAACTAAGCTGCAGGAACATAGCAGATCAGCAACAGCAAGTCACCTTTAATTGCTCCATCTCATCCTGGCACGGCACGGCAGATGATACACGTGCAATTTAGAGCAGCATTTGCAATGAGGTTCACCGGTTTGCAGGCTCAGCAAAGCATCCCAGTGTGAGGATTACGCAAATAGCAGGCAGCTTCCGAAATCTCCAGCAGGCAAAAGACGAGCTGAGGCAGGCTGCCCAATGGCTATGAGTTGAATATCGGACAGAAAGAGTTCTGTAATAGGGTTGGTTTAATATCACTCATTCCTTCTGCATGTTAGGTTAAAGTTTCAGGACTCCTCTTTGATCAAGCCATAATGCAGCCCCTGGCCCTGCTAACAGCTCCCTCTAGGGGGTCACACCTAGAGCTGGGTGGAGCTTTTCCACACAACTTTTATGGAGGGCAGCAGGGGGAAAAAAAATGCAGATTTGGCAAAATGCTTCCAGACTTCCTGGTTAATTCACCAAATTGTTCCTGTCAAAAGAACCTAGAAAATTCAAAACAAAAAATAATTAAAAAAAAACCCAAAACCTTTATGGTGTTTGGGTTTGAAAGGACTTTTCATTTCAAATGTTCCTTCTTTTTTTTTTAAGTACATGAACTAAAACCTTTAAAATGGTCAAAAATCAAAACGAAATTCACAAAGGGTTTCACTTCACTTTCCATTATTATTTCCTCTCTACTTTTTGATTCACTGGAATGTTCTGAAAATTTCATTCTTGGTTTTATCCAAAACCAGTTTTTGTTTGGTTTGATTTTCGTTTGCTCAGAGTTGCCAGAGATCCAGAAAATCTGCTCTTGACTCAGCTCTAGTAGCAGGCCCCTGTGAGATCCCACGCTGGGTCTCCGCATGCAGCAGTCCTGCTGATTGCAGCTCCAGGTCCTTCCCCGTGAGTGCTCTCCAGTTACTGCCTTTGCCTCTCTGCATGGCTGGAAAGCAGGTGATTGATACACAGTGCTAACAGAGTCAGAGGCCCAGTCAGCCAGCTGGACAGGGAGTAGAACGATTCAGTCTCTCTTCTGAATTATTGCTAATAAAACACCGAGCCCTGTTGTAACCACATATGGTTCTCTATCCTCCTGTGTGAACTGCAACAAGGCATTGATTGTCCTAGAATGGCCCCTGCTAAAACAAACAGCCAAGGAATCTTACTCTATGCAGTGTTGGGCCCAGGATACTAGAGAGAAAAGGAGGGTGAGCTTATTGGACCTGCTCCTGCTGGTGAGAGAGACAAGCCTTTGAGCTACACAGACTCTTTTCCAGATCTGGGAAACTAACTCAGAGTGCTGTCAAGTGGAATGACCTCTTCCACAGAAATGGCATCGTGACGTGAATACTGTATTTTAAAACTAAGCAGTGAAATCCTTACAGTGACAATCTGAGAGCATTGGGTTCTGATCAACAACGCCAAAGCAACTGCTTTGCATAATTCCACTGTGATTTTCCTTCTCTGCTGCATGTTCAAAGACACCAGCTGGCGTCCTCAGCATCTGAGGGCTTGTGCCTTTCAAAGCTGAATGCCATTTCGCGCAACACATGAGCTCCAGAAGTTGAGAAATCCAGGGCTGGACTATTCAGCCAGATTCTATGTCCTTGAGACAGCAGTCAGAGCACGGTTGTGTGCCACTCTAAATGAGAAATTAGGAAACAATATAAGAAAATTGCAAGGAATATTCATACGTGGAAGTCAGATGAAGTGCGTGCGAATACCGCAATCACGAACAATGGCAAGAGATGAATAAAAGGAAATGAGGAGTCGTTAGACAGCGCTGACACTCATCTTTTCCCAGTTTCTTCATCTACTGCCTCCCTCGAATGGTATTTAAAAGCTGATTTTGTTTATCAAAGCCTCTCTGAATTCTTATATGCCTTTTTTAAAAAAATTGTATCTAGTCAAGTGCTAAATCTCACTCACAAAATGGTGTGGAGTAAGAAAAACCATCAATGGCTAAGATGGACAGCGAGACATCAGAAAGACTATATGAAAAAGAATTTTGAGTTTAATGATTAAAGCAGCTGCTGTGCTCTGACCTCTTCTTATTACTTTAATCAACTACCTTGTGCTGCCCTAGCTGTAGGTTGCATCCCCCTGTTGTCTCTTGTTTTGTTTTAGTTCCACATCTACACAAGTCTTGGAACAGAGGTGGTCAAACAGCGTGCAGCGCACTCTAGTCTTTCAGGAAGTCTCAGCTCAACTCCAGTGCTTGGTTCCCAGATATAGCAACTCTGCCCCAAGAACTGACTTTAATGAGAGGCCAAGGCAGAGAGCAAACTCTTCTGCTGCTCACGCAGCTCCCTCTCCAAAGGCCACTCACTACCACACACAGTACGCTTCATAACGAGAACTACCTACAACACAGCATGTCTTTCCAAAAGTCAAATCTTGTTCCCACACTAAGGGTATGTTTTCACTACCCTCCGGATCGGCAGGTAGTGATTGATCTATTGGGGATCGATTTATCGCGTCTAGTGTAGACGCGATAAATCAATCCCCGAATGCTCTGCCTTTGACTCCTGTAATTCACCAAGACGAGAGGCAGAAACAGAGTCAACGGCCCAATATGTTGTCATGCTAGACCGAGTGAGTCACTGTGCACATCAGTTCCAGTTCTTACATAAGGACTTCTCATATTTACACACTCCAGAGACCTTCATGCTCTTGGATGCTTAGACAGAGACCTGCCAAGCATACAGCTAGCCACTTAATTGTTTTTAAAAATCCAGCAGGCAGGCTGTATCCGATTGGATAACCAAGAAGCAAACAGGACTTCCCTATCTATCGGTTCACTAGACACTTCTGATCTATCTTCACAGGCAACATAGATAATCTCCCCAGGTACAACTCAGCAGGTTAGTCAGGCATTGAATTGTGTTCATCCTTCTGTGATAACATCAAACATGCCATCATCCAATACATCAGTCTACTTGGATAAGTGACTCACTTAAATTAGATTGGAATTTCCAAAGGAACCTATGGGAGTTAGGTGCTCATTTGCCATTGAACTCCAGGCATGTCTATTTTACTTCTCATATCTATTAGATTTTACAGAAAGAAAAGCCTGCCTTATACAAGAGACTTTTCTTTCAAAGAAATCTAATGACCAGGTTTTCTTTCCCCTAATTTTTTCTCCTTCAGTTTTATTCCCTTGCTCTTTCTTTGTGACACCCAAAAAGTCAATAGCCATCTGTCAAGCAAAAGTCAGGATAATGCAGGGAAGAAGTAAATACATAAATCTAATCCTTGCAAATATTTTTTGTTCGTGTCTGTTCAATTCCCTGGAATAAGACAGTGAAAAGGGGTGGGGGAGAGACATCATACATGGGGAGAAGATTTCTGATAAAGAGCTCTAATCTAGATGATTTAGGCAGAACCAGATCTGATGGTTGCAAGATGAAGCTAGACAATTCAGACTGGAAATGAGTTGCATATTTCTAAAGATTAGGGTAATTGACAACTGGAACCACTTACTGATGAACGTGGTGGATTCACTTGAAGTCTTTAAATCAAGACAGGCTGTCTTTCTAAGTGATCTAACTGAGCTCAACCAGAAGTTATTGTCTTAGTGCAGGAATTATGGGGAGAGATTTTGTGGCCTGTGTTATATAGAAAATCATAATGGTCCCTTCTGATCTCAAAAAAAAGAAAAGAAAAGACCTCAGTTCCAGAACATCTGACGGACAATCATTACTAACTAGAACTGATTTTTAGTTACCAATAAGAGACAGCAATTCTGACATGCAATTTGCATGAGCAATCAAAAGAATGATTTACCCAAAGGAACTCCTCAAAACATAGTGATCGCTGTAGCCAAAGTGATCGCTGTCACCAAAGTTTTCAAACCTGGGTGTCTAAAGTTAGGTGCCTAAATATGGACTTGGAATCTAAGGCCTAGTGCCATAGTGGGAGGTATCTTTGAGATGCTGGGCCCAAGTGTCTGGTTTCCAAAGACGCTGATCCTTGCTAACTGCAGCTGACTTGGGAGTCTAACTTTACTCAGCTGGGTCCTGAGTCTTTAAAGAGGCATAATTATCTGCATCGCTACCTTTGCCTGAGAAACAGTTTTGACATAGGACACAAAATCCCTTATTCTCACTCCACTCCATTAAGAAGTGATCGTTAGGCCCAACATCCATTTTCAAGCCCGAGGCACCGATTCAGCAGTGCCAGCCCTCTTAGGAAAGTATTTAGTTCAGCCTCACTGAAGTTAAGCGCATTGCAGTGCCTGAGCTAGAGCAGCACCCCCTTGTGGACTTCAGGTTGCTCAATTGTGGCCATACACCTATATCTGGAGTCCACTGAGGCAGGCTCTGGCACACCCGCTAATTGTCCCTTCAGCCTGATCTCCTTCTGGAAGAGGTTGATGGAATGAGCCCCAAAACTTTTAACAAAAAGCAACAGTCCATCCGCCCAGTCTTCGGGGTGGCGGGGGAGGGGAGAAGGGTATTCCTGCCCTTTCCTTTGGCCTTGATTCCCAAACAGTGTCCAGTTTGTGTCTCACTTACTCCTTAGGGAGTCTCTACAAGCAAAGCCCCCGTCAGTTTGAGCTCCATTCTCGCCAGTCAGCCCTGAAGTGAGCCAGGCTCTCTCCTTTTATTCCCCCTCCAGGCTTGTCATTGGCTGCTGGTATAGCGGGGCGGGTCCACCTGAGCCCACAGACTCTCTTTAACCCTTTCTCTGCTGGTGTAGGGCCTTTCTGCCTCATCACATGTGCTTAAAGTGCTTTACCAAAGAGAGTAGGAAAAGCAGTGCTGATTCAGGGCCCCAGGTTTGCAAAGGTTGGTGCCTTAAGCCCCTTTTTGATGAAGCAGGGTGAGAACAAGGGACTTGTTTTCCTGCCCCAAAAGCAGTTTCCCAGACAAAAGGAAATGATGCAGATAATTATGTGTCTGCTGTGTCTCCACATAGTGACAACATTCATCACTTCAATCCAAATTCACATGCAAGCGTATACACCAACCGGCCATGTATAAAACAACTGAAGGAATGAAGAATGAAGGTAGCATATGCTCAATGCTCCTTCTAAAGAGGCAATTTTATACATGATCATTTCATGATTAAGTGACAACGCATCTGTAGCTTTCACTTCATTTGTCTAGAGAGAGTTATTAACGTAGTAATTCGGCTGCCTGCTGAGCTGTGCTACTGTTATTTAATTTTACTGCTCCGGGTTTTTAAAGGATTATTTCAGCATTTGCCACAGGTTTGCGTTGGTGAACTACATGGACTTCTTGTTAGTTGGATAAAAAGCAACTTTTTGAGAACAGCTACCGCAGTATATTTTGTATTTTTTAAAAAATATGACAGCAGGGGAGACCATGAGAATTGGGTAAAGGCATATCTATGTGACAGGGGCTGTACAAACGTGTAGAAGTAATATTACTGTAGTATTAATAAATTAATTAATGGGAGATGGTGTGGCCATTGTACTAGACATTAGGAGATAAGCATTCTAATCCTGGGTCCCCCTCTAGTCTCTGTGTAACCCTGGAGAATTTACTTCACCTTTCTCTGCCTCAGTTTCCCTTCCCATTAATTATCTGGGGTGAGAGCAAACTCTGCAGGTCTTTTGCTGTCTCAGTGTCACCAGCTCTTTGTGGTTTAGTCATGAGTCTGGCCATATTTCATGTTTTTCTTTTTTTTTAAAATTACAGTTGCTAGAATCAAGAGAGGATTTGGGAATTTCAACTTTCATTTAAAAAATATGCCCTTGTGGTTACATAACAACCACGGAAAACGAGAAGCAAGGGTGACCGCAAGGGTCAAATACCAAAAGGCAAAGAAAAAACCCAGACTTTTTATTTTATTGTTTTTAAACTCATCATTACTTTTAGTCAAACTCATTATTTCTGAATCCTTGGGGTTGGCAGTACTCCCTGGCACAGTGCAGCCCTGATCTCAGTTGGGGCCTCTCAATACTACTATAATACAGATTAATAATAGTGAGCTGGGATTCCAAGAAAGCAGCTTTATAGTGAGCAGAATGAAGGTCCCACATAGGTTCAGTGCTTTGCACTGCACCACTCACCATTCTTGCTACAGTAAATCTCTTCAGAGAACCTGCTCATTAATAGAAAGATTTACGTGGCTCCTTTATTGCAGGCATTATAGTAGAAGTGAGTCCTGTGAGGTATTTGATGGAGGAGAATCTGTTGACCCTGTCAATCCATTCAGGAAGGATGTCCCAAATGCAGGGGGGCAGTGTGGGAGAAAGCACAAAGGTGGCTGTAGCAGGTCAAGAAATCCAATGTGAAACCGAGGAAAACGTGATAAACAGAATTAAGAGGCCCACAGCCCCGCCAGATCTACAATGGAACTGATTTACTGAACCTGATGTCCCCTACCTTGCTAATACGAACATGCCAGACAATTTACACTATTTGGCTACAATATATTTAACTTCGTAAATGGCTCCCTTGTGTTCCCTGGGTAACTGTTTTAATCACACACATGTGGACTGGGAGAAGGCCTGCTTCCCATCAAAACAGAGTCCCCTGCTGTTGGTAGGGCTCTAACTGTCCCACTTGCAATTCCTCCCACACAAACAGATCTATACACACACCAACACCACTGGCTGAGGCTAACGGCTAGTCAACAGGACTGGAACATACCACTGTTTTGAGAGCTACCTATTTTCCCCTAACCCCTCATAGTAAGTGCATTTCAAAAAATGGTTTACCCAGCATACACAACCTCTAAATGAATGCTACTCTGCAGTGTTTGTTCTCTAAGGCTCAGCAAAGCATTCAAGCATGTGCTTAAGATCATCCCTATAAAATTTCCCTATCTGTGAAATGCTCAGGGAGATTAGAGAGGCTATTAAAACAAAAAACTCAGTAATAATGGAGGATTTCAACTATCCCCATATTGACTGGGTACATATCACCTCAGGAAGGGATACAGAGATAAAGTTTCTTGACACCTTAAATGACTGCTTCATGGAGCAGTTAGTCCTGGAACCCACAAGAGGAGACGCAATTCTTCATTTAGTCCTAAGTGGAACACAGAATCAGGTCCAAGAGGTGAATATAGCTGGACCACTTGGTAATGGTGACCAGAATAAAATGTAACCCTTCTGCCCATCAGAGCTGGCAGCAACAAGGGCCGGGTTCAGTATCCAGGGGTTCCATTCCAATAGCACAATACAAAAACCGGCTCGAGCCCCCACCCAGTGACCTGGGACAACCATATACCACCCCTCTGGGCGTCTGTAAGAGACAATACTTCCCCTCTCGGAAGCACAGAGTCTGAGTGTACCAAAAGCCTTTTAATAACAGGAAGAAACAATGTGGCATTATATTGGGGAAACACCACAAACAAGGTTAATAAACCAAACCATGAACCAGAAGCCCCCCTCCCAGCAAATAGGCCGTGGCCTTCCCTTTGGCTCTTGAGTTCCACAACCCCAAAAAGTCACTCAATAGTCCCAAAAGTCCAGCAGCCCAAGAGTCTCTGTTCTTGGTCAGTGCAGAATTCAAAAGTCAGTTGGCAGAGTCTTACCTCCCAGCCTGGGTGGAAATGGAGGGTAGGGCACGGGGCACCTTACGTGGTCCGAGGCCGACTGCGCCGCCTCTCCGTGGGGTTCCGCTGCAGCCCTCACCGCAATCCGCTCTGCTGGCCATCCCACAAACTGCTCTGCAGCGCCAGTCACTCCGCTAGCCATCCTGCTAGCTGACACACGGACAGCTCTGCGGTGCCAGTCACTCCGTCAGCAGCACAAACGGCTCCGCTAGTCGACACGCGGACTGCTCTGCTGTGCCAGCCACACGAACTGCACCCAGGAACCGCTTGGCTGAGTCGGCTGCTTTGCTCTGCTAGCTGCACAAATTGCTTGGTGCCACCTACATGCCTTTACGCCTGCCCCTACTTAACACATGGGTTTCAGCTCTTAAGTGATTTCAGCTCTCGGGGGGGAGGGCACCTTGGTACAGGTACACCAGCAGATCCAAAGTGAATTCAGCTTAGCAGGCTGAACCAAGACTCCTAAGGGAATCAAAATTAGCTCTAACATTTCACAGTGGGGAGAGGCAAGGCACAGTAGGCCTGCAGGACCCTTAGACAAGTCCCTCACCAAAAACTGGAGAAACCTGCCCATAGCCTCTCAATCTCAGAGTGTTTTGAAGCACGTGGCCCTTGACCAGTGAGTGCTACTTAGATGATGGCGAGTCCCTCCAGCATAACAAGGGCCAAGTACATGTCCATAGTCCTTCATTCACATGATCAGGGTAACATCACTTTATCATTCCTGCCCCAGTAACATAGAAACTGGGGCTCCCACATCAGCTGAAGTGGCCATGTGGGCTGCTGTGAGCTCAGGCTAGGCGCGGTGGGTGTGCCTATGCAAATCGATCAGCCCCAAAGTTATTTTCCACTGCTCACTGCAATTCCCATAATTCACCACCAGATGTCAGAATAGATCTCATTCCTGACACTGCTTACATCAATTAAATTTAACATCCCTGTGCCGGGGAAAACACCACTGTGGCCCAAAACCGTAGCATTTAATTTCAGATGGGGGACTACACAAAAATGAGGGGGTTAGTTAAACAGAAATTAAAATGTACAGCACCAAAAATAAAATCCCTGCAAGCCGCCTGGAAACTTTTTAAAAACACCATAATAGAGGCTCAGCTTAATGTACACCCCAAATTAAAAAAACATAGCAAGAGAACCAAAAAAGAGCCATTGTGGCTAAACAAAGTCAAAGAAGCAGTGAGAGGCAAAAAGGCATCCTGTAGAAAATGGAAGTTAAATCCTAGTGAGGAAAATAGAAAGGAGCATAAACTGTGGCAAATTAAGTGTAAAAATATAATTAGGAAGGTCAAAAAAGAATTTGAAGAACAGCTAGCCAAAGACTCAAAAAGTAATAGCAAAAAAAAAAAATCTAAGTACATTAGAAACAAGAAGCCTGTTAAACAACCAGTGGGGCCACTAGACAATCCAGATACTAAAGGAGCACTCAAGGACAATAAGGCCATTGCGGAGAAACTAAATAAATTCTTTGCATCAGTTTTGTTGGCTGAGGATGTGAGGGTGATTCTCAAACCTGAGCCATTCTTTTTAGGAGACAAATCTGAGGAATTGTCTCATATTGGGGTGCCAGAGGAGGTGCGGGAACAAATTGATAAAATAAACAGTAATAAGTCCCCAGGACCAGATGGTATTCACCCAAGAGCTCTGAAGGAACTCAAATGTCAGATTGCAGGACTACTGACTGTAGTCTGTAACCTATCATTTAAATCAGCTTCTGTACCAAATGACTGGACGACAGCTAATGTGATGCCAATTTTTAAAAAGGGGCTTCAGAGGTGACCGCGGCAATTACAGGCCAGTAAGCCTGACTTCAGCGCCAGGGAAACTAGTTGAAACTATAGTAAAGAACAAAATTGCCAGACACATAGATGAACATAATTTGTTGGGGAATAGTGAACATGGCTTTTGTAAAGGGAAATCATGCCTCACCAATCTACTAGAATTCTTTGAGGGGCGTCAAGAAGTATGTGGGAAAGGGGGATCCAGTGGATATAGTGTACTTAGATTTTCAGAAAGCCTTTGACAAGGTACCTCACCAAAGGCTTTTAAGGAAAGTAAGCAGTCATTGGATAAAAGGGAAAGTTCTCTCATGGATTGGTAACTGGTTAAAAGATAGGAAACAAAAAGGGTAGGAATAAATGGTCAGTTTTCAGCATGAAGAGAGGTAAATAGTGGTGTCCCTCAGGGGTCTGTATGGAGCCCAGTCCTATTCAACATATTCCAGATAAATGATCTGGAAAAAGAGCTAAACAGTGAGGTGGCAAAATTTACAGATGATGCAAAACTACTCAAGATAGTTAAGTCCCGGACAGGCTGGGAAGAGCTACGAAAGGATCTCTCAAAACTGGGTGACTGGGCAACAAAATGGCAGATGAAATTCAGTGTTGACAAATACAAAGTAATGCACATTGGAAAACATAATCCCACCTATACATATAAAATGATGGGGTCTAAATCAGCTGTTCCCACTCAAGAAAGAGATCTTGGAGTCATTGTGGATGGTTCTCTGAAAACATTCACTCAAGGTGCAGCAGCAGTCAGAAAAGCTAACAGAATGTTGGGGAATCATTGAGAATGGGATAGACAATAAGACAGAAAATATCATATTGCTGCTATATAAATCCATTGTACGCCCATATCTTGAATATTGCATGCAGATATGGTTGCTCCATCTCAAAAAGATATATTGGACTTGGAAAAAGTTCAGAAAAGGACAACAAAAATGATTAGGGGTATGGAATGGTTGCTGTATGAGTAGAGATTAATAAGACTGGGACTTTTCAGCTTGCAAAAGAGACGACTAAGGGGGGCTATGATAGAGGTCTATAAAATCATGACTGGTGTGGAGAAAGTAAATAAGGAAGTGTTATTTACTCCTTCTCATAACACAAGAACAAAGGGCCACCAAATGACATTAATAGGCAGCAGGTTTAAAAGAAACAAAAGGAAGTATTTTTTCATACAATGCACAGTCAGCCTGTGAAACTCCTTGCCAGAGGATGTTGTGAAGACCGAGACTATAACAGGGTTCAAAGAAGAACTAGACAAATTTATGCAGAATAGGTACATCAATGACTATTAGCCAGAATGGGCAGGAATGGTGTCCCTAGCCTTTGTTTGCCAAAAGCTGGGAATGGGCAACAAGGGATGGATCACTTGATGATTCCCTGTTCTGGTCATTCCCTTTGGGGCACCTGGCACTGGCCACTGTCAGAAGACATGATACTAGGCTTGATGGACCTTTGGTCTGACCCAGTATGGCCGTTCTTAGGGAGCTGGGTGACTAGTGGGTATTTTGGTTCCCTGGTAGTTCTGGGGGGGAACATTGATTTAGAGTCATACCAAAAAAAAAAGCTTTTAGTTTTGGCAAACCATGATGTTTTTGTTAGACTGAAATTAAAAACCTAGGAAAACATTTAAATTTGATGGAAATTTCAAACAAAAAAAAATCTCATTTTCAAAGCGTCATTTAGACTCTTTCAGAATCTCAGGATCCCTCCCTCATAAACAATTCATCAAAATGTTTCACAGATTATGTTGCTTTCATGTTTCCAAATCTGAATTTTGCATTTTTTGCCCTGCTCTAATAATAATACTGACCTCCTTTGTAAAGTGCTCTGGGGCCTTATTATTAAGCATGTGCTTAACTTGCACAGTCTTACCAACCTCGAGTACTTACACTTGTTGCAATGTGTGAAGAAGTCATGAATGTGTATGGTAGGAGTTATTAAAGGCGCATTTCTTTGATAGCATGCATACATGCACACACACACACACACACACACACACACACACACACACACGCATGTGCGCGCCAGATGTGAATATCATGACGTACAAAGCAATAGCGTATAAGGCCCAGCATCTGGGGTGTTCATCAACCGGGAACTGCCATTTTCTGATGGTTGGAATTATTTTATGGTGACTCCTTGGGTCTGCTCAGGTCATCCACCCTCTGGAATTTCAGTCATTTAGCAGGGCTCCATAGTAAATCTTCATTGAGGGCTACAAGGAGGGGCAGGACTCAGTGTGCAGTGGCAGGACTTGGTGGCCTGCATCCACTTTACACCATACCCCTAGTGATGTCTGACCATAGATTCTGTCTAACCAGCCACAAGAAAATCATCTTACTGTAACCATGGCCCTCCACTGGCCTAGAGCCTGCAAAGCCATAATACGCCTTCATTGCTACCAGTGTGGAATGGAGAAGATGGTGTGGCAAGAGAAAAGGAGGTGTGGGCAGACTGCCTCTAAGCTCCTATGTCACCCTGGTCATGCAGATCCCCCAGGATCCATGGAGGCTGGGAAATGGACCTGTTACTCTTTCCCTCGAGGGCAAAATCCCCTGGAACTTTCCTTGCCCTTAATCCCTTCCAGTGGGTTTACTGAAGGAAGGGATAATATGCCACTGCAGACACAGGGCCAGATCTTCAGCTCGTATAAATCAATCCAGCTGTCAATACAGCATCTTAGGAAGGCTGAAAATTATTTTCTAAAAGGACATTGATTCATAGATTCCAAAGCCCCTGAAGGGGCCATTGTCACTGTCTCTCCTGACCTTTGCGAGACCACAGACTAGAAAATCTTACCCAGGGATTCCCGCGTCAAGCCTCTGGCTTGTGTGGGAATTAAAGCCAGTCTTTCAGAAAGAAATCCAGTCCTCATGTAAAGATTTAGAGCAGTGGATTCTCCATCACATCTCCAGCGACATTGTTCCAGTAACTGGTTATTTACCCTGCCACAAAATAGTAATGAAGTCTCAACTAGCAGATGAAAGCCAAGATGAGTCAGCATTTCGGTACACCGTTAATAGGATACGAACAAAGAGATACGGCAACTGTCTCTCTTGCTCTGCCAGCTTCAAGAGGCTAACCTGGATGCAAAAAGAGTAACGGCCAAATTGGTGCCTCTGCAGGTTAATCCCACGCAGGGGACTGGAAATTCTATGGCCCAGATATTGATCCCCTTGACGGCCCCAACACGTTGCTCTGGCAGTCCCAGAGGAATTTCCACAGGGGTAGAGTAAGGCTAAAGTACTGTGATCAGAATCCTGCCCTGCCTTATGAAGAGGCATAGCAGGGGCAAAAGGGGGTGTTGGAGATAGAAAGAGGAGATAGAAAGGGGAGTGGCTAGAGAGCTTTGCAGAGCAGCCCATAGGCAGCATGGCTCCCAGAGAAGCCCTGAGACAGGGAGGTACAAACATTGCATGAAGCCACCTTTGCCATTCCCCCCCAACCCCCCGTCTGGGCCACCTTTACTGAGGCTTGTGCAAAGCCCAGTGCAGAACCTGGCCCCATTAGTTTGTCCTCCAACAATTTCCTTTGGGGGCAGGGATTGGCATCCCCACATAACTGGTCAGGGGCTCGGAACACAGTTGCCATGGATACCAGGGACCTGCCAGAGGCCTGTGCCCCAGTACAGCCTAACACCTGCCAGCCCAGTGTCAGCCTGTTGTCATGAGTGGATCATGGAGCATTGTTGTATGGTGTACACCATGATGATCCACTCACGACAATAACACTAGGTTGCCAAGAGACCTCTGCAGTCACCCACTGGGCTGGTCGCTGCTGAGAAGACAAGTGGAAACATTGAACAGGCAACTAAACTGTGCTTTCAGTGTCCTTGAGCAGCATTGTTCCAGTAGGAGCTGGAAATGAGACTGCAAGGAAGAGAGAAGTGAAGAGATTTTTAACAGATCAGTTAAAAACAGACAATTTATAATAGACACTGAACCCTAAAATAAATAAATATATGTTTATAAATGTCCCCATGGGGCCAACCGTCATCCTCCCACCTGGATGGTTTGCTGCTGAGGGGTGTCACTAGTCAATCACAAGGCCAGTGCCTCTGAGCCCCTACACTGTCAGCCCCATGCAAGTCAGAGCCTTTGCCCACTTGAGCTTCCACTGGCTCTTGAGCTCCGACGGCTGGAATGACCATTTTTAAAAACAAGCATCCAGAGCAATAGCAGAACAACACGGGGAAACATGCAGCTGAGAATGAGGAGTATCAGCTGATTGGAGCGAGAAGCACACTGCCATATTGCCAGGATCGCTTTCCACCACAAAATGATAAATGTCTCAAATGCCTCCTCATTTCATTTCTACAACTAAAAACCATTTCACCTCACAAAGAAGTGAAACAGCTCGTAAGAGAGCTGCCACGTCCTGAGCAGCCCCTCCTGGCCGGATTCCTTTGGCAGTAGACTCCTCCCACAGCCTTTCTGATGAGTCCTTCCACCTGGGACTCGTTTAATGACCTCAAACAGTCCCACCCATAAACTCCATCACTACCAGCCAAAGGTTCCTCCTTATCTCTAGCTCTTCTGTCATCCACACCATGCACTTCCCCTGCTACAGCCAGGGCTTCTTCACAGGGTTGTCATTGCTAAACTGCAAAGAGAGACAGTTCATTGCTGTCTCTCTTTGCAGTTTAGCCTGCCAGGCCAAGGTTCCTTCTTTTGCTACAGCCTCCCCTGCAGGACAAGGCAGGCTATATACTGCCCTCCTCCAGAGAGCAACTCCTGATTGGCTGGAAGAGAAGGGTGCCTGCCACTCCCTACCAATAGGGCTCCTGATTCCAGGCCCTTAAAGGAACAGTGTCCTGGGGTTCCTCCTCCCTATCCAATTCCTAATTCTCTAGCACTGCTTCCTCTTTTCCTCTACCAGGCTATTTCCTGGGTCTTTTTTCATGGCAGCTCCCTGGCATGGGGTCTTCTGGGCCCTCTACTCTAAAAGGGCCAATATACCATTACATTGCTATTGCATCTTTTCATCTGATTTTTTAATCTAAAGTTAAACTAATTAAATAATACTTCCTAAATCAACTGGCCACAGTGCAAACACTTCTTATGGGGTACATCTTGTGAGCATTTTAAGCTCAAAGACATTGAGAGATCATTCGGATGGAAATGAATGAGTTTTATTCACTCCTAGGTTAGGTGGAAGAGCCCAATACAGCAGTGAGGACACAGCTTTTTCTAATGGGCTCCTGCCAATATCTAGTCAGCATTTAGAGACCCATAGACCCCTACATGTGTCATTCCCACAGAGAGGAGTGGACTCTTTGTGGGTATCCACTTGCAGTTTCCTCCTTTTTCCAGTGGTGGCAGGGGGATGGGGAACCCGAGCTCCCCACCCCTCCATCCACAGTTCTTGGAGCACCCACCAGAGCTAAAGGCCATCCTACAGAAGGCTTTCAGGTTCGACCTGGAGTCTCCCAGAATATTTGGCATCTATCTCCTGGTGACTATTGAAAGCAGTGCAGGAGATTTTAATAGGATAGTTTAAGAAAATGACATTATGTCATGTTGGGGGAAAAAAATCCCACAGAATAGCATCAGTCAGAGTTGGCAACCCTGCTTTCAAGGCAGTTTCTCTCCTAGAGTCACTGTTGTACGTGGGCCTGAATTAAGATGTTAGCACTATGGAATGCAGCATGCAGATCTGCAGGAAATGGATCTTTATTAAGCATGGTGAGAAGCCAGTATTACATACTAATCCACAGACCAGATTTTTAGCTGGTGTAAATCGGTGTAGCGCCATTGACTTTACACCCATTGAGGATCAGGCCCTACATCTCGATGTCTATTGAAAGTCTGCAAAATATCCCCGAATCTTCCTCACATGCAGGCTATTAATATGGGCTATAAATCTTGCAATGTGCTTTGGTGAGTTTCCAGCTGTTTTCAAGTGTTAACTAAACATTACTTTAATTATACTGCTGAGCTACATAAATATTATGCTTTGCAAAATGGTACAAAGCAGTTATTTTTAGGAGTTGACAGATGTTTGTTATGATTAGCCAAGTCAGAGGCTTGGAGGGGGTGTGTGTGTGTGTGTGAGGGTGTGTGTGTGTGTGTGTGTAAAAAATGACATCTTCCTTATCAGAAATTTGTCTCTCTCTCTCTTCCAGTGTTGGAATTCACTGGCAAAATGGAGCGGGGGGACAGGAAAGCTCATTTGCACTGAGTCTGATCTCTCGTCACAGGAGGCAGTGCTGAACGCGTGGGGTTCAGATCTGGCATCATCACAGCATTGTGCCCACGGCTAGAACGAAACCTTTAGGTTCAGAACTCCCGCTCTCAAAGGGTTGGTAGTGCCTTTAATCCCGGCCATGAGCAACGAGGGGGCAGGAGGTGCAATTCCTCCCCTGCTTCCACCTTGTGCTGCAGGCATGAGAGGCACTTGTTTGGCTTGTACCAGCAGCAAATGCAGAAGTCTGCAGAGGAGAAGAGTGAGGGGGGATTTGATAGCAGCCTTCAACTACCTCAAGGGGCCAGTTCCAAAGAGGATGGAGCTAGGCTGTGGCAGATAACAGAACAAGGAGCAATGGCCTCAAGTTGCAGCGGGGGAGGTCTAAGTTGGATATTAGGAAACACTATTTCATTAGGAGGGTGGTGAAACCCTGGAATGGGTTACCTAGGGAGGTGGTGGAATCTCCTTCCTTAGAGGGCTTGACAAAGCCCTGGCTGGGATGATTTAGTTGGGGTTGGCCCTGCTTTGAGCAGGGGATGGACTAGATACCTCCTGAGGTCCCTTCCAACCCTAAACTTCTATGATGACATACCCCATTTGCCTGAGCTGCCCGGTCAGCGATGGAGATGGAGCCAAGGCTTTGCCCAGTCCCTGGCTACCTGCTGCAGATGAGGGACTGAGGGAATGAGAAAACATGCAGCACAGTATGATCCAGTGAGTAGAGCACAGGACGGGGTCTCAGGAGATCTGTTCTGTGACCTTAGGCATATCCCTTCCCTTCTTCGTGCCTCTGTTTCCACTCCCATCCTGTCTGTCTTGTCTAAATAGATTGACAGCTCTCCAAGGCAGGGAGTGCATCTCACCAGATGCTTGCACAGAGCCCCATCATAACAGAGCCTCATTCCTGGCCGGGGACTCTGGGTGCTGCTCCAGTGCAAATAATAAAAATGACAACACACGCCTGGATCAAAGATGCAGCCCAGGGAGTAAATTGAGTTCTGACTCCCTTGGGCAACCATGTAGTGCTAGGGAGGCTCTTTTCAAACAGCCAAAGTCCCATTTTCAAAAGAGGGTCCTAATTGCCTGAGACAAAGTCCCATTGACTTTCAATGAGATTTAAGCTCCTAAAGGCCAGATTTTCAAAGGTACTTCAGTTCTGTCAGATGCAGCGAGGTACCTAGTGGGATTGCACTTAAGCAGGTTAGGCAGCTAACTCTGGTTGCAGCCAATTTGAAAATGCCACTGAGTGCCTATTTGCTGCTTAAGGTGCGTAAAAAACTGAAAATCTGGCCCGCCATGTTTAGATCACTTTTTAAAATGGAATTAAGACTCCCAAGTCCCTTTTTTAACTTCAACTCCAAGCCACAATGAGTGCGTCTACACTGCAAGGCAGCAGCGAGTCTCAGTCTATGGGTTCCAGCCACTCACCTCCCTAGGCTACAGCGCCTGAGCTCCAAACTGAGCCCAAAGGTTTACACAGTGCACGAGTCTGAGCCTGTAGACCTTGGGCCCTGAGATTCCCTGTTGAGGGCTGCTGCTTGTACCCAAGGTATCCTCAATTTTCCTTTTCGGGAGCAAGCAGCAACTGGAATCTCTTCATAAATGGGGTAGGAGCATGAACCCAAGAATGGGACTTGGGCTGGGCTGGTTTTCTCTCTCTGCAAAGCCCAGAAAAGAAGTGGAAACATAAAAGGAAGAATATCTCTGACCGTGGCTAATGCCAGATGCTTCAGAAGGAATGAACCGAAAAGGCCAGTTTCAAGTGATTCATCCCTTGTCATCCAGTCCCAGCTTCTGGCACTCAGAGGTTTAGGGACACTTGGAGCATGGGGTTACATCTCTGACCACCCTGGCAAACAGCCATCGATGGATCCATCCTTCATGAACTTATCTAATTCTCTTTTGAACCCAGTTATACTTCTGGCCTCCACAACATCCCATGATATACATATTTGGTGGGTGGATTAGGTTCAGTTTAATACCCAAAAGTTTAGTAAAGTTTCCAAGAGGAATACCTTGGAATGGCAGATTCTAACCTCTATACAGACACCAAGAGCTTTGTGAGCCTGAAGTGGGTAGCATAGCTAGAAGCAGACCCATCCACCCAAACTGGGACAAAGGTAAGAATAAGGAGTTCTTATACAAATGTGTGTTTTAATTTAAGTTAGCCAGGACTACTAGGGAGAGTGACCAGGGGGACAGTGCCAATTTTGGGGTCTTTTTCTTATATAGGCGCCTATTACCCTCCATCCCCTGTCCCGATTTTTCACATTTTCTGTCTGGTCACCCTAAGGCAACACCCTGAAACATGGAATTCAGTCACACACACCTCAGCAGCAAAGGCTACATCTCAGTCTCCTGGGGGTTCAGAAGATCAGGAGTTTAGGTTCAGCTCATTAAGGATTAGATTGTCATGGCCCTTACTCTTCTTCGATGTGACTTAGTCTCCCCATGCGGATGGGGAATCTTGACTTGGAGTGGCAATTGTTCCTGGCTCTTCCCCAGGGGCAGCTACTCACCCCTTGTTCAATACAGATTGTAAAGTTACAGCAGCACCCTGACTATCAAGAGCACCGGCCAGTCCCGATCTGACGTTCCCCCAAAGTTCAGGAGAGTTTGATCATAGGGTTTGACTCAGCCTATTGCTAATTCAGCGCAAACCACTTGCAATGTAATGTTCTGTAGAAAAAACAAGTCAAACTACTCAGCCACGCTGACCATTTTTGAACTGGTTGTATCCTCTCGGGATAAAGATCCAAGGCCCAGGTCCTCAAAAATATTTAGGGTCCTAAATTAAGAGCCTAAATACCTTTGAGTATCTCGATAAAGCATCACTATCAGAAAGCAGAGCAAAGATGTTTGCTTATTGAGTAAGATGTTAGGTTGCATTTAGAAGGGGATGTGGAATAACATAGCAACTGTTACCTAGAGCTGGGTGGAAATTTTTCATCAAAATATTTTGTTCAATGAAAAACATTATTTTTGTTGAAATCAAAATGTTTTTTAAAAGGGTCAATGTTTACAAAATTTTGTACAAAAAGAAAGGAAACGTTTTGATAATGTAGCGTCCCGTGTTGGCATTTTCAGGCTGGAGCATTTCAATGTCTCATTTCAAAAACACTTGTTGAAACAACGTTCATCATTGTTTATATGCTTTTTCAAAAGTTTAAAAGGTCAAAATCAGAATGAAATGTTTGGTTTTTATCAAAATCAAGCATTTCAATTAACCCAATTTTTTTTTCAGAATTTCATTTCACAGGAAATTTTAAAAATATATATTTGTTTTTGCTCCCTTTCAGAATGGAAAACATTTCAAAATGATGGAATTTCCCACAAAACCAGACGTCCAGCTCCTGCCCAGCTCTACTGTATGGAACTGAAGGAAGTTAGGTGTAGTAGTGAAAACAAAAAGCTGGGAGTCAGGATCTCTGATTTCTAATTTCATCTCTGCCAGTGATCTGTAGATCACTATACTTGTCTATGCCTCAATCTCCCACGTGTAAAATGCATATCTATCCTATAGGAGTGTTATGACGACTCCACAATTTAACTTGGCAAGGGAAAAGTAACAGGAGCTATGACAGAGATATATAAATTAATGACTGGCACAGATAGACGCAGGCAGGTGCTCCTAGTTCTCCTTTCCATCATGCAAGAACAAGGAGATACTACGAAGGGGGAAAAAATTAAAAGGATTTTTATATAAGGTCCACTTAACCTGTGGAATCCACTGCTGCAGGAAAATATTAAGGCAAGTAGTTTAGTAATTTTCAATGAAGGATTAGACATATGATAAGAATAGCATCTACATTCGCACTAGTTAAGATAAAACAACATGGCCTATCAATCCGTATGCTTCACATATGACTGGGTTCACAGACTTGGTCAGTGGTCAGGAATTGGCCAGCATCAGAAAAAGAGCCCCAGCCCATTCAGCTACAGCAGTTCCTCCAGGCAGCCAGGTGGACTTTTGAGCTGCCCAACCTTATGGAACACCCTTTGAGGTGTGGTGTTGTATAGCTTCCAGAACTCTGGGGAAGATGCAGCACTCGTTGGCTTCTCCAACTAATATTGAACATGTCTTAATTAAATGCTCCAGGAGTGATCTCCTTATGTTTAGAGATTGTCCCACGCTACGTCTTCCCCTCAGTATTACTATTTACTGGTACCTGTCTCCCCCACCTGCCTCCACAAGCCCATGTTGTAGTGACCTCCCTCTGGTTAAAAGTACTGGCCATAACTCCCTCTTGAACATGTCTCAATGGGACATATTCATCCCCAGAGTTCAATGGCGTTACCCCAGTGCTGAATCTGGCACAGTGTCTCTCCACTACATTCGCACTTGGCCATGGAGGAACATGGGAGGTTCAAAACCTTCCCAGCTTCAGGCATCCTTGGAAGCGCAGGATGTGAATCCTGCTCTCCTGCACCTCAGAGTGGCAGACACATACTTTCCTGCGACTGAAATGAAGAAAAGCACCATACGCATTCCATATGCTTGTGGCGGCTAAGCAAATGTATGACGAAAGCTTCCATTGAGTACCAGTGAGAGACATAGTGCATTAGGCTATTAACTCCCAGTTTACTGTAACAATAATAATTGATCAAATTAGCTGTAGAGTGTCTCCAAACTTGAATAGTAAGAATTTGCATTAAAATAGGATGTGCTTTTTTCAGTCTTCATTGCGAGCAAGTTTGCTGTACGACAAAAGGAATTCAGTCTTGGCCGTTCTTGCCACCTGTAAGGCAGAGTGAATCTCAGAGTTTAGCATGATTTTTAAGAATCATCTCCAGCTTCTGACCCAACATGATGTTGCCTCTTACCTTCAGCCTGCCAACAAATAATGCCTTATGGGGCTTAATCTTGCCCAGGACCAACTGCATGAAGTCATGATCGGAAAGGGTGAAAACTGTGTCAGCAGGACAACGTGACGCCCCTTGATAGATCTCTCCAGAGCCAGTCTTTAAGTCAAGAGTCCACTGCATAACCATCTTTCCATCTCTGGTGATGTCCCACTGAAATATGGCATTCACTTTCTTGACCAGCTGGCTTCCCATCTCCTTGATGCGGCGACCAATTTCCTCAAATACAGGGTCACTCTGGAGGCTGGCGGCTTTCCCCAATGGTTTAGCAGAGGCGGATGTCAGAGCCACATAGGAGCCTGAGCCAGTGGCTTCTTCTGTCTCGTTGATCTTAGTCTGAAGGTATATTTTCTTTCTTTCCTTCCACATCTCTCTTTGCAGCTTTTCTGCAGACTACAATTTGACCTCAAGATACCAACAATGAAATCGCTGTCTGATTTGTCTGTCTGCTGATTACTGTACAGTACTTTTTTATGTCACTGTGTTTCCTTCGTAAACCTGGCCTTCTGCTTTGGTATTAAAGGTATTATTTAAATTTTTTTAAATAATGTGAAATCATTGTTGGGTGGTGGTATTGTGGCATCAGCGGTAACCCAGCCAATCAGCATAAAGTGTTAATTCATTTGCATACTGTAATTCTATTGGTTTATAATTTACAGCGTTCAAATTTGGGGGGGTTGCATTTAATGTCACATTTCATGCTTTTTACTTAACAGCCATGATTATATCAGAGTTGTGAAATAAGTTGGGGGGGGTGTTATTGTTGGCTAGCAATAGGATCTTTGTTATATGCTTAATACAGGAATACTGCATTTGCAACTGTGGGCTGTAGACTACACACAACCTGTATATGGCACAGGGTTAGACAATGCAGCAGCCACAAACAAGTCTGAGTATTTGTGACTGTCTTTATCTCCTCAAAATGTGTGTGCATAGCCACCTTGAGATGTGCATATGTAGCCTTTGCTACGTGTCCCAGCATCTAATAATATAGTTATACTTTTTTCACTAACTGGATCAGAACAGCAGCTGCAAGAAAATGATACAGTATCAAAAAGTGAATTGTTAGCACAGCAAGGCAGGAGTTCGTTACCTACAAGCTATAGCCACTGTCACTTCATTCTTGAGTCCAGCCTTCAACCAAGTCCAACTACCCAGCTGACTCATTATTGAGCTCTGCCAGTACAGAACGATTCAAGTTTTAAAGGCACGGTAACCACACAAACTCGCTATCTTAAAGCTTCAGATACCACAGCCTTACTCCCCGGTTTTCCTGCTCTGTGTTTTACACATTTGCTAGAGACAAGAAGTCTTTAAAATATTAATAACAACCCACACCATGACTCTATATACTATCCGGGAGCATTATCCTGTCTAAGGGTATGTCTATACGACAAGGGCTACCGCGGCACAGCTGCAGCTACGCTACTGTAGCACTATGCTGTAGACACGGGGCTCTTCCATCATGGGAGTAAATTCAGTCCCTAGAGAGGCGGTAGCTAGACTGGTGGAGGAATTCTTCCATCGACCATGCTACAGTTACAATGGGGGCTAGGTTAACCTAACTATATGACACAGGGAGCACAATTTTTCACAGTCCTGAGTAACATAACTAGACTGACTTAAGACTGACCAAGTCTATGGTATTAATATGGCACCCATCTGAGGTATCTGAGTGCCTCGTAATCTTTAATGATTCAGCCTCACCAAACCACTGTGCAGTCTATATCTATGTATCCCAAGACCATCTCAGTCACAGAGACATTATTTAATGATGTTTCAATGGACAGTGTTTTTATTCCAGTGGCACCAGTCTCTTCTTCAGACGGGAATTGAGCCACAGAGAGGCTAAATGACTTGCCCAAGATCACACAGGAAGCCTGTGATGGACCAGGGAATGGAAACAGAGTCTCCTAAGTCCCAGGTCGGCTCCCTACCCACTAGCCCATCCTTCCTCACTGAGAATTTACCAATCCTGCGAGGTCAGACACAAGTTTTCACCCAGCTCTAGTTGTCTAGAGACTGGACATACTGCTGCAATGTGCTCCTGACACGTCTCCAAACCATCCACTACACTGGTGGTGGGGAACAGGGCCAGTGTCAAGCCCGTATGCCATCTCTACCCCTACCAGGGAGGGACCCTGTGGTTTCAAACCTCTTTCTGCTGCCAGAGTTCGGTAAAAGAGGCCTCAGGATAGCTGAGACTCTGATCCCGTGTGTACAAAAATGGGGATGGCCGTCATTCCACACAGGCCAGGGTTTTTCTCGCCAGCAACAAGATGATCTTATACAACTGACTTTTCCGACTGTACTGAAACACTGGCTGCTTCTGATGCGCCATGCCCCATTGTTATCTGGCTCTTCCTGCCTTTCTGATGCTGGGAGGGAGGGGGACAGATAAAGGATCATGAACTGCCTAGGGGCACATCTACCCCGCAAAAATAAATAATCAACACCACAGCAGCGACTCTCAGAGCCCAGGTCAGCTGACTTGGGCTCGCAGGGGGTAGGTGGGCTTGTGCTCGGGGGCTAACAATAGCAGTGCAGACATCTGGGCCCACTGTATTTGCAGTGTTTCTTAATGACTGCCTGCCCAATCCACTGCAGCTGCTTTCAGCAAGGTTTGCAGCTCACTTTTTCACCGTGACAATCACTGCTAACTCAAAAGGAGTTCATTATGGCTTGGTTTTGAAGCCTTTCGCTTTTAGGCCAACATCCTCAAAAGTTTTTAGCACCTAATGCCCATTGATATCAATGGGAGCCAGGCACCTTTGAGGCTCTGGGCCTTAGCTCTTGTATGAGACCTTTCACAGGGTGAGCTGGCCCTTTAAGGGAGCTGGGGACTCAGCCTCACCTACGCCAAGCGTAGATTGCCTCCCCAGTGGTCATGTAATAAGAGCGTGTGAGTCAGAGCAAGGCCTGCTGGAAGATATAATGGGCAGCCTGAGGCTAGCTGGAGAGAAAGACCTGTAGGGAATAAGGAAATAGAGCTGCTGGGAGATTTTCCACTAGAACAGTTGAAGAAGAACTATTGGAAGATGCTGATGTGAGATTAAACTGAAATGTGCATTGAACCCCTCGAAATTTTGGGTGGGGAAATTATTGAAATGTTTTGTTTTTGACCAGGGGTAGGCAACCTATGACACGAGTGCCAAAGGCGGCACGCGAGCTGATTTTCAGTGGCACTCACACTGCCCGGGTCCTGGCCACTGGTCTGAGGGGGCTCTGCATCGTAATTTAATTTTAAATGAAGCTTCTTAAACATTTTGAAAACCTTATTTACTTTATATACAACAATAGTTTATTTATATATTAAAGACTTCTAGAAAGAGACCTTCTAAAAATGTAAAAATGTATTACTGGCCCATGAAACCTTAAATTAGAGTGAATAAATGAAGACTCGGCACACCACTTCTGAAAGATTGCTGACCCCTCCTTTTGACTTTTGTGATACTGTGTACAAATTAGACTACAACTGTTGAAACGAAGTGTTTCGCTGAGGTTCAAATGAAATATTTTGGGGCTTACTTTGGTTTGCAAAAAAAATAATAATAATCTGAGGCTTTGACTTTTTGGCCTCATCTGGTTTGGGATGAAATCAGATTTTGAAATCTCCGTTTCCTAGAGGATACAAATCCTGGTATGTTAAACCTCTTCAAGCACCCCGATAGCAGGGGAAAGGATCCAGTTTATCTGTTTGATTTATATGGAACTGTTTTCACTTGGAGAAAATAAAATTCAAACCTGAAGCAAAGGAACTAAAATCTTGGTGCTGATGGCAGGGTTATTTGATACAAGGGCTGGTACCTTGACCTTATCTAATCAGACACTTTTTAAAAGGCATTCTTAAATAAGAACATCTACTGCCAGGGTTGAACTAAACAGCTCAATGGATGACAATAACGTAGGCCCCATTTCTGCAAACACTTAAGAGCTGTGCTTCACATCAAGCATCTGAATAACCCTATTGACGTCAATGGGCCCATGCACAGTGCTTAAAGTGAAGCGTGTGAGTAAGAAGATGTTGTGGTATAACTGTTGCTCCCTCATCATAGGGACTCTGGAGCACGGACTCCCCCCGTTGACTTGGAACAGTCCGGGGTTGAAAACCCAGTTTAAAAAATGACATGAAATCATCTTGAAGAAATGGTCTTTTTTTACCGTTTGAAATTTTACAGAAGTAAAATTGCCTCATTCTGGAGCTGGCGAAAGATCAGACCAAACCCTGACAAAAACTTTTGGTCAAGATCTGGATCTTTGAGAAATCTCCCTGAAAAATCAAAATGGGAAAAATTTCAACCAGCTCTAGCCCTTGATACCTTTCTGGAAAAGCAAGATCACAGCTTCTAAGGCTCTACAAAGGGTGGGTGCCAAGAGAGGAAAGGGCACTGTTGCCTTCTGGTCATCCCCTTGCAGCTCAGTGTGGTTCTAGTACCGACTAATCAGTCCTAAATCTCCTGAGTTGAGGAGTTTCTTCTATAAAAGTCATTGGTGGGGGAACCCAGGCCCACCACTCCACTGGGCTCTAGCTCAGGGCCCTCGTTTAGAACAGCCAGAACCAGCCCTTCTCAGTCCCTTGCTGTCCCATGGGCTACTTCCTACCTCTGTAGCCTTCCCCAGCCTTCTGCCCTGTTTCTGCCTCTTTAGGGTGTCTTTGTCTGGCAGCTTCTCACCAGTTTGCCAGAGGGATCCTCTCCCTGCAATCTCTCTGGCAGCCACCTTTCTTCTCAGGAGGTTTTCCTCTACCTGAGGTCCTTAACCTTTGGCATGCCCGGCGTCTTCTTTGCCTAACTAATTGCCTCCCAATCTCAGTGAGTTAACTACTCCCAGGTGAACCTGAGCTGCCTCATTTCCCCTTGTAGATCATCTCAGAGGTAGCTGGGCCCCTAACTCCTTCTGAGAGCCAGCAACCCTCTGACACACTCCAACAGCTGGCAACCAGCATACTCCTCCCAGGACAACCCCAACCCAGACACCCTGCCTCTGTGAATCACTCACCACCAATGCTCCAAGTGACAGAGAACCTTCCCTTGATGCTGACTGTAGCCCTAGAGAGTAAGAGAAGAGCACCACATATTACACAGCTCTCTGCTCAACTATTATTGCTCAGCAGATTCATCGCAGACGGAGGGGAGCCTGGTTTCTTATTGTGTAATGCTTTGCTTGCAATGTTCTAGCCTGTTTAAGATTTTCTTTGATATGTTAGGTGTGGGTAGAGCTGGTCATAAGTTTCTGACAGAAAAGTTTTCCTTCCAAAAATGTCATTTCATCCAAATAAAAACGTTCCCTGGGAGCACGTTGCTTTTGATGAAATTTTGTTTTGGAAATCTCCGAATTGAAGTGTTAAGGTTGAAACACTTTGACCAGACTGGAACAGGACGTTTTGATTTTTGTTTCAAATTGACATTGTTTGGAAATGTTATAGTCTAATATAAAAGTCAAAGCATTTCAATTGTATCAAAACAAACTGTTTCAATTGACCCCAGACTTTTTTGTTGTTGTTGTTCCATTTTGGAACAAATGTAGATTTTGAAATGTTGGCAATTCCAGTTCTTGATCAGCTCCAATTCTGGAATTTTGTTTTGTTTATTAGCTTTGAACTTCTTAAATTGTCTCCTTCTGCTCAGAATTTCTCAGTATCTTCCCTTCCTCCCCCACACTGACACATCCTTCTTTTTCTTTATAAAAATCCTTGTACTGTGCAAACTCTTTTTGTGTTCTCTGTACATTTTTAGCCTCTCCATATTGTCCTTTTAAGTTTTTCATTAGCTTCAGGATAGATGAGTATCCCCATGAATTATGCAGGGCATTCAAATGAACGCAGTTGGACCCTTTCTACCACTGCACAAAATCATCTGGCTTGCTATGTTACAGATCTGACAGCAAAGTTAAAAAATTTTGGAGTGTCTTGGAACACTAAATCAATCCTGTCCTAACAGAGCTCAACTTATTACCATAAATCTGACTGCCTCATAAGACATAGTACTAATAAGTACTTATTATGTGTTAAAGCACTATGTAAAATTGCTTGTCTATGAATACTTCAGTTCTTTTTGGGAGTCTTCCATATATACCCATTGCCAAGGTGGGAACTTATAGGCATCCTCATTGAACTACATTAATGATAAGCAACCTTTCTTTTTAAGGATCTCAAACTCTTGTACTTTATAGTTAGCAGTATTTGTCAATCTTCAGCTCGTGTTATGTAACAACACGTGCGGGGAAGGTAAGTACGGACTGAATTTGAGACCGCTGGATCTAAGAGCATGACATGCTACTGCTTGAGCTGATTACTCTGTTAGTAGGAAGTAGAAACAAATTCTTATATAGACCAGCTGCTAAGAGATAGACTCCCATACTGTGTTAATGGGGGTTACAGTTACTAAAAAAGGGTTGCAGTGGGATTTATAGATTTGTTTAAAATATGTTGATGCTGTAATGGGATGTCCTCATATAACTCCTCCTGTTTTCTTTCCTCAAGTCAGAAGCCAGATTAACACTGTACAAATCAAGGACAGGGTAGATAGAATATAAGCTGCATGTGTGCCTTCCTCCTGGTCATGGACCATGCTGTTATATATCATTTACAATTCTCAGCATGGTTCTTCTTATTGTACATTTTGGATAGGAGGTGGAGAGGCTGCTCATCTTAAAACTTTTTAGACACAGACCCTCTGGTTTTACAGAAGTTTGTATTGTAACCAAAAAGGGTGGGGACTCATAAATGAGATGGCACCTGAACAACAATCAGGAGGACATTAATAAACACATTCAAACTACCATTGCCTAGCAATGTCCTTACATGGCTGTTTGATGGGCATGGGAGCCGCTAGGCACAGAGGCATGAGAAGGGCTAGGAGAGAACATCCTGATGGATCGTTTTTTTCTCCCATCTAACAAGATGCAGGAAGACGTTCATTGGATTTGCCAAACCTGGAAACCACTGGGCCTGATGCTTCAAACAAGCTATTGGTGAGTTTTATTTCCTAGAGGCCCCTTGGAACCAAGCATGTCTAATGATGCCAATTAGGCTGATAGAGTTATCAAGCCATGACATAAACAAGAGCTCTGCAGACCTGCTTCCTTGCAGGCTGAGCTAAAAAGCAGTTTGGCATGTTTCCTTGACATGGGATTGCTGGGTGGCAGTGCTATTGGAGGGGTTAGCTGTGGAGGCTTTAGAATGGTGATGTGTTGGAGCAACAGCTCCCTTTTGGGAGTTATAAAAGGATCTCTCAAAGCTGGGTGACTGGGCAACAAAATGGCAGATGAAATTTAATGTTGATAAATGCAAAGTAATGAACACTGGAAAACATAATCCCAACTATACATATACAATGATGGGGTCTTAATTAGCTGTTCCCACTCAAGAAAGAGATCTTGGAGTCATTGTGGATAGTTCTCTGAAAACTTTCACTCAATGTGCAGTGGCAGTCAAAAAAGCAAACAGAATGTTGAGAATCATTAAGAAGGCATAGATAATAAGACAGAAAATATATTAGCAAGGCCGGCTCCAGGCACCAGGAGAGGAAACACATGCATGAGGCGGCACATCCTAAAGGGCGGCGTTCCAGCCAATCTTGGGGCGGCCGCCTTTTTTTTTTTTTTTTTTTTTGTGTGGGGAGGTTTTAACGTTTTTTTTTTTTTCTTTTTTTTGGCTTGGGGCAGCAGAAAAAAGTAGAGTCGGCCCTGCATATTACCTCTCTATAAATCCATGGCATGCCCATTTCTTGAATAATGTGTGCAGATATGGTCACCCCATCTCAAAAAAGACTTGGAAGAGGTTCAGAAAAGGGCAACAAAAATGATTGGGGTATGGAACAGCTGCCGTACGAGGAGAAATTAACAAGACCGGGACTTTTCAGCTTAGAAAAGAGGCAACTAAAGGGGGTATGACAAAACTCCAAGTCTGTATTTGTGGGTCCCTCGCTTCCTGGTGGATTCAGGGGCCTCAGAAACTCCTTGAGGCCCCAAAGTGACCTTCCTTTCTCAGTATAATGGCAGGAGTCACTGCCTACCGAATTATCTTCATCACAGGCCAGTATGGGAGGTGCAAAGGGGGAATACCCCACAGTCTTTATTGCTCCGTAGAGCTCAGTAAGCACAGTTCAGCCTCCTGACTGAACTGAGACTCACTTCTCCTCTCAAGAGGATTTCTGTAGAGTATGCGGGGGGGGAAACCTGGGCCCACCCTCTACCCAGGGTTCCAGCCCAGGGAGCCTAATGGTAGCAGCTATTGGAGGTTTTCCCTTCACCGCTAATGCTGCTTTGATTCCCTGGGCCACTTCCCCACAGTTCCCTCTTCCTAGCTTCACCCTTACCTCAGGTTACAGCAAAGCTTCCTCTCCTCCAGCTCCTTTCTCCTTGGCTCCCCCAATGGAACTGGAAAGGAGAGCTTTTAAGCAGTCTGAGTGAGACCTTGATTAGCTCCACCTGTCTACATTAGCCTAACGGCCTTAACTGACCTTTTGCCAGTTAATTGGGGTCAGGTGCCAGCATTAGTCTAACGACCTTAATTGGTTAATTGGCATCAGGTGTCTTGATTAGCCTGGAGTAGCCTTTGTTTGGCTATCCAGGGAACAGGGACATGCACATCCTGAGACTAATATACCTGCCTTCCAGCACTCTCCTATATCCTTCTGATCTGACTCCGTCACAGGGGATATGATAGAGGTCTATAAAAATCATGAGTGGTACAGAGAAAATAAATAAGGAAGTGTTATTTTCTCCTTCTCATAATACAAGAACAAGGGGCCACCAAATGACATTAATAGGTAGCAGGTTTAAAACAAACACAAGAAAGTATTTTTTCATGCAGCGCACTGTCAACCTGTGGCACTCCTTTCCAGAGTATGTTGTGAAGGCAAATACTATAACGGGGTTCAAAAGGGAGTTAGCGAGATTCATGAAAGATAGGTCCATGAATGCTATTAGCCAGGATGAGCAGGAATAGTGTCCCTAGCATCTGTTTGCCAGAAGATGGGATTGGGTGACAGGGCATGAATCACTTGATGATTACCTGTTCTGTTCATTCCTTTTGGGGCACCTGCCATTGGCCACTGTCAGAAGACTGTATACTGGGCTTGATGGCCCTTGACCCCGTGTGGCCATTCTTATGGTGTCTTTGGAGAGGCAGAATTCTAGCCATATAATACTGGTTGCCTTCAATGATCTGCTGCTGTGGCTCACAGCCCGGAAACCAACAGCCAGCAGATGAGCATGCAGTTCCCAGAGTGGCTGTGTGCTGTGCAGCCCCAGTTCAGTGCTCTGACTACACCAGCCTGGGTTACTACATTCAGGGTAACTCCAGCATACCCCTAGTGCTGAATTTTCCCCAAACCATCTCTCCTGACATGTCCAGCCCTCTGGGGGAGCACTTGGAGAATTAATAAGCTTCATTGTTCCTTTCAAGAGGCACAGAGCACAGCTGATCACTTTAACTGGAGTGAATAATCACTTCAATTCAAACAAAGCACTGGGTTGGTTTAGATTTAAAGTAAAACAAGTTTATTAATAGAAACAGAGAGGATTTAAAATGAATTCCAGTACAAGGGATAAGGACAAAATGGTGACAAGCAAATAACTATAAAATATGCTTTCTAGGGGCTAAGACTTAACTCAACAAGCTACAGCCTTGATTCAAGCTAGTTTTCTTCCCAATCTTTTCCTTTCCAGCTATGGTGGATTTTCACACAGTCAGGACCTTCCACAAAAGTACCACGTGCTGATTTCCCTTGTCTTTCTAGGGGAAAGAAGCCAAAATATCTCTCTTTCCCCTTCTAGCTCTGAGTTCATTGACTCTGTTTCAAGAGGCAGGATGACCTCTTGCTGTTCTTCCCAGCTGGATAGCTGCTTTCCCTCCTGTCTAGGAGAAAACCTGTTTCTCTCCCTTTGTTCGGTCACAGACTTCAAAGCATAATATCGGTGAGCATCCATAATTCCTCCTGAAATAAGCTATCGTGAGTTTTATTTCCTAGAGAAAAAGTGGAGCCTACTATATTTGCTGATGCAAATGAGGCATATAGAGTTATCAAGCCATGCCATCAATGAGAACTCTGGAAACCAGCTGCATACACACAGATTACAATGATATTCATCACCAGCGTATCCCCAAGGCGCATATGACACCTCACAGGACCCATTTTAGATACAGAGTATGATAACAGAGAGTTGGGGCACACTGGGCTGGTCAGTCCAGTTCAAACTCACTGCTATGTCCCTTTCCAACTGGCACTGGGGTGCTCTTAGGGTCACAGTTCCTACCTCAGGCTTTGTGGATCCCAGTATGGATCCAGTGATTTTCTAGGTGCCTAAAAATTAGACATCGCAACACACAGTCTCACAACACCTCAGTCCCTTTGTGAATCTAGGCCTAGGTTCCGAGGGGTGGAGTCCCTTTACGTGGGCTCCTCGTCCCCAAATGGCACCTGCCATTTGAATAGGAGCTGTTTAGGGGTCCATTCCTAATTAGAGACTGTTCCTGGAATAACACCAGGCCAGACTAGTTGCTACATAAAGCTTCTAAGGGGGCTGCATTCACAAGGTGGGTTATGGAAGTGCTCTATGACCTCTGTATGAGAAGTAACACTGGACAGACGGTATTACAGTATTATTGTCCAGAAAGACAAGAGATCCTATGATTGCAAACACAAATCATTGACTGGACTCTGGCTGCCTGATGTTACAGGGGCATATCTGCCAGAGATAAGTCACCCTGCTGTAGGGAGAAGTTTGACATCGCTAATCCCGGAAGCTTTGTGAATCCAAATAAACCTCTAAACTAAATTAGGAAAACACAGACACACGTCCTGTACCCATAAGTCCATATAAATCCCCCAATCAGTTTGTAAGGATTTATAAAGTCTAGAAGGGAGGGAAGGGGTCAGCCAGGGGAGGATGGAATAAAAAAATGTCCAGCCAGCATATTCAGTTCTGATCGCCTGAACTCACCCATGTCCTGAAAGGTTTCCATCATTTCTAGTTCAGTATTCTGAGTAACAGGGGGCTGCATCTTTCCAAAGCACATGAGGGAAGTTTGCGGCTGCCTAGCATTGGCCTAACTCTGCCCTCAGTGAATGGTGAAACTCCCCTAGACTTCAAAGGGAGTGGAGTGAGACCAATGTTGAATGCTCTCGAAAAATCCCACCCTACAATAGCTCCGAAATGGAAGGATTTCTTTGCTGTCCATCACAGTTAGAGGGCAAATCTGAAAATGAGAAACTCTGTTCTCAAAGGGTAACTTTCACTTGCATCCTCTAAAACGTTCCCTTTCTAAGCAGTGAGTCAGCTGAAATACACAACTCTGCCAGTGACTTAGGAGGCCAGCTGATCAAAATGTTTCATCAAAACTTTTTTTACTGGAAAATTGGGTTTTTCAGGCCCGGATTAACCAATATGCACTAGAGGGACCCTCCATCTCTATGGGAACCCCAACTACCAAAAAAAACCAAAACCCGAGTAGCTGTGAGACATAGTGTGCCAGATCACAAGGACGCTCACTCAATTTGACCCAGTCCCTCTCCCCACCCCTCTGTCATGATGGAGAGGTAGCTGGGCCAAAACTGTGTGTGTGGCATTGCAACGTGGTACTTGGTGGACCTGCCACACTTCTACCATAACCAGTGAACCATCAGAAAGCTCACTGTACTGCCTGTTCCCCTGGAAGTCTTGCCTCACTCCCCGGTGAGCATCTTTGTTCTCAGGGGTAGAATGGGGCGACCCACTGAGGTCTTGTCCAGGGTGGGGATTGTCTTGTATATCCCATATTCTGTCTAGGTTCCATCTTGCACAGGATCCCACAATTTCCAGAGAGTGCAAGGATCTCCTTTTCTTTAATTTGGGCTTGGGGGTTTGGACTAAACGAAAATGTCTGGTTTACAAAAGAGTTGAAAATTGGAGGAAAAAAACATGTTGGTTTTGGGCTGAAAACAGAAAAATGTTGGGGTTTTCAACAAAAAGTCAAAATGTTCCCCTGCAATTTTTCAATGAAACCAAGCTTTGTTTTGCTTTTGCCAATGTTTCCAACAGGGGTATCCTATTTCTCAACCAGCTCTACTTGGGCTCCTGAGTCTCACTGACATTCAGCTGCCTTGTGACTTTCAGTGGCCAGCGTCCCTTTCATCTGTGGTTGAGATGGCCACATTGTTGGCCACTGGTGAGGCCATAAACCTTTACACTGAGCCACACAACAGGTCTTTCGTCTGGAAGCAGGTGCCTTTGCAGGACTAAAGAAGGGCTGAAACTCATGGCATGTTTACCATCTGCAGTCACTTTGCACCTGCCTAGCTCTTCAAGGTAGCACTGCTGCTCTTGAGGGAAGGAATCTCTAACTAGTGAAAGCTGGAAAGAAACTTTCCCTGGGGACAGATTATCTCATCACAACGTATTGTGGAGTTCTTACACCTTCCCCTGAAACATCTGGTGCTGGCCACTCTCTGAGGCAGAATACTTGGCTGGATGGACCGCAAGTCTCATCCGGACTGGGAATGCCTAAGGATGATTAGAAAAAAAGAGGATCAACAGATATAAAAATGAGATCAAAGATGGACAAATAGGGGGACAATATTGTTGGTCCTAACACTGGTGTCCCACCTAATATTTCTGCAGCAGTTATGTGCCACCAAAGCTGAATGATGAGCTGTCAGACAGGGGCAGTATGTAGCTGCCTAGACTACCATGTAGTAAAGCAATGTCTGGTTGGCCTCTTTGAATTTCTCTTGTAAGAGTGAGCTATACAAGGTGATCTGTACTGAAGCAAATTTCCAGGGGGGAATTTCTACTCTTTCTGTAGGTATTACATTGTGCATTCAAATAGCATTTATTCCCCTTTCTTAAAATCCTAGGGGGAAACTGTGCCATAGTTTTTGGAGCTGTAGATAAACTATGAGTCTAGTGGAAGGCAAAATACTACTGGAAACTGGAGCTATTCTAGATATATATATGGAAAAAGAAAAGATAAAGGAATTTTTGCTTTTGTCTCTGCTGATGCAGCATTTCAGAACACTTGAAACAGCCTCAGGGCGGTGTGAAACTTGGTTTCTCTCTCTTACTTTGTAAAATCTTGCTCTGTATAAATAGTAGGGTAAAACAGGACAGTTGAGGGAATTGTTAATTTCAGGTGCCTCCCTCCCCAAGCTAATAAGCAAAAACCGAAGGCCACAGAAACAGACCAGCAAGCTAAAACCACTGGGTAGAGCCTGTGGGATTAACAGCAGAGAACAGGAAGTGGAAATAGACAAATATAAAAGTTTAAGGAGGGAAATCCAAAACATGTTAGCTACTGTGATTTATGCCTAGCATGTTTTATTCAAGGGGTTTAAAATGGATGGGTACATAGATGAGGTAGCTGGGTGATGGAGTTGGCATAAAGTTACAGAACAGGGTATAAAAACATAATGATTGTCAACAAAAGAGTGGAGAAACATGGGGCAGAACATAGCAGGACTAGAGATCTGGAAGAAAAAGTCACCATCCCCAGGAGAGATAACTTGATCAGTTACTCTTCTTGCCTAATCTGTTTTTGGAACCTGTAAGTAATTCACAGGTCTTAAAACATACAAAGTAAAGGCTACAAAAAACTGTTTAAACTTAAATTGGATTGGATCCCATCGGTCACCCAACAGGCCAGATCTTTTCTTTAAAAAACTCTTAATTTAAACAACAAGAAACACATGCAGTTAAATTGGACTGGGGAGCAGGGGTCATAAACCAGTATCATGGGGCTGTGATTCTCCCTTGCTCTTCTCACATTGCTACATGGGAGGGAGATTTGAGGGGGAGGGTAGGAGAGAGACCAAGTATGGAAAGGTTGACTGGTGTAACCCACAACCATAATAGGGAAATATGTCTTTAAGATGCCTAAAGAGAAGCAGTGAGAAGGAATTTGTACGCACAATTAGCATTCCACATCTAGAAGTTTCTAGGAATGGCCCCTGTCTGAAGCTGACCCCAAGGAGCAGAAAGGAAGCAGGTTTCTCCTAACTCTGAAGCATTTTGGAGCATGCGAGGTGACCCAGTTAACGTTCCAACAGGGAAGCACCGGCAGCGTTAGTTACAGAAAGAGGATGTGGGGAGGGAAAACTATTGGGGGCAAGTAGTCAGGGCAGCTGCAAAAGGACATGTGACTTGCACTTTAAGGCCTGTTTGAAAAAGTGATGGGAAGGGGTCTAAATGTCTGTTGAAAACAAAATATTCTCCCCCAGTCAAGGACAGCCGGCTGTTCAGGGCATAGGAATAACTAGATGAACACACTTTCTTTATGCTAGAAAGTTGTCTTGCTTAGCAAGAAAAGATCTGCATATGTTCATGCTCCATCTGAGCTGGACGTCACTCAAAGGGGAGCTCCCTTCAGTTCTTAACCACAAGCCCTTGAGACAAAATAAACAGCGTTGATTTCTAAAGCCTGGTGGAGCCTTATTTTTTGCCGTCCTTTGCCAAATACTGTATGCGAAATACAGTTGATGAGGCAGATGGAGAGAAAGTAACTGACTCTGGAGATCAGTGCCAGGCATAAAAAGCAGTAAATTTACAGGCTTGGTGGTACAGTAAGAATACTGTGAGGAACAAACTGAATTAACATGCAGCTGAATGAAGAGCTGGGGTCTAAACACCACTCCCTGAAGTGCCACTTAGGTGCAGTTACAAGATCGGGGTAGTTACAGACACACATCTTCTTGAGGCCAAACTGCAGTCATCCTGAATCTTAAATAAGCCATTATATTAGCTCATGGTAGAGCTGGCTGGAATTATTCATCCCTCCCGCCCCCAACCCCTCCCCCCAAAAAAAAACATTTGCGAAGAAAATGAAAACTTTCCATTGAACATTTTTGTGGGTTTTGTCCAAAACTGAACATTTTTCAGATGAAACATTCTCGGCTGCCAGAAACTAAACAAAAATTGGGGGCTTTTTTTTGTTTTTTTTACTGAAACCTCCAGAAAAGATTGAAAACAGACACTTCCAATGGGAATTGCCATTTTTGACAAAAGCCCTTTTCCACTGAAAAAAAAATACCTTGACACCGTTTTCAACCAGTTCTGTTTCTCAGTGTAGGATGTGTCGGTTTTTCAAATCACTCAGCATTGCCCTAACCCTAAGCAAGTGGGAGTTTTATCATGAACTTGGAATGGGACCAAAGATACATCAGCACTAAGGCCCAGATCTTCAAAGACATTTAAGTTCCGGACTTCCCTTGAAATCAATTGGAGTTGGATGCCTAAATAACTTTCGAGGCTCTGGGCTTGAGTGCTTTTGAAAATTCCACCCAGTGCCTCTCCAAAGAGCACTGCTTCACATAAGAACAGAGTCTTGCGTGTGCTAGTTGATCTGCATCATTTCTGTCTCTTGAACAGTATCTTGGGGAGCGACAGCATCCAGGACAATTGGTTAACAAGTGAATGTTGCATTTTCCCCCCACGTTGAATGTATTTCTCCTGAGAGAGGATAGATTAGCTGCCCAGTAGCCAGAAGTTTAACTTCCTCAAACATGGCATTTCCCACCATACTGTGACATTCCCTATGTGTGATACCCTTGAAATCCACTAGTGCCATCCTAGTCCCACAATAAGCCATCCGTGCCACACTCCGACAGCCAGAAAAATTCAACCAGGAAATAAGACACTCAGAGGTCTGTTAACCATTGGAGCAGCCTTTCCATAGGACATGGTAGATTCTCAATCACCTGCAGTCTTTAAATCAACTCTTTGTAATAGACATTGTAGCTCAACCACAAGTCATTGGGCTTTAAGCAAGGATCAAAGTGAGCTTCTCTGGTTTGCGTTACCTTGGAGATCAGATTACACAATAACAGTGGTCACTGCTGGTCCTGAAGTTTGACATTTAGTCAAATTTTTCTCCCTTTTTAACCAGCTCTAGCGACAACCTCTGTTTCTGAATTAACCTGTTTTTAAAATGTGTCTAACACCAGATACTTACACCATAAATAGTCTTGGAAGGATTCGATTTTTATAGGTAAACATCAATCTCGCCATACACACAAACTGATGCAAAAATATCTCCATCAAAATTTACAGGTGAACCCAGTAAGAGAAATGCTGCTAGAGGACTTATGAGAGTTTGATGTAAGCCTATTTGCTTTGTATGTTTTGCATGTGACATTGACAATGGTTTTAACGGTTATAGAGCTTTAATGTCTTGACTCTCAACATCTGCTGTCATGAAATAATTGTCTTACCCAGGCTGTTGTCTGATTGTCACCCTATAATTTCCCACAACTGTGAAAATATAAATCGATACAAATTGTGTGGGGGGGGGGGCTGCTGTAGAGGGGGTTTGTCAGGGCTTGCCTCCTCCTCCAGGTCAGCAAGGGGACACACCGCCTCCTTATTCCCTTCTGGGGAATTAGCTGGGCCATTTGAGTCCTGGCTCGCCGGCCAGCAGGGGGCTGAGCAACCACCAGTAATATAACCCACAGGCCCTGGCCCTGGGTCAGGGCGGGGCAGTCAGAAGTCCTAGCTCAGTCCCTCAAGCAGGGACTGAGCCAACACAAATAAACAGAGTGTTGTAAGCTCAGGCCCTAGATCAGGGCGGGGCAACAGGGCTCAAGTCCTCAGGCAGGGACTCAGCAAACACAGACAGAGTCAGTAAGCCCAGGCCCTAAATCAGGGGTCTGGAAGTGGGAGGCTGCCACCCATACACTGGGTGGCCAGGGGGATGCAGGCCCACCCACTCCACTGCATCCCAGCCCGGGGCCCTAGCAGCAGCCAATGCCTGCTGCGGGGTCAATGGGGATCCTGGCCACAACACACTGACAGGGGTCCCGGTTCTGTTCCAGCCAGACTCGGGTGGGCTCTCCCCAGGCTACTTCCCCACTCCCCTTCTGGAGGTACCTGGCTTCCAGTGGTGTCCTCAGGGGGGTCAATTACCATAAGCTACTCGGGGTGGCGGGCGACAGGCGGGCCCGGCGGCTACTCGGGGTAACGGGCGAGGGGCGGGCCCGGCGGCTCCTTGGGGTGGCGGGCGAGGGGCGGGCCCGGCGGCTCCTCGGGGTGGCGGGCGAGGGGCAGGTTCACCAACCCTCTGGCAGGAGCTGCGCCGGCAACGTCTGGCCTCTCCCGTGGCTGCCACCCGAGTGAGCTCTTATACTTCCTGTCCAACCCCTGACCTTCTGGGGGCTGGGCTTGGTGTGCTCTGGCTCCATCCACTCTGACGTCTGGCAGGGCTAATTCTCCTCCAGGTCAGCAGGGGGCCAAACTGCCTCCCTACGGGGTGGGGAGGGGAATGCTTAAAGCTAAACATCAATATTTTCTGTCAAAATTATAACAAAATCAAAATCAAATTCTGCCGAGCCTAACTATAAAGGATGGTGCAAGCCCTGACAGTGTTTTCAAAGAGCTTTGACATTGACAATTAAAGGACAACAGAAAAGTGCCCCGCATTAGCAGTATTAACATTAACAATTTGTCCTGTATCTTGAATGACTTATTTTTGTTCTTGTTGGTCCTAATTTTCATTCTGACCAATCTTGTCTCATTGTTTCCTTGTATTCCCCTGACAGTCTGTGTCCACCTGTTGTCTCTTGTTTTATACTTAGATTAGCAGAGTCCTTGGTCAGAGACTGTCTTTTCATTCTGTGTTTGAACAGTGCCTAGCACAGCGGGGTCCTGCTCCATGACAAAGTGCTATGTAAAAACAACTAAGTCAGTCACAGTTCAGAGATTTTTAAGCATAAAATCATAGAAGATTAGGGTTGGAAGGGACCTCACAAGGTCATCACATCCAATCCCCTGCTCAAAGCAGAACCAACACCAACTAATCCCAGCCAGGCCTTAAAAACCTCTAAGGAAGGAGATTCCACCACCTCCCCTAGGTAACCCATTCCATTGCTTCACCATCTTCCTAGTGAAATAGTGTTTCCTCATATCCAACCTAGACCTCCCCCATTGCAACTGGAGACCATTACTCCTTGTTCTGTCATCTGCCACCATTGAGAACAGCCTAGATCCATCCTCTTTGAAACGCTCTTTCAGGTAGTTGAAGGCTGCTATCAAATGCCCCCACCCCCTTCTCTTCTGCGGACCAAATTACCCCAGTTCCCTCAGCCTCTCCTCATAAGCCATGTGTCCCACCCACCTAATCATTTTTGTTGCCCTCTGCTGGACTCTCTCCAAATTTGTCCACATCCCTGCTGTGGTGGTGGTGGTGGGGGGAACAAAACAGGACACAGTACTCCAGATGTGGCCTCACCAGTGCTAAATAGCATCTGTAATGCCTTACAAACCTCAGGACATGAAGCAGGACCCAATGTGTAAGGCTTGGGTTAATGATTCAGCATGATTAAGTCAGTGAAATATATTTAATATGTTTCTTTGGAAGCCTTCTAAGGATATTGTCACTATGTACTCGCAGACAAATAGCTACTGGAGCCTGAATTACCATAATAATACACAGTTCCTTCTGTCTGCTGCCAGGAAACCACATTCTGGCACTCTCTTTAATCCCCCTCCAACCCAGGAAGGCCGCTCCTCACTCCCCTTCCCTTTTTTTAGTAGAACTTCCCCCACCCTCTCGTTTGGCTGAGCAACCAATAGTAGGATTGGAAGGTGGGACAATAAAAACCCAAGGTAAATTGCCTCAGTGTTGGCGTAAATCCCAACAGGATGATTTGCAAATATTCTGTTTAGACAAAGAGATGAAGGACATTTGTATTCAGCTTGAAGTTGTGTTCACCCCTCGTGGGCATTTCAAGCTGAAAAACTAAAAGAACTAAATGCAGCGTTTCCTGCCGTCTGATTTGTTGCATACAAGCTTCACAGGGCTTTCTCGGGTCTCCTGAGAAGAAACATTTCTTAGGACTTTTAGAAGACGGCAGCCATTTTTTCACTGCAATGAGCTCATTATTAGCAGTGCTAATTATTACAGCTTGCTTAACTGAACAAGACCACGAACCTTGCCCCAGGCAGCCCCCAATCCAGCATCAGCGGCTATGTGAGAGCGAGGGCCAGTCACTCAATGAGCAGGGAAGGAAGCGAGGCAGGAAGAGGGTTACAGCGAAATGGACCCAGGGTTATTCAGCTGAGGCCCCATTTCCGTTGTTAAAAGGTAATGATTATTTAATCCATGTTCCTGCAATACAGCATCGTGAGGAATGAAGGTCCCAGTGTCCCACCTCCGATTCTGACTCCAGAAACGTCAGCATGAAGGTAGCCAACCCCAGCCTGGAGCTTACAGATGCCAGGCTTTCTGCGTAAGAAGCAGCTTCATATATAAACTGATGTTAATTGGCCACTCCCTCCTTTCACACATATCAGCTTCTCACTCCTCCTTTGCACAGCTTCCTCCTCTCTTATGAGCGAGCAGACGCAGATGTCCAGGAGTAGATTGTTCAGGAGCCCAAATTTGTGTAAAGGAAACTAAATGACAACCACCTGATTCAAAAGGGAAAACTGCCTTTTAGCCAAATAAGGTAACGTTAAACCCCTCCTCCCTGGAACACTCAGACATATACATACATGTCCTTCCGTATCAAAATGTCACACATGCCACAAAGAGGGAGACACAGGTGATAAAAGCTGACTGGGTGAGTTGATTCAGATTAAGATTCACTGGATGAAGGAAATGATTAAACTTTTGTGCGCATAGACTCAGATTTTAAGGTGAGAAGGGTCTATCATGATAATCCAGCGGTGTCCAATAGAAATTCGATGCTAGCCACACTTGTAGTTTTGAATTTTTCTTAGCCACATTATTAAAAAGCCACATTATAAAAAACCCACATGCATTAGTCACAATTCAATAGCCTATTAGCCACATGTGGCTAGTTGCGAACATATTGGACACCGCTGATCTAGTCTGACTTCCTGCATATCTCACACCACAGAACCTCATCCATCCACTCCTGTAGTAGACCCATAAAGTCTGGCTGAGTTAATGATGTCTCAAATCATGATTTAAAGACTTCCAGTGGCAGACACTCCACTACTGACACTAGTTTAAACCTGCAGGTGGCTCATGCCCCATGCTGCAGAGGAAGGCAAAAAAAATACCCAGGGTTTCTGCCAATCTGACTCAGTAGGAAATTCCTCCCTGACCCTAAATACAGCGATGAGTTGGATTCTGAGCATGTGGGCAAGACCAAGCAGCTAGACCACTGGGAAAGAATTCTCTATAGTAACTCAGAGCCCTCCTCGTCTACTGTCCCATCATCAGCCATTGGAGATATTTGCTGCTGGCAGTCGCAGATGGGCTAAATAACACCGTAGGCAGTCTCCTCATACCATCCCCTCCGTAAACTTAGGAAGCTCAGTCTTGAAACAAGTTATGGAGCAGTGAGGGCAAAAAAGCCTTTGGAAGGCTGTACCAGAACAACCACACAACAAACAGGTACAAGCTTTGAGTTTCTGAAATATTCAATGACATCTGTCACTCTGCTTTTTCCAATTGTGTTGGGAATTACCCTAGCAAAGGCAGCAACTGCTGGTTCTGGAACATTAACATGGGATCAGCAAGTCCTTTCTTCCTCCCACTATGTAGCATGCTACCTCCATCCAGACAACAAAACAATTTAGTACCTAATGAGATCTAGATTTCAACAAGAAGTTGTCATCGTTACTACACAACAAAAACTGGTCAAAGGATCAAGCACAACAGCTACATTTTAATGCCATAAAAGGCTGTCATGTGGAAACTTGTTTCGGTGTAACACTGCCAAAATCTTGGGCCTATCAAAATTGAGTAAACAAAACTCTTGACCTAAGCTGCAAGCATGACAGCATTAGTCATCTGTAGGCCGACTGTGGCATCATATTTATTGGAGTGGGTTAAGGACAAAAGGCTTGGGTGGGATTAACATTGATATATTTGAAGCCATCAGACTTTTTAGCCTTGATGGACACAGTCCATCCCATTCTGACAGCATCATGCATCACACAGCAGTCTTGCTTGTTCAGAATTGATGATTGTTTCAAATCCATTAGCACATGGAATTATACCTACCCTTGGGTCAACAGTATGTTGCTCTTGTAAAATAAAGCTTGTAGGGCACTGAAGTTAAGATATTCACAGCTCACAAGAGAAGTCTTAGCTGTGTTAGGAGGATGCATATATTGTTAATTCACCATATGAGGTCCATTCTCCACGGTTCCACTTGAGGAGCAGAAGTGCCTGCTTAACGTTTGGCACATAATTCACTCCTGTCTGGAGCAGGACTTTCTTGAAATCAGGGTACATACTTAAGAAAAATCCTAACTCAAACAGCAACCACGGATTGTATGAGGGGGCTGAACTTTGCAAGCCTACTCTTGGTAGGCCTTACATGGTAGGAAAGCCCCACTCTAAGTCTTCTAACCATGAAGTTTTCTAATTTCTGCCCGATTAGGGTGCCAGGGTTGCCAATATCTCACAGCCCAAGACTGTGTTTTGCCATGACCGGAATAATTAAAACTAGGCGACATTCTAAAGTTCCATTCAGATTCCTGAGGCATTGCTGTAACATGAAAACAGATTATTTGGCTAGAAACACTCCCATCTCCCCAAACTCTGAGTCTGTTGTAAGATCCATAGGCTTTCTAGTGTAGAAATGCAGCAGGATGCTATAATGGGATGGAAAGGAGCTAAGAAAACCCGTCCACAATAGATTGGTAGCAAGGAGCTGTGAAGACTGATGTGCTTTCGTTGTGGCTCTGGCTCCTGATAATGCCCTTGTGACAGCGAATCCACAGTGTAAGATCGAGATCAATCTTTTCTACATAAGTACAGCCACAATGGCATGGGTGCCAGACTACTTCACGAATCATGATTTGGTGGAGGGGTGGCGGAGGCTAGCTTCCGGAGGCTACACTTGCAATGTAAGTACTGGGGGAGTAGATCTCGGCTTCTGCCCTCTGGGTGGTTTCCATCCCCATGACTCTTGCAGGAGCGAGAACGGGACCCAGCTATGTTTTCCCCCACGCACACACATGGGGGAGACAAGAGCAGAGTGGCAAGAGGGACTGGAATGGCCACCATGATGCAGGAGATTGGGCCAGCCACTGGGGAGCAGGTAGGACTACCGGCAGAGATACCCAACCTTCCCAAATGCAAAAGGGATGATTTTGTCCATGCCATACTTTCAAGCTACAGGTCGGAATGCAAGAATTCAGACGTGGGCTGTGGCCAGGGTGTGACAGAATGGCTTAGGTAGTTACAACGGACGGATCCCAAAGCAAATGGACCTATGCTTCAAATACAACGTCAGTTGTTTCGGAAGGCCGGGACCCTGCTCCAAAGCTGGTTGGATTCATTCCTCACAGCTGATTAAACACCAATCTGATCCAGATTGTCAGGACACTGTTTACAGACCAAAAGACTCCAAAGTGACAACACATGTTAAGAGAGAACTGATCCCTTCCCTCCCAAATTAAAAACAACCCCTTATATACAGAGACGCAAAATGCCTTTCGCACCAGGAAATAATTGCATATAGTTTATGGTCTGCGTGGTGGCAAGATTAGAGTCTCCAATCAAGTGAACCATTAAAAGCAAGATTAATTGAAACCTTTCAACCACTGTTAGCTACTTATTGCTCTGTTTAGAGTGCCAGGGTCGTGGCCAGCCAAATCTCTGTAAAAATAGCCATACATGGTGAGTTTCTGAATTCTTCCTGTCCTCAGTCAAATGTTTTATTAGACAATAAACTGTGAATTATAAACACAAGCAGGGAGCAGCATTTGGAAATGCTACATGGGCAAAAGAGTACGGCCGGTTTTATGATCTGCAGTTATGTTAATACAGTAACAACTGGATTCAGAATGACAGTTCATCAGTGAGGTAGAGCTACAATACTGAATGTAACAGTTTCACATCCTAAGGTACAGAGACAGAGTTCAGAGGAAATCTAATGCGTCAAAAAAATAATGGTTCATCTTGTAAAGGAATAATATAGTGACACAAGTAATTTAGATTTCATCCAGGCATACAAGTAAATTTTAAAAATAAATGCTTCTGTTCACAGAACACTGAAACTAATGTATGACAAACTTTTTTTTCTTTTTTTATGAATCACTGCTATTCAGCAGGAATTATGTTCTTGCCTGGGGTTACCTTGGTAACAATGACTCCTTCCTTGACAAATACATTTCATAAATGTACTACATCTAAGAAAGAGGCAGACACCACAGCCTTTAATTTCCCTTCTCAGAGGAGTTAAAGGGACAGGGCTGAAATTTCCTGGGCTTTCACGCAACTGTAGTTTTTGTAGTCTGCTAAATCTCTGCTCTCACTGCACTCTGCCTGTTTTCAAAGGCTATTCTGCCTCTGAATCTGACAGAAATGTCACCAGGTGCAAGATACTATAGATGGAGTAGCTGCCTCTTAATTTTGGTGGCCAGCAGAAATGTCTAGAACAGGCCTGCACAACATGCAGCCTGGGGGCCACATGCGGCCTGCACGGGCTCACTGTACGGCCCGCAAGGGGTGAGTAGGGGTGGGGCAAGTGGATGGGGACGGGGCTTTTCGGCCTGCAGCTGTTTTTTTTGCAGTAATGTGGCCCTCCCTGCTTTCCAAGTTGTGCAGGCCTGGTTTAGAAGATCTAGATTGACTATGCCTAAAATAATTAAATGTACCAAGATAGAAACTTTTGTCAATAGGATTTTTTTAAGAGCAAGAGGAATATGATACTCTTCTATTACAAACTTTTCGGACAGATACTTGTGCTCTGCATTAGTTGCATTGTTAAAGTTCATTGTGTTCCCAAGATTACAGCAATCCATATCAAACACCAACAGGCAATAAGGTAGCATAATTTGTTTAATAAAGTGTTTTCTTTAAAAAAAAAAGTTTGATAAGACACATGTATTTCACATGATAAATTATCAATGAGAGATTTTTTTAAACACATGAAAAAAGACTGAACTCCCAAACCTGGTGTTAGACAGAGATTGTACAATATATGGTAATGTACACAGATTTATACATTGCTATGGAAACAGGCAGCATATGACACAACACAATGAAAATACCAGCTTGCTTTGAGATATCTTCAGAATTAAAGTCAGAATCTGAGGAAAAACCTGATTTTTGGAAATTGATCATGTGCTGTTATCATATGTTCTGTTACAATCTGCATAAAAACAATCACCCTTCATTCAGTAACCATGTGAAAACAAAAACAGATACACAGAAAAATGCTGTGAATCATTTCCACTACTACGAATACATTTTAACTGAAACTGGTAACACTCCTTTGGTTGTTTTTAGTACAGAACGATGTAGAGTCATAATTTCTTAGTTCTTTTTTCCTGCTTTTCTTTCTTTTCCAAAGTCTTTTAAGACGGACTCTGAGGATAATGTAAACTGTGAATTCTTAAGGATCCAACATAGCCTTTATATGACAAACTGTTAAATGCAAAAAGAAATAAGAATATTACTAGAGACATACAGGAAACTTACAGGTTTTTTCAAACCATGTGAAGAAAAATATTTTTGCTTGCAGTCACATGAAGTCTCTCTCCTCCATGAATTTTCTCCCTTTGCTACACACACCCCACTTATCTATACCACTCCAGATCAGAGCTCCATTTAAAACCTAGAAGAAAAATGCATGGCTGAGTAGCTAAAATTCGTAACTAATGGAACCCCACAAAAAGGAAAAGTCCCCATCCAGTGGAAGATCTGCAGATTTGTATTAACGCAGTGTAATGGTGATATCAAAATTGCTGGGCTATTAACAAGATGTAGCAAAAATTTACTAAGTGCTTCCTCCTCCCCCAATATTAAAACAAGATGTTGCAAACACGACCAGCCTCTGTTGCTTTGAAGTACAGACCATATAATAGTAAGCTCTTAAAGAACCCTCTCTACCTTCTGGTTTGATTTCAGCAGTTATATGTCACAGAAACCTAATTTGTTTTGACTGTAGCGAAGACAGACAAATAGTTTTCATATGCATAACAAAACTTCTTCGGTAAAGAGCACTTCATTAGGTCTCATTAGAAATCCTGCATTCTTGTCTGTCAAACCCGTTGGCAAATCCCTGCATACATACCGCCATGGGTCACAGCTCCTTTTGTTTACTAAAGTACATCGTAAGTACTTTAGTATCAGCACAAATACAGTAATGGCAACTGGCCAGTGGAAATGCATGATTTACTGAATGTGTAATGTGCCACTCAAGTACTAAAAACGAAGGGATCATCTAGTTTCTCATAAGATGGTTTCAAGAGTGAATTGTAGGCTCGCTGGAGTTAGTAAGCCAGTAGGACGGTAACAGGTAAAGGACACTAACAGGGCTGAGGACTGGTGCATGGGACCACATACTCCAGGATTCCAAGACAAAGAAATGTTTGGACTTAAAGGTTTCTTTGGCTCCCTCCTCAAGATCTTCCCTGAACAGACTAAGGCCCTTACAGAGAACCTCCTCATGCAACTTGATTGGTTCATTCACTTGAATCCAATAGGTATGTGACCTACCATACTGTGGAATTCATCCCTGCACCCAGCTGCATCCCAGATAAAAGCAATTTCTAACCAATACCTGACAGGTGAGCAAATAAATCATAGCCCAGCCTGAGCTCTACAGATACAGCATCTGAGAGGAGGGGCCAGATCTAATAATAAATTAAAATGAGTAACAAACTGAGACCTCAAATAGCCATTCAATGGAAGCACTGTTTTCCTACTAGTAATGGGGAAATTTTTCAAAGGGACCTAAGGATATGTCTACACTACCCACCAGATTGGAGGGTAGCGATCGATCCATTGGGGGTCTAGTCAAGACGTGATAAATCGATCCCCGAGTGCTCTCCCGTCGACTCCGGTATTCCACCACCAGAGAGGCACAGGCAAAGTCGACGGGGGAGCAGCAACAGTTGACTCACTGCTGTGAAGACGCCGCGGTAAGTATGTCAACTTCAGCTACGCTATTCTCGTAGCTGAAGTTGCGTATCTTAGATCCATCCCCCCACCCCCAGTGTAGACCAGGGCTAAGTGATTTAAGCAACTATGTGCTATTGATTTTCAGTGGGAAGCAGGCACCTACATCACTTGGGCACCTTTGAAAATTCTACCCAGATCAGAAGAAGTGTTCAAAGAAAGGGTAGGAAGCCTTGCCTTGGGGACCTCAAACGTGTCCGAGATTACAAGATACTAAGGGATGTGGCAATTAAAGAGGACTAGATGTTGGACCAAAACATCTCAATAACAGCTGCCAGGATGAATGGAAAGAGACATTTGTCCAAGTCATCCTCAAAAATATTTAGAAACATTAGGAAGAGAGGGAGTCATAATTGGATGACTCATTTCTGGTCTCTCTTCCACTTTTAGACTGATTCCATACCAATTCTTGGAGACAATGTTTTCTGGAAATAAATTATGGCGGCCACTGTTTTCACAGAGATGCCTCGCTATTAGTGAAAGCCAGGAGGGCAAAATATCTCAGTGCCTCTCAACGCTGAAGAGGACAAAGAATAGGATCTCTACACAGGCCACCACAGAACTTGAGAGTAAGAATTTACCAGACTCCAGCTAGAATCAGATCCAGATTCACCTAAATCTCTATACACTAGATCTGGATTATGACAGACATGACAGGCTGTCAGGAGTCAAGATTATGACAGACATGACAGGCTGTGAGGAGTCAAGAAAAAAGCCTCAGGAAAGCCTGAGTTGGTGTGTCTGGAAAAGAAGGATGAAGAAGTATAATTGATGATGCAGTTAGATTGTGTACGTAATGGATATAAATAGGAGAAAGGGTTTTAGCGGGTAGAGAGAGAGACAAAACAAATGATTTACGATTGGTCTGGTAAGTCTTGATAGATGGAACCTGGCGTGTGACAACCCAACAGCTGATTTGTGAATCCATAGTGACAGAATAAGATAAGGAGGGAGCAAGATTAATCTGCTCAGGGTAGGATATTTCATTCTAGTCACGCCAAGGTCAGATCAGGAAAAGTGCTGCTGAAAAACGTATCTTATTCTGCTTAAAGAATCAGAATATAGAGCTTGACTTTGTCAGAATCTTTTAAAGGAGACACATTACAAACCCGTCTTCACTAGCTGGGACGGGGCTATCATATAACTAGTATGCTTATTGCCACTAATGGAAAAGCCCTGTAATACGTCTGGATGGCGTGCCTTAAAGCAAGAGGTTAAGAAAAACAGAAGCTGCTTTTAGCATTTTTCTGTCCATTTGATAAAATAAGCAAGTCACATTTCTTCCTGATGTATGCAGAACTGTTGATCGCCTGGGAACTCGAACTGAACTGGAAGGTATTTTCGTATCTTCAAAGGATATTTTGCACAAGATTGTACGGTCATTCATTTTATTCGCTTTCTTAGATCTTTCTTGATATATGACGTTAAGGCCTCCGAGGATTTTTCGGTGCTTCAGAGTCAGCTTCCAGTGCAAAGCGATAAGAACTCTATGGCTCACTTTAGCAGGCTCTGTCGGCTTCCTGAAATAGGAACAACGTACTGGCAACGGCAGCCATCCACAAAACTCTCTACCATCTAGGAGTCCTCTCTTTGTTTTACATTCTGCTTCACGCCCCGCCACAGGATTTAGCCATTTCAGAGCAGCTGAACTAATGCATGGCAGGCTGGCAAGTCATCAAATGCCACAAAAAGAAATAAAGAACAAAATGCAAACCTGGACAATGGATTCAGGTACATACAGACCTGACTCTTCATCTGAAATACTGAGCACATTTTTTAAAATGTATCATCATTGAACCTGGAGCAGTTCTCATAAAAATAACAGAAATTAAAATGAACAAAACATATAAGGCAACGGAGGTCACTCTTCAGCCTAGGACCATCCCCTACAATATAACCATAAATGCTTTGTCCAGCCGAGTTTTGAGTCAGTCACTCACGGGGGTTTTTGCCACTACTTTATAAAGCTTGTGTAATACACCTGACTGTTAGGAAACTCTTTTCCAAAACCCCATTTTAGATGAAAAGTATGCCTGACCAGAGATGTGCTGCCAATATGTTAACAGGGAGTTTCCCTAAAAACGTTGGCCTTAGAGGTTCATGTAATGTCCCCCTAAGCAAAAAACATGCCCCCTCACCAACATTCTGCCCACCAACCCAAATTCACCCATTTATTCCCTGCTCTGACTTCATCCTTTTAACAAACCAGAGGCTACAGCTGGGCAACAGGGCATGGATCATTTGGGTGATTGCCTGTTCTCGTTTCCTCTGGGGCACCTGGCATTGGCTTGCTGTGGGAAGATAGGATACTGGGCTAGATGGACCTTTGGTCTGACCCAATCTGGCCATTCTTAATCAACAACTCCATACTCGTATTTCCCCACAATCCATTAATTACATTCTCTCCACCCAACCATCAGTCTTTCAACACCTCCCCATCCTTGTGCCCTTCAGCCCACCATGCTCCTCCTTCCAAGCACATGTCCAATTTCTTCCACATATGTGATTTTTTTATTTTTTAAGACAGAGTTGACTTTGTCAAAATCTTTTAAAGGAGACACCATAAACCAGGCTTCACTAGCTGGAACAAGGCTGGGGATGATATGATTACTGCTGCCAATGGAAAAGTCCTATAAAACCTTCTGGCTCATGTGCCTTAAAGCTACAGGATAAGAAAAGGAGAAGCAGCCCTAGCAGTTTTATGTCCGTTTCACAAAATAAGCAAATCACATTGCTTCCTGATATATGCAGAACTGTTGATCACCCGGGAACACTAACTGAACTGGAAGACATTTTCTTATCTTCCAAGGAAATTTTGCACAAGATTGTACATTTTTCCATCTCTCAAACCATCAATCCTTCAATCTCACTCTTATTCTTCTACGCTTTAACCGACCAGACCACCCCTTCCACATGTCCAATTTCTTCTACACAAGCCATCTGAAGATTCTGGCTAAATGAGAGTAAGGAACATCCTACCCTGGAAAACAAGAGAGACATGAAAGCTTCTGTAAATGAAAACGCCACCAACTCAGATGTTTCCACACCACTGACTATTTCATGTATCCCCATAAACACAAGAAAATGATCAATAACTGAGGAAAATACCCACAGAACAAAGTTTGTTAAGAATTAAAACATTCCAGACAAAAAGAAAAAAAGCCCAGAAGAGCACTGACACCTCCTGATACCTATATGAGGGTCTGAAAAGCCAAAGTTTGGAGCTATGCGATGATGATGAACTACTGTAACTGGTCATTGAGAACTGCAGATGGGTCTTTAGTGACACTGTATAATCAAAAGTCTGCATCTCATAATTATCATGAACTGAAGAAAGTCCATCCATGTCATGAATGAAAAAAACTTTCCTTTTTTCCCTCCAGAAAAGAAGCCTCGCTATTCTTGTTTGTTCAGTTTACATGGAACATGTCCATTTTCTCCATGCGCTGCTGCTTCTCATTCAGGAACATGCTGGATGTCAGTCATCTGGCTTCAAGTTTTCAAATACCAAAAGCATGGTCCTGTTGGAATGTTGTACTGCAGATCTGTGACGTCTCCTTTTGTGCAGATGATTTTATTAATTAAGTGGCATTTTGCATTTCCACCAATGTGGAACATCGGAGCTTTAAAACTAACAAAAAGCTTAAGAATGACATTTACAACACGTTAACAAAAAAAGAATTGAACCCAAAAGAGTAAGGTACATTTATTCCACTAATCCCAGGCACAAATGAAATTACTACTTACATTCCCTTTCCAAACATCTAGTTTCAAAGATGTATAACAACTCCTATGTTATTCCACTTATTTTTAAATCAAGATTGGATGTTTTCCTAAAAAAATGTGCTCTTCTTCAAACAGGAACTAATTCAGGAAAGTCCCAAGGCCTGTGCTGTAAAGGAGGTCAGACAAGATGATCACAATGGTTTTATAACCTATGAATCTATTCTTCCTTTGGAAAAGAAGCACTGACATACAGCACCAAACTAGTGGTCCATCTGTTCCAGTATCCCATCAGTGAAAGTGGTCAATTCCAGGTACTAGTTAATGGCCAGCTTCTTCTTATTTTGTTTGTAATTAAAAAACAAAAAAGATGCCCTAAAACATGTGGGTTTATATCCCTATTTTTAATGCCAAATGGATGTCCTTATAAACGATACCAATGTCTATTTCTTTTAGACGTTCGCATAAGTCATATGAATGGGTCATCTGATTGCTATTAAGATCTAGGAATCAATGGTTTATTGTGGCAGTGATATCACAGTCTATTTCTTTTAGACATTCGCATAAGTCATATGAATGGGTCATGTGATTGCTACTAAGATCTAGGAATCAATGGTTTATTGTGGCAGTGATATCATAGATTAATTATGAGCTGTATGAAAATATTTCCTTTAATACGTTTTAAATGGGTTGTCTTTTCGTTCTTTGAATGCAACTTGTTCTTCTATTATAAGAAAGGATAAATCAGGAACGTCTGATTTACTTTCTGTATACCATTCATTATTAGGCATACCTCTGCCATGTCCTCCTATTCATCTCCTCTAAATTAACAGCCCCAATCTTGACAACCTCTCTTTTTACAGAAGCCTGTCTGTGAACTCCTATTTCTCCCATATCTTTCATGAATGCCGTATAGTTGTAATCATGTTGGACTCAGGATATTAGAGAGACAAGGTGGGTGAGGTTATATCTTTTGATGGACCAACTTCCGTGGGTGAGAAAAACAAGCTTTCAAGCCACACAGAGCTCTTCTTTAGGGATGGGAAAGGAACTCCCACCGTCACCGCAAAACACAAGGTGGAGCAGATTGTTTAGCATAAATAGTTAGCACATATTGTAAGAGACCATTCAAGCACCTCTGCAGTCACAGGACAAAAAGAGGGGTTAGTGGGTTACAGATTGTTGGAATAAGCATAAATCCAGTGTCTCTGTTCAGTCCATGATTTTTAGTGCCTGGCAGAATGATGAATTTAAGCTTTCAGGCTCATCTTGAAAGTACTGGGCAAGTTTCCTTTGAGGATGAGGATTGATAGGTCAGATATAGAGCGATCGCTTTGTGAAAAGTGTCCACCCGCAGGTGATGGGGTGTTTTGTCTTTGATCGTTTTCCTGGGTGAGTTCATTCGAGAGCGTAGCAATATGCTCCGAGGAGAAAGTCCGGAATATACACCTTAACACACACACACAACCACATTCACTGAACATGGACACTCCACCAGAGAAGTCATTCACATTGTGGAACGGGCCAGCCAAATACCCTAAGAGAACCTGCTTCAACACAGAAATAACCCCCCTCTGACTGCACCCCTATTTGTCACCTACCACCTCACACTGGAACCCCTATGGGAGATCATCAAACAACTACAGCCCATACTCTATGGGGACACCGTCCTGAAAGAAATCTTTCCTAAACCCCCTCTTCTGGCCTTCAAACACCCTCCCAACCTCTCTAAGCTCCTCGTCGAAAACAAGCTCCCCACAGACCAGGACCCAACAACTCAAAGCAGCAGCAGACCCTGCCAGAACAACAGATGCCAAACATGCAGACTTATCTCCACCGCTACAATGATCAACACACATCAAGATCCATGGGTCCTACACATGCCTATCACAACATATGGTGTACTTCATGGAGTGCACTAAACACCCCAACAACAACTATGTGGCTGAAACCAGATAATCTCTATACTCGAACAAACTCTCACAGGAAAATGATAAAAGACAAAAACATCCTATCACCTGCAGGTGAACATGGTTCACAAAATGATCACTCTATATACATATTTGTAGTCTGAAATGCAAAACATACAACTTTAGAGTTAATTTTAATGTTTGAAATGTCTATGTTTAAAGAAGCAGGGTATACTTTTTGGAAATAAATGCTTAAGAACTTCGCTACTTGTGTTTATAAAACTCAAAGATACCTTGAAACGCTACGTGTATCTGTGTGTGTGTGTATACATATATATATACACACACACACGCACATATATATATATATATATATATACACACACACACAC
>ML677359.1:2498528-2512615 GCA_007922305.1 Dermatemys mawii
ATATATATATATATATATATACACACACACGGCATTTGCAGGGTGACTGTCACACTATTTGGCAAGTGACAAGGATTCATACCTGAGGCCGGCTTTTGAGGATCAAGGTTCCCTTTCAGAAGACACATCTCCCTCTGCTCCACTGCTCGCACTGGGGTTGTCCTTATTGCGAGGGGCATTTCTTTCTCTACTTGATTCAGAAGGTGCCTTGGTTCTGGTCTTCTCTTTCCTTTGCTGCTGTTTTTCAAGCTTTGTCAGCTATTAACAGAGAGAAAGGAAAAGAAATACTTTAAAAAATATGAACAGAAGACTAGATAATAGCACCAAAAACTTCCTGAATTTGAATCTCTCTTCTGAAACGACAATAAAACCATTTTCAATTGTTCCTGTCACAAGTTAATAATTTATAAGATGTGATCGGAGTGGATCGGAGGTGAACAGACGAGCGCTCATCCTCATGCTCTTCTTTTGAGAGCACAGTATCTGCCAAAGACACCGTACCTGCTCATTTGCTAATATGGAAAACTGATTAAAGACCTGGATCAAAAGAGGAGAGAGAGTTTAATTACAAAGCCCTGGATCCATAAAGAGCAGAATGGACCAGATGGGGAATGCAAAGAATTAATGCTGAGCACTACGGCACCTAACTTTTAGGCATCTAGAAAAATCACAGGAACACCACTGCAATCCACAAAGCCTGAGGTGGGTGCCCTATACAATGAATGGGCAGGGCCGATGCAAGGATATTCTGCGCCCTAGTCGAAACTTCCACCTTGTGTCCAGCCCCCACCTTCCTATGGCCAAGTTCCCCCCAGAATCCCAGATGTTCACAAAGTGCAGGGGGCGGGAGGGAGGGGAGGAGAATTGCAAAGAGGGGGGTCGCATGGGGGCTCTTCCAGGGGGCGAAGTCTGGGGTTTAGGTGCCTTTGTGGATCAAGCTCTTGTAGAATTCCAATGGAAACTCACCACCTCCACAGCCTCGTGTTTTAGAAAAGTTTAATTTCAGCCATTTCTTATTCTATATGTTATGACTAAGGCGGGGCCAGGAACCACATCGAGACATCCCATGTTCTGAGACCCAGCCTACACGACCATGCTAGAGAGAAGTTTTATTTTTATGGAGAAAAACATATGTATGCTCCAAAGCAAGGGAAACGGAACACCCAATTTCAGCCACATCACAGAGAAATCGCGGCTAACACTGGAGAGCTAATATTCAAAAGAAAAACAATGAAGAAATCATTTCTCAATGTAGAAACCTTCAACCCAATGTGAAAAATCAAATTAAGTTGAATGTCAGTGTCATTTTGGCATTTATCTCGCATTTTTCAGAGAAGCAGCCTGCAACACGCTTCAGGTATGTTACTTATCAATAGCTACCCTACTGACTAGAGACACTTCATGATTTTAGTTTATTAGTTGATTTGATTTTCTGTAATCTACAGTAATTTATCAAACTGCTTTTTCCAATTTCTTCTGGGTTAAATAATGTGTTAGCTGCAAATCATCGTTTCAAGGCCAGCAGGACTTCTAGGGAATGAAATCCATAGAGAACAAACTACGCTAGTTTATGTGTTACTATTCAGCAAGCTGAGAAATAGCTTCTTCTTCCTGTACAAGATGGTATAGTTTAATACTTTAATTCATGCCATACAGTATATTTATAAGTCATGAGGACAAGTATGTAATATTTCACCCGGCATATACATCTCACCTATATGTACAATGTTCTAATGCCTGTATTATAGAACATGTGCATTATTTTCTCAACAATACTACAGATAATACAGTACGTGAATGTTTTAAGTGATAACGGAAGTTTGTACATTTGCATTCAACGAGATTAAGGGTACATTTACACTGCAAAAACCAAACAAAGGAACACAGTAGCGAGTCTCAGAGCCCAGGTCCACTGACTTGGACTTACAGGGCTCACGCTGCAGGGCTAAAAGTAGCCCTGTATACATTTCCAATTGGGCTGAAGCCCAGACTCAGAGACCCTGACCTCTTGCTGGGTGTCAGAGACCAGTCAGTGCACTCAGGCTTGCCGCTGTGGGATTTTTTCCATGGAGTATTTGTACCCCTAAATTAGAATTTGTGATATTAAGAACCTTTTGTAATTTTTGGCTGCTCAACCTCTTGCAAAGCATTGACACGTGGTACATGCAGGTGGTTGTTGTGGTTATTTATGTTGCGGTAATGGTAAACTCCAAAGGCCCAAATCAGAAGCAGAGCCTGATTGAGCTCAGCCCGGTGTAAACACAACTGTCCCTACTGCAAGGAGTTTACAATCGAATTTAAGAAGCAACACAACAAGTGTGACAAAATGCAGAAGGGAAGGAAAAATTGAGGGTGAGGAAACAGAATGGGAACATGCTAACAACCTGAAGAACTCAAACATTCCCAACCAGTTTTTAAAAACGTTATATGTATTTAGATATGTGCAAATAATAAATAAATAAAAATTAACTAACTAAATACCAGCAATCTTCAATCATTTGGCCCTCAACCTAGTGATTATCAGTTACATTCATAAATCCAATATTAACCTCCAGCCGCACCAATGCAAAGGTGCCATGAGGAGATGGTAGACAAGACCTATTATGACAAACCTCTAAGAAATTACTCATATTATCAATGTGTTTCTTCGTAGAATTATGATCATTCCCATTACTGAAACACATTTAATCGCAACAAGGACTCACCTACCTTAAATAATGGTGGCAGAAACAATCTCTACTCCAACTGTGTAACCATACCTTCCACAACTTTTGTTTAACAGTTTGTGATAACAGATGTGATTACCTGAATAAGATGAAACCCATTATTCTGCGCCTCATATTATTCAATTGTTTAAAAAACAACATATGGCACCATGAATCAAACACCTTAAAATTTTCTCTGAGAACACTCTTCTCAGAGACATCTAAGAAATCTAAGTCTGTTCTTCCTGAACTTAGAAAGCAACTGTGTATGCAAATTGTAGAATTTGCATTATGAAGCAGAGAAGCCACAATGTTTATTCCATATTTTTACATTATATATTTGAAGTGCACATGGACTAGATAGGATAACCATCTTCAAGTTATGGGATAGAAGCATATGAAAACAAAAAATACCACCTCAAAAGAAATAGTAAAGACCCATGTATATTTAATGAAATATTTGCACAGGTCATTTTTATCGGTTGAAACAGTTCATGTTTCTAAAAATCAAAGAGTCTTAATCAAGCAGAATAAGGCACTGCAGATAGCAAATTAACTAGAGATCTAAAGGCAACTCCAGATCCATCTCAAAGCAGTTCAAGAATCCAGGGGTCAGTATTTGACTAAAATCCTCTCTCAGAGGATGTGACACCTTTAACAGATAAGAAATGGGAACTGAGCTAGCTGTGGAATTCAGTCCCATCCCCCGATTGCAGTGGTCTCTATAGAAGTATTTTCCCCCTAAAAATAGAAAAGATGTAACAATTGACTTGGAGAAAAAAAAGGTGCCCATCTTTTTAGTTGCTAAATTAGCCTACAACTTGTGTCATACATAGGATGTAGTATCTATTACATAATACTGTATTAAAAGATTAAAAAGTGGAGTGTTACTTTCAGCAAAAATACAAAGAGCTGTGAATGACATGTATAGAGACAACAATCTAACTATGTACTTATATGCTACCATCACCATACCATTAATGTGTGGGTCAGAGTTCAGATATTGGGATGTGATAAAATAAGTATTCCTAGTACAAGACTTATTTTGACCTTAGCTTTTCATTTCCTTGCTTTTAAGTGCTTGAGTTTCTTAAAATGATGTGATAAGTAAGTACAATGTTGTCACTAAATTTAAAAAAAGTTAAGGTAGTTCAATTTTTTGGCTTTGGATAGAATATAATCTGAATTGTAAACATTCTGGTCCAACAAATCATGTCTTGCAAGCTTTCGGTGAATTGCTGAACTTTTTATAAAGATCACAATGTCCTTTGAGATGGTTTTATAAACAAGCATAAGACATTTTATTGTTAATATTACATTGTGTTTGTTGATGTATTATTGTTGAGAGACTTCAGGTGTGCAAATACTGTAGTCAGTGAAGAGCGTTTCCATATTTTCCAAGACATCCTGAGAGGATCACAGACTACATACCTTGTTAAATGAATATGGGCTACAAGGGGAGCAATTAAGCCTTAAAACTAATTAGGAAACTGTAATTTTCAAATGTAGACCCTGGAAACTCTGACCATCCAATCTACTGATACAGTGTTCTGGAGCTCATCTGTATTATCTTTCTGGTCCTCAGTCAGAGAGGGCCAGGGGAAGGAGGAACATACCATACCAAACCAATCAGTTATACAGAAATAATCCTCCAATTTATTGCACCTGCATTTTCCACCCATGCTTTTGGAATCAAGAACCCATGGTTATTTCTTTAAATTTCATCTTCAGTTTTGGTTCAACTACTGACTTTCTGGAGCATGGCAGGAGTCAAAAGTGTCTTAAAATATCTCAGGTGTTGTAAGGTTATTTTTCTCCTCATCCCGTATAAAAATGCAAAAGCCCTCACTCCACAGAAGGCAGCCTCTTCCATTTAATATTGATATTTTCTTTCATTAAGACTGAGCTGATAATCAAAGCATCTAGAATGCCGAAAATACACATTTTTTCCACCACTAAAAAAAACAACCCCTTAAATAATCAACATGCGGATTAACTGATGTATGGGATAACAGTTTTGAAAAAGGTCAACATTTACATCTGGGTTGACAACTTTTGTGCTAAATACTAGCGTGAGGCAATTTAACAGTACATGACAGATATGAAATCCTACAAACGGAATTCTTATAATGGAAAGATTGACAGAACGTTAATGCAGGAGGTTTCATCAACACTGAAATGTCTGCCATTATGTCAGTTGCAGTGTCATGTCATGTCACTTTTAAAAATCAATTTGCCTTTAATAAAAACACTCTGAAACAAGCTGGCACATCAAGTGAAAGAAAGCATAGAGTCAAATGAAGTAAAAATCTCAAATGAACCAAACTGCACCATGGAATCTCGTTGGATAGTAATTCCATGCTCTAATAATAAGACTATAGCAGTAGGGATATACTATTGATCACCTGACCAGGATGGCATTAGTGACTGTGAAATGTGCAGGGAGATTAGAGAGGCTATAAAAAAATCTCAGTAATAATGGGGGATTTCAGCCATCCCCATAGTGACTGAGTACGTCACCCGAGGACAGGATGCAGAAATAAAGTTTCTTGATACCTTAAAGGACTGTTTCTGGGAGCAACTAGTTCTGGAACCCAAGAGGAGAGGCAATTCTTGATTTAGTCCTATGTGGAGCACAGGATCTGGTCCAAGAGGCGAATACAGCTAAACCGCTTGATACTAGTGACCATGACATAATGAAATTTAACATCCCTGGGAGGTAGGGAGACACAAAAGCAGCTCACCACGGTAGCATTTAATTTCAGAGAGGAGAACTACACAAAAGTAATGCACGTTGGAAAACATAATCCCAACTATGCATATAAAATGATGAGGTCCAGATTAGCTGTTACCACTCAAGAAAGAGATCTTCGAATCCATGTGGATAGTTCTCTGAAAACATCCACTCAATGTGCAGTGGCAATCAAAAAAGCTAACAGACTGCTGGGAATTATTAAGAAAGGGATAGAGAATAAGATAGAAAATAATGTCTCTATATAAATCCATGGCGTGCTCAACATCTTGAATACTGCGTGCAGAGCTGGTCGCCCGGTCTCAAAAAAGATAAAAAGATTGGAATTGGAAAAGTTTCAGAAAAGTGCAACAAAAATTACTAGGGGTTTGGAACAGCTTCCATATTAGGAAAGATTAATAAGACTGAGACTTTTCAGCTTGGAAAAGAGATGACAAAAGGGGAGGAATGATGGAGGTCTATAAAATCATGACTGGTGTGGAGAAGGTAAATAAGGAAGTGTTCTTAACTCCTTCTCATAACACAAGAACTAGGGGCTACCAAATGAAATTAATAGGCAGCAGGTTTAAAATAACAAAAGTATTTCTTCACACAACACACAGTCAATCTGTGGAACTCTTTGCCAGGGGATATTGTGAAGGCCAAGACTATAGGAGGGTTCAAAAAAGGACTAAATAAGTTCATGGAGGATAGGTCCATCAATGGCTATTAGCCAGGATGGGCAGAGATGCAAAACCGTGCTCTGAAGTGGTCTTAACCTCTGTTTGCCAGAAGCTGAGGATGGGCGACAGGAGATGGATCACTCAGTGATCACCTGTTCTGTTCATTCCCTCTGAAGCACCTGGCATTAGCCACTACTGCAAGACAAAATACTGGATGAGATGGACCATTGGTCTGACGCTGTATGCCATTCTTATGTTCTTAAGTATCCCACTTACAGATGTTAATAACTCCAGGGGTGTTTTGTTTGGACAAAGTTAATTTTTCCAATCTTAGGCCTTTCATTGTCAATTTTTTTTCTACTTTCCATTGTTTTTAGAGCACAGAAAGGTTTCTCCCAATATTTTCCTTCTCCATTTGGCAAATGTCTGAATTTAGCTGAATCTGTACTCCAGATCCAATATTTCTCTTTTGGCTGCACCCTGGAAATACAGATAATGTCAGCAGGAAGTGAACAATTCTGACAATATTGAGACTTAGTTAGCTGCTTGCCTCAGGAACAGTGATGGAGCTCACATATTGGTTTTGGTGTCTCAGACCAAAACAGTGTCTTCAGATACTACATTTTAAAAGTAAATGGAGATGTAAAAAATACTTTAAGAAATTCAAATATGAAGGATCTACACTGCCAGATAATTTTGAGGCAGGTCAAAGTTTAGAATGAGACCGATACATTCAACTACCATATAGTCATAAGAACATATCAATATAATAGTAACACTGAGATTTTATGGATAATACATTTAGGGTCGTTCTTATTTGCTTTTTGGCAGTTGGGCCTTTAAAGTTCACGTTTTTAAGCCCTTCCACTGCAACCATGAGGGAGATTATTTATTTATTTAATTATTAGCACTTTTTAATGAAAGCTGAGATTCTCATGGAATGGTGTGACCAGAGCAGGATCTTTCAGAGAAATACCAGATATCCTGAGACTTGTGATTCAAATCGTATGAGTTAGCAAACACTGACTCTGGAGAACATGGCAACTCTTTGTGCCAGGGCACAGGGCTGTGTTTGTTTTTCACATATGCAATACACTGTGGGATGGGCTTTATATACAGAGATTGGGAAAGCAGCACACATAGCTGATCCTGAAAAAAAGCAAGAGTTAAGTGGTTCTGCCCATACAGTAGAAGAATGATGTCAAAATCTGGTTAGGGTATGCCAATCATGTTACAACCTTGTTCCCAAGCAGAGTCAAAACATGGTGAGGAATCATGCGTTAAATATGTTGTATGTAGACCAAAAATGTTACAAGCTGGTTACAAATAATAAATATCTCATAGGTGTAGTCCTTTTAAGTGAATATATTCAATTTAGAGAGAACACATTTCCCCATAAAGAAATAGGGAGAAAATAAATGTGGAATGAGTGTAGACAATTGTTCAAATTTAGCACCCATAAAGAAAGCATTCAGTAGCTTGAAATTAGACAAAAAGCAAGCCTTAGCCTTTTAAAAGCTCTTATAGTTTATAGTTTTTCATTTCAAAATTCAAAGAAATTTCAGTTTAGGACAGTGGAGAAACTTTCATTCCAATGTAATAATGCACAGTGAACATAGTAATAACGTAGTAACAAAGAGGAAGTGAAAAAACATTTTGCTAAGCATCATAATTTGGATTATTTGAAAAGAAAGGGGGAGGAGTGTTACACAACCTAGTAGGGATAGAAATGTTTTTATTTCCCTATTTAAAAAAAAGAAGGTCTGGGAGATGGAGGGAAAGAAATTAAACATTCGCCTGCATTGTTGGAGCCCAAAACAACAGAGGAGCAGCATTGTTCTAGACGGATGAGACCTTGAAAGGGGAGCTATTAACAAAAGTGAAATTGACCAGTCATTACTCCTTGTTCGAACTGAATAAACTGTAAAAAGTCAAACAGCAGCATCTTTAGTTTTAATCATCTAAGTTACCGGTAATGGAGACAAGAGAGAACATTTTGTCTAAACATGATTATTAGTTTGACAGTGCTCCTTTAAAAAATGGGATTCACAGTTTCCTAAATTCAAAACAGTCTTGAGGGGCAGCAGGAAAAAATAAACGATATGATCTGCTTTTTGCCTCCAGCAATGTAAATGTCCAAATATACAGATTACATTTGGGATACCAAATTGTTATTATGCAAAATTAAAAATAAGACAGCTTTCCCCTACATTTCTATAAACTAAGAGCATACAATTTTTATGAAGGGATTTAGATAAGGCACATTTCTAATCAAAAAGGGGAAAAAATTATAATTGGATGATGTGGTATTATGGTATCATTCTTAACAGTTATGCAAAGCTGCACAAAGATAAAACAGCTGTCAGATAAACTTCACGATTAGTACTGAAAAGCCCCTGCATTTTGCTTTAAATTCTACCGCTATTACAAGATGCAAAACAAACTAATGCCACAAATCAAAACCCCACAAAACTGTGCGAGTAAAAGTAAGATAGTCTGTCTTTCTCAAATCCTTTATCAGAGAAGCAAAGCAACGTGCATTCCAATTCTATTTAACCTTCAGCTCCGACAGATTTTCACAAATAAAATTTGTAAAACAAGTGGATTTTAACAAAAAATGGCCAGTAACAGTGTGTTTCTCTTGAAACCTGACTGGATTAAGAAGGATTAAGTGGGCATCGGATTGAATTTTCAACTCTGTAAACTTGTGCAAATCCAACTTCTGGTATTAACTGAAATGAGTTTAGTAGCAAAGGCTGCCTTTGCTCAATTCCTAGTGACCATATTCCACGACTTCTAATTCCTCAACATTAATCATTGTAAAATGAAAAGTCTGGAACTGGCACAAATCCTCCACTGAAAGTGCATTACGTCTTGCTAGTACAAGGCGTGGTCCGACTAGGACAGGTTATGGGAGTGAGGGATAGATCAGTGGTTTGAGCATTGGCCTGCTAAACCCAGGGTTGTGAGCTCAACTCTTGAGGGGGCCATGTAGGGATGGGGGCAAAAAATCTGTCAGGGGACAGTACTTGGTCCTGCTAGTGAAGGCAGGGGAGTGGACTCGATGACCTTTCAAGGTCCTTCCAGCTCTATGAGATATATCTATCTCCATATATTATGGATTACTGACCAATCCTGACAAAAAGTTAATGATTGAAGTCAATGAGACTAATCATATGAATAAAGTTACCCACAAACTTCTGTCTTTGCTGGACCAGTCACAATATGAGGTGTTGAGTTAAGAATGCTTTCTACACGTTGTAAGCTTTCCAACAATGTTTCAGAGATGTTTGTAGGTAACATTTATTGTACAGGGGGGAAAAAGTCCCAAACTATATAAAACAAACAAAAATGCATGCAAGTTGTGTTGCTAGCAACTTCTGATAGTTAGGGGTATGTATTCTTAAGAATAAGCTGAGGGGTTTTGTATGTCTAGACCAGGGGTCTTCAAACTTTTTCCCTCGTGGTACCTTGCCGCGGACAAAAAAGTCTGGCGGCCCCCCAGGGTGGGTATGTCCGCTGAAATGCCGCTGCAAAAAGCGGATGCTTCCGGTGGCGGCGGCATTTCGGCAGTCTAAAAATAGCCCGCCCAGGAGTTTGGCGGTCTCGGCGGTGGCGCTGGGGTCTCGCGCATCCCGGGGGGTGGTCTTGCGCACCCCAGTTTGAAGACCACTGGTCTAGACCACTGCAAGTTTTAACAGATTTCTTCTAATTACTTGTATTATAGGAAACTCTACAAAACACATTGCATTCATAAGCAATCCAGAAGAAAAAAAACTAGACAATTCATATAAAAGTAAGAAACCTTGCAAATTAAACAAACCTCATTTCTGTTATTTGTATTTCATTAGTATCTGGGAGCCCCAATCACAGTCCAAAACCCCAACATTGTGTTAGGTGCTGTATCAACACAGAACAAAAAGAGAATCCATCAGATCATTGTCTGTTATGCCTTAAAATAATTTACCGAAGGACAATATAGTTGAGGGGATTAGCAACAGGATATACAGCTTTTCACTTAGTGATCTGAATCTGGACCAGGTTAATAGTAACCGAAAATAATTATCTGATGTCAGTCTAGAAACCTATTATATAAGATCAGTGTACAGGGCTATCAGACCAGTTACCAGTGTCCACACCATGAAAAAGTACCATCAAAATTAGTCCTAACTGATAACACTTATAGCAGTCTTGCCTGACAGTGAGAATGGGCACTGGAACTAAAATGCACTCCAACTCTGCAAGACGATCCCGCCAGCTGCCTTGAATTACACTCCAACCCTGAAAGACGGACCCGCCATGTCAGATTTCAGCCACGTTGACAGAGCTGTGTGAGGAAGTTTGCACTGCTACTGCTCATTGTATTTGTTCTGTGGACAGTAAACTTAATTCTCCAGGTTTGTCAATCCAGCATCTTTGACAGGGACTAAATTCCCGCACAGAAGTAGAAGTGTGTTTTGTTGCATTTCTTTAAAGAAAAGGAGCTACTTTACACAATTCAATTTGTTTTTTTTCATTGAGCAAGTTTTAAATTTGCTCAAAAATGAAAGATGACAAGCACTAGATAGCAACAGGCAAAACAAAGTCTCATCTAAATGGGCTAACCTCATCCCTGTTGTCAATAAAGTTTCACCAGGGATTAATTTGGTGCAACATTCACACAGGAGCTTGCTTAAAGTCTTGTTCATTGAGGTATATTTTTCATTAGAACAGATCAGTTTTATGTGCAAGCAAAATATTATATAAAAGGGAAAGACATTAATTTTATGGTTAATAATGGATCAAGACCTTTTCTATACGGTTCAAACTGCCTGCTCCTTTTCTTAGAACAATAGCATGCTCCTGAAGCAAAGTCTTGGCTAGCTAATTATCTGCATTCCTGAGACAAACCTGTTAATCAGAGAAGGATAATTTTTTAGTCACTTGCAAACAAAACCATATGAACAAGTCTCAGAAACAAGCATGCAATGACAAGGAGATATAGTCCAGGGCTGACTGGACTTCCATTTGAAGTTCAGCTACAAGAAAGTTCCTTATCTACACTATGAAAATAAAACCCCATAATTCATCATGGTTACAGCTCCACCATATGACATACCATATATAGGGCTCAGATGTTTTTACCACATCATCTGACCCTGCTCAGAGCAGGTCTAGCTGACACAGAAGTAAACATGTCAATGTAATTGTACCAGTGGTAGCAACAGCAGGAAATGTTAAGAAATAGTGTCTAGGGTAGAAAAGGTCCCAAGAAACAAGCATCATCTCTTTTTCAAATGTTGTCTTGTGCTCATGCAGAGGAACTTGCAAGTCAAATGCCTCTGCCTCAGATATTAAACTATTTAAATTAATGTTTTAAGACTGGAAATCTCTCTTTCATATAGTTTCTAAGTAAATGGGTCTATAAGATATGCTTTGTTTATCTTGCTTAATTCATATATTTCTTTCTAATGTAAATTTCAATTCCTTCAAGTTTCCACATGAAGAACTCAGTACTTGTTTTACAAAACACAGAAGTCAAATAGGTAGACTAGATTTTCTATGATTCTTAGAAAAAATTTTAATGTTTCTTCCAAAATTTATTATTTATGTAGCTCTACTTTTTATCATTTCATTTGTCTTTTCTTCTCTTTTTGTCTTTTTAAGTTAATAATGATAAAATGAAGTTAGCACTTTTGTCTTGGAGGGATGAATTTTAATCCTTCTGTCTATCACAAATGTAACTTTATGAAGCAGTTCTTCAGGATTTCCTTGCAGTTCTTCTAGGTTTGAGGAATAAACTGCATATGTATTGGTCAATCAATGAATCAACTAATATTATAACATGTCAAATGATTCAGATTTCAGTTTCATCTTCCTAAGACATTGCCATCTACTGGCTATGAAGGGAATATTATCCCGAAATCTACCAGCCATTCCTGTCACTACGTACTTCTCAGACCAACAGGCATGAAGGGTGTTCTCCCCTGACTCTGACAAGCCTCCGCAAACCTGAGTAACCCTCTACCAAAGATGCTCTACAACTGAACCCAGACAGGTTGCTGTGGTTTCACTTCTCCTACAGCCTATGGTATTCATTGTACATTATCCTCCCACTCAAAATGGTCCAAACATTCAATCAGGAAACAAACAATTCCATGTGATTATGGTGACCAATCAGACCACAGGTAAAAAACAGCAAATAGACCGAAGAGCATGCAAGTATGCACCCAAACTATCCAACAAATAGTTACAGACAACAAATACTTGCCCAGAAATCAGCATGTGTTTGAAAATGTTTTGCAAACAGAAAAAAAATATTATGAGCCCAATGAATAATACTGGAAACAATTCACCTAACTTCACTCTCAATATACAAATTAATACAACATTATACACAGAAGATGAAATATTAATCCATGGAAAAGGATAAGGTCTAACTAGAACACTACATAACATTCACTTATTGTTTAAACAAATGAAAAAAATTTTAACAATACAGTGTTGCACTGTTAAATAACTTATCTATCAAGCATCTGATTTTAGAGAATGCTAAAAAGATGAAGGGCATGGCAAAATTTCCAGTTTGAGCCCATGTACTCTTTAAAGGAGAGTTTCTTTTTTTCTAGGATTCTCTGAAACATCACATTACCTAACATTTCAGGAGCTGTTCTTGTGAAGAGGCTTAAATGGGACTGGAAGAAATTATTCTATTGATGCAGGGTGTCATTATACTGTTAAGAAAAATATGATCATTTTTAAATATTTCAGTTGTTGAGCAGCCAAGAACCATCAAAATCCCAGGCCAAAGAAACTAAGTTTAAATGACAAACTTCTGACCAAACAAGGTCCTAATCCCAGTTGCACTGACTGACCAAAATGTCTGACTTTAAACTCAATATAAAAACAGGGGCCAATATTTGGTTTAATGAACCCTTAAGTAAGGCTCCTGAATAAAAGTTTGCCTGACTTTCACACACACACATATTACACACACACTAGAAAATGTGAATGAGAAATTTTTTAGATGTAGGTGCCTCTAGATTTCCCTGGGAAAGGTTATTACTACCACGGAAATTTAGAGGTAACTTATTTTTAAAAAAGGGAAAAGGACGTGGTGTTTGTTGACTGTAAGAGGAGCAAGAGATCTTCCCATACAGATAAAAATGAAGTTAAAGCACTAAAAATTTTAAGAGCCCCAAATGTCTATTTGCTGTGCAAAACAAAGACATCTCAAGGAATGGGGGAAAAATAGAAAGCTTCATGTAGTATGGCTTACTTAAATTAAGCACAAACCGGAGACAACTAAAGGGAAATGCTGTAAATAGGGCAGAACACAACTCAGGGAATATACAGAACTGTTTTAATATTGTTCACAAAACCATATGCAAACAAGAAAACGGATGGTGAGCTTTCCATCAGTTACATAAGCTTTCTGAACAACAGAATTATAAGTAGAGCTGGGGTTGGGGATGCCTATCTAAGCTTGTCTAACATTTTCCATTATAAACCCCACTTACAACCTGCCAAACTTTAAACTCTTCAGGCTGGAGTCTTCCATTCTCACTGTCTCAGGGTGATTTTCTTTTTATCATTTACATTTCAACAAATGGCTCGGCCATTTTTCTAATGCAAATGGGGGGAAATAAGCATTTTTTACCACTGTTAAAAAATGTTTCCAATTATTTCTTTGAAGGTGTCAGGATTGCCTCCCCACTCTGAACTTTAGGGTACAGATGTGGGGACCTGCATGAAAAAAGAAATAACGCCCCCAAGCTTATTTTACCAGCTTGGGTTAAAATGTTTTTTCCCAGAACACAACTTCTTCTGTATCTGGACCTGGTACACTGCCACCACCAAACTAGGTCTAGGGTAGTTTGGGACCCTTCTTTCCCTTTCCATAAGTGTGAAGTAGCCAGGAATTAGTGTTTACCTGTAAGGGGTTAAGCTAAAGGTAACCTGAGAGGTGGACAACTGACCAATGAGAAA
>ML677359.1:2512715-2632822 GCA_007922305.1 Dermatemys mawii
GTTAAGCTAAAGGTAACCTGAGAGGTGGACAACTGACCAATGAGAAACTGAAACTTAAAATCCTTTGTCTCCTGAGGAATTTCTCATTGGTCAGTTGTCCACCTCTCAGGTTACCTTTAGCTTAACCCCTTACAGGTAAACACTAATTCTAGGCTACTTCACACTTATAACAGAAGGGCTCTAGCACTTCCATATCTTTAAAAAGGAACTCAAAATTTGGGTGATAATCCTGAGGTCAGCACCACACCTTTTGCTGTTTAAAGAATGTTAATATTGCTAAATCAGCAATTCAAAAGTTAGGAAAAGTCAAAAGTAGGGGTGCTTGTCCAATCTTAATTCAGCCCGCCTGTGCATATGCATTGATATTGCCTTTAATCACATGATCATGCACTATTTGTTCCCATTTCTTCTATAGGATTCCAGTCTCAGTGCATGGGATGGACAGCAAATGAGTCAGAGGGCAATAAGGAGATGAAAGATGTTCTCTTGTTGTTATGGCATTGGACTGGGACCCAGGATAGCTGAACTCTACCCTGGCTTTGCCACAAACTCTATGTAATATTAGAGGAGGCTATTATCACACACACAAACAAGAGGTCCCAATTAAAGCTGCATTAAATAAACCTTTATTATGTCCATTCCTAGCATTGGAGTGCTTGATTCAGCAATCTTTTGTGGGGAGGTTAATAGAGTTTTCTCGTATATAAAATAAAACAGGCCACAAGTTGAGAGAAACCTGATTTTTTTTAAAAAAAATAGTATTTTAAATTTCTAGAATTGTTTGAACAAAGGAGACCACCACTTTTTGCACCTTATTCTTGAGAATCCAAGTTCTATTTGGAAAACAGTTCTCACTGAACGCAGCTAGAGTATGTTCTGCTTTCATATCTCCCTTGAATTGTGAAAAGCAGTTAGTACAAATATGCTGAAATTGCTCATCATTTTAAAACACTAACCTAGAAATCTGAATGAACACATTTCCAGCAATACCTTCCAGTGCTTTCCTGCTAAACAGGCCTGCTATAAATAAGCGTGTTTCATCAATAATAAATTATGAATGTACTCAACAGGGTTTGTAAAACAAATGTTGATGCTGAGCCATTCAATACAAATGAAACTTCCATAAAGAGATTTACTCAACTAGCTAAAAAGCCATAAATTGCTGGTTGATCAATCAATCATACATTCACAGTGAAGGCTGCCATAAATAGTGTTGCTACCTGGAAATATTTTTTTAGTATTATTATTTGTTATATTTGTATTACTGGTTTTATTTTATCAGTCTCTGGGCATTCCAGGAAAAAAGCATGCTTCATCACCTCTACTAAAAAACCACCAGTAGGAAAATTAAATCTCTGCTTTGACATGGCTGATCTAAGCAGTTGCATAACGAGGGTATATATAGAAATTACATCCCAATGTTTAGATAAAAGCTCAGAAGTAACAGATTTTTTTTTAAAAAAATGTTCAATGAAACCGTAGGGTGCTTTAATATGTGGTATCTAGAAGGAAGTAAATCAGCTTACTGTATGTACATGGTTAATATTACCGTTATGCTTTTTACATAACAGGAAAAGAAGATTTAAAAATGAGAATGGAAAATGAGCGTACCATGGTGATTTGTCCATTTGTGATACTTTGCCAGTGGAAAAGGCCGGCCTCGGAGTCTTTGCTATGAGATATTCCAGGTAGTGTAGCATTTTCTCTAAATTGCTTACCGTACACAACTTTTTTGTTCCATTTTTATCATAACTGACCTTGTACCTGACCAATTGTAACCTTCACCCAGTCGGATCCCAACCTAACAGGGCAAATTTATATCTATTCATCCAGGTATTTATGTCTCTCACCACCACAGCATCTCCGAAACTAACAGAAAATGAACAAAAACTCACGTGCTCTCCTGCTTCCCTGCCTGAAGTAGCAGCATCTTTCCCTTATGTGTGTGCAGACTTGGTTAAGAGCTATCGTGGGGAAGTTAAGTCAAAGTGAGAGATTTCTGCACTGAGTTGAAAATGCTGCAAGGTCCATGGTCAGAGTTTAGGCCCGACTCTCTTGAAAGTTCTGTCTCCTCCATTCCCATGTCCCCCGCCACTGGTTGATTATTTAGTAGTCCTGGTGGAATGCAGCCATGGGTGGAGGTTTAGGACAGAGATCTTTCAGGTAGCGAGGACTTATCCCAGGCTATCAGAAGAGGACGGTTCACTAGTTAAGGCAGGAGTTGAGAACTTTGAGAGACCCAGGTTCCATTCCCTGCTTCATTACAGATTTTCTGCGTGACCTTAGGCAAGTGACGGTAGTCTCTCTCTGTGTCTCAGAACCCCATCGGTAAAATGAGGATAACAGCACGGCCCTACACCCATGGGGGTGTTTGCGGATAAATACATTAAAGTTTGTAAAGGGCTCATGTGACCGGGGCCATGTAAGTACCTAAAACAGACGGCATCTCGTCAGAGAAGAAGAATTTCAGATAAATAATTTCCTTTTCTGTAAAATATTGTTGACACAGAATTTCCATTCTCATAAACTAAAGCTTAAGGGATGCCTCAAAAGAAAACATGAGGAAGCAATCCAGTACACAAGCAGCATGAAACTCTAGATCAGCACTAGCAGGCACGAAGGGATTGGGCGGCGGGGGAGCTTTGTGCTATATAAAAGAAGGATAAGTTATTGCCAAACAATGAGTTTTAATTGTCTCTGCCTCATAAGATCGTATTCTATTGAAAAAATACAACTTTCCAAGCCGTTGGAAGACTCAAATCGGAGATCCAAACAAAAACAAAATTCCAAGTGGCATGTGAGTTTGGATACCCCGCTTTCGGAGAAAGATTTTTCATCACAGATCATCCTCCCTCCCCCGGCGCTCAAACAAAGCCTTTGTAAAAAGAGTTGAAGAGGAGACTATAAAGCCATCTTGTAACCTTCCTTCAGTGTCAGTACTAAGGTTGATAGGTGTCTGGTTTTCAAACGGAAAGTCTGTCAAAAAGGGGAGCTGTCAGCATCCGGTCAGATGTACTGACCAGACATTAAAAGTCAGGTTACCACAGGCAGGGAGGAAAAGGGCAGCCTATTGCCTGGCCATGCAGGACACATGCCCCCGCACGGGCAGTCCCTCTGAGTTGCACAGTTAGCAGGGCTGCAGTGGAGGACGGAGTGCGAGCAAGATAAGGGGCTCTCAGTGGGCATGGAACGTTCCCTGGGAGAAAAGGAATGCGAGCTGCCCCGCCCGCCAGCGTTTTCCCTGGCCTCACCTTCAAGAAGCCCTGGGGCAGGGAGGGCTCAAGCAGGCGGGGAAAGGGGCTGCTGGGTAAGTGGCGTAGAGGGAGGCGGGAGGCTGCTGTGCAGAAGGGCCGTGTGCTAGCTCACCAGTGGGGCTGCCGTGCAGCTGCAGCTCTCTTCTGACCTGCACTCCTCCGTGGTTGGCTGGAATGGGCTTTGCAAGTCCCTTGGGGCTGCTCACACCGGATCTGAGGGGGAAAGGAGCACATGGGGGGTGGGGCCAGGGGGGGAACAGGCAGGGCAGGGGCAGCATGTAGTTTTCAGACATTAAAAAGTTGGCCACCCTAGTCAGTACACAAGTCACTGAAGTCTACGTAATGATGATCTTAAAAGGATCAGCCATGTCTATCAGAAGGCACTACGGATGCCACCTGGTTTCCTCAAGCTCAGCTCTTTGAAGTAGGTGTGTGTGGACTGGGACTCTAGAGGTCTTGATTCAAAGCAGAGCCTGGAGGGGGAGGTAGGGATGCATGTCGAAGGGCTTAATTTTGGTTTTTAATTTTCATACATAGCAATGGGTATCAAGCTAAAAAAAACCATACCAACTATTTGATTTCAATATACAAAACTTTGTATATGAACAGAAATTAAATCCGTACTTCCAACACACAGGTTCAGATGAAATTAAATGAAAAGAGCTTCGCCGGAACCCTTGGATGGAATTGCTGCCTTATACGCTTGGGAGGCACACTGTTGGTTATATTTTGCGGTGGCTGAAAACAGGACGTTTTGTGAGAAAGTTATTACACTTGCATTATTAATTTGGTCACTTGTTTTGAGGTATCTAGAGCAGTATAGCAGACGGGCAGAGTCATAAAACTTAAATACATATGGATTAGAAATCTAGATTCTGCCACTGTATTAGTGCTTTATCAGCAGCAACAAAGAGTCTCTACAGATGTACTGTCCCTTGAGGATTTATAAAGAAAAAGTATGTTAAGATTCTTAGGGCTAGATTGTCGTTACCTCTGTATCCCGATTCAGCAAGATATTTAAGTACCTGAGGCTAAACTTATGTTGTTCAGGGGTGTGAATGTTCCACCCCACTGAGTGACATAAGTTACACCAACATAAGCACTAGTGCGCACAGCTTATGCTGCTCACGAGACTGGTTTTATTATGCTGACGGTAGAGCTCTCCCATCAGCACAGAGTGCCTTCACCAGCTGTACTGCAGCAACATTGTACATGTAGACGGGGCCTGCATAGTCCCATTACCTTCGGCGGGGTTACTCGTGGTTAAAAGTGAGGCACACAGTGAGGTACTCTGAGGAATCAGGTCTTTTGAACACATATGCCATAAGGGCACAGCCCTAACTTTAACTCTTCCTTATTGTAAAATAGACAGTCCGGGTCATGCTCATACTAGTATTGCTCAGTTTTTAAAACTGAATGGAAAATAATTTGAAGATGAAGAATAATAGGTAGATAATTATACATTTCTGCCACTAGCTGACATTTTTCTCTGTAATGTAGAATCATAATGATATATTTATTGTTTTTTTAAATCTGCAGGCAACTAATCCGCTGCTGATTAGAAAAGTGATACCAGCACTGTTACTCTAGAGCCTGAAAAATAATAAAATATTCACCAAGAAAATAAAAGGCAGACGATTTATAATCACAGGGCATAATGGTCTACAACTCCTGCTTAATTATACTGTAACTTACCCCGTGGTATTTAATATGGATCACCCCAACACTATTTACTTTCTTTGCTCCTCTTTCAGTTCTGAAATTTTAAGCCTGTTAGATCACAAAGTAAAAAGTTTTTGTTCATGAGCATCATTATCAAATCTGAACAGATAAGTTTTATCTACTAAGCAGACAAGCAGAACATGCACTAACCACTAGTCTGCCTGTTGTGCCTTTATAAAAAAACCCACCTCACTGTCTATTAGCCTACTGGTTCTCCCCATTCTACACAAATTAATGACACACACCAAAACCACCCATCTCCATTTTGTCTCTGAGACAAAATACAAGGTTACGTGGCAACTGTGCATCACTTTCACAAAGTATTACACCTGAAAGTTGCAGTCCTCTGCCCCATAAAAAAGCCAATGCACAACCATGGCTCAATATAGTACAAAGTGCCAGATCTTATGTCACTGAATTCAGTGGGAGGTGACTTCAACAGGTGCGGAATCAAGCCCAGAAAGCCACTAAGAACAAGCATGAAGTTATTTCAGTCACCAAGGAGCCAAATTATGAGAACTAAAAAAAAGTCACATTTTTACCTATCCTAACAGAGAGAGACTGCCAAATAGATTAGCCTCAATACTGAACACTGCAGTACTGCCAGCCTCAAGTTCAACATCATGAGACTGACTGGCTTGCAAATCGGGAGATTTATTTTTAAATTAACTCTGTATTTGCCTTCCAGTTCCTGAGTCTCTGGAATGCCTCTGTTTTTTGTTTTCAAGCTTTTTGCCACAAAAACTAGAAACTTACTAGAAATTTACTTTGTTTTAATGAAAGCTGAGATTCTCATGAATTCGATTGATTCTAACAATTGGGTTTTAAGAAGAACACCAATATCATGGGAATGTTTTCAGAACACTATATCTAGAAGCTTCTTCATGTACGACAAACCTAATCTTAACCTCAAATTGTTGGTTAAAGCAGATATACTACATAACTTAACTGTTTCTCTGGTTCATAATATGCCAAATAAGGGATGCAAAATCCACATGTAGTAGCTTCTGTATGTTATATATTCCTTTTGACATGCCAGCATTCAGCATCGAATGCAACAAAATGCAGCAGTCAGCACAGATGGAATTAAATTACAGTGTAAGGAGAAAAAATAAGCAGTCCTCCGCTTTTTATTTATTATTATTTACTGCTTTCTTTATGGTTTAGTTTAGGCAAAGTTTTAAATACACACTATGGGCTTGTCTTTACTGCCGTTTGCTCGAGTTACTCCATTGGAGAGCTAGCCTTACATAAGATCAGCATGAGGGGATAGCTACATAGCAAAATCTGTGCATGGCATAGCTACTTGAGCTACCTTGAACTCCAGCTTTCCTAACAATAGCAGGGAGGAGCGTATAGCCCAGGCTTCAATGCAGGCTAGCAGTGTCTGTGCTGGGGTTGTACTGAAGCTCACACTGCCCTGGCTTCCCTGCTATGGTTACCCATGTTAGCTGGATTCAGGGTAGCTCATGCACAGCTTTTGCAGTGTAGACGTACCCTGAGAGCCACCACACTTCAAAACACTGGAGCTGCACGGAGTGATTGGATTAGCAGCTGATGATCGATTGCAATGTGAACTGCCGCATCCGCACGGCACTACTACCTTGAGCTTCAGTAGCACGCTAGCTCCGATCTACACACGCCCTGTCACCCTCCCTGTGAGCCAGGCAGCTCAAGCTTAAAGCTGCTTCACAACGGCATTACAGAAGCTTTGATGTCCAGGCTATATGGAAAAAACAAACATGTGGCATGTACTGTAAAGAACAATCATTCACGATGCCAGACATTTGCACTCATTTTTCCACTAGCTTTATTTTCGTTCATCTGTTTAGCTAGTTATCGTCCACTGACAGTGTACAGATTCCAGCTGCCATACATCAGCTGAGTTATGAGAGAAACTCAAAATGCACCCTCTTCTGAGAAAATGCGAGCAAAGACCATATTCTTGTGAACCTATTGAACGGTTAAGAATTAAATTACTAGTCTAGTTTTCATTTATTCAAGAGAGAAATGAAGGATTGGTCTACACTGAAAAGTTAAAAGATCGTCTCTGAAGGCTGTGAAAAACCCAGGAGAGATGTAGTTATGCTGACCTAACTCCTGAAGTAGATAGCCTTAGGCCGACAGCAGAAATCTTCTGTTGACCTAGCTACGCTTCCTGGGGAGGTGAGTTACCTATAATGATGGGAGAAACCATCTTGTTGCTCTAAGTGTCTACACTGAAGGGCTACAGTGGTGCAGCTGCAGCTGTGCCGCGGTAGCATTTTAAGTGTAGACAAAGCCTTATGCATGGGAGTAATGCTACACGACTAAGGGCAGGTCTACATTTAAAATGCTGCATCGGCGCTTAAGTGAGGACATGCTGTCCCCTCAGTGTACAGTAGAACCTCACAGTTACAAACACCAAAGTTACGAGCTGATCAGTCAACCGCACACCTCATTTAGACCCGGAAGTATGCAATCGGGCAGCTGCAGAGACACAAAAAATAAAAGCAAAGACAGTACTGTACTGTGTTAAATGTAAACTACTAAAAAAAATAAAGGGAAAGTTTAAAAAAATAAAAAAGATTGTACGAGGTAAGGAAATTGTTTCTGTGCTTGTTTCATTTAAATTAAGATGGTTAAAAGCAGCATTTTTCTTCTGCATATTAAAGTTTCAAAGCTGTATTAAGTCCATGTTCAGTTGTAAACTTTTGAAAGAACATGCATAATGTTTTGTTCAGTTATGAACAACCTCCATTCCCAAGGTGTTTATAACTCTGAGGTTCTACTGTAGTTAATTCACCTCTCCTAGAGGCGATAACTATGTTGGCGGGAGAAGGTCTCTCACCAACATAGCCCTGACTACACGGAGGATTAGGTCAGTATAACTACATTGCTCAGGGATGTAGATTTTTCACACCCTGGGCAAAACAGTTATACTGATATAGGTCTGTAGTGTAGATCAGACCAAAGCGGTTGAGTAATTATAGGTCAAGTTATGCACTTGATTAAGTGCTTGAGAAACAGGGCATAAGGTTGCACAGCAGACTCTCTATTATCCAGGATGATAGGGAAAAAATTAATCCTGGTTAATAAAATCCTGGATAATCACCATTCACAGGAAATATGGGGAGGGGAGGTTGGTTCACCATCCGCCCTGCGCCGGGGGGAGTGGATGTTGGTTTACTGGCTGCCCTCTGCCCTGGGGGGGGGCTGTTTTTTTTGTGCTTGGGGCGGCAACAAAGCCAGAACTGGCCCTGCGAGTTACGTGTATTTTTTTTGGCATTCTGGTTAATCCACGTCCTGGTTAACCCAATCCTGGACAATCGAGAGTCTACTGTATTAAACATTGCAGAAAAAAATTAGTCTTTTGACTACATATTATTTTCACAGTGTTATTCTTCTGAAGCAGCATACACCATCTGATATTGCTTACAAAATATAAGCAAAATGTCAGTTTGTATGTTTTGTTTAGATCACATTAGTTATTGATTTCTTCTGAGGCAGCTTATTTTACATCGTTGAAAACTCAGAATTATTATTTTTAAATAGGAAACTCCAAGGACAAAAACAAAATAGATCTACACCTTCCGCACTAAAGCAAACTATAACATTGGACAAACTAACAGGTTCACGTTGTACTTTTCATATTAAAATTTAAACAGGCAATTTTGTTTTGATCACCGGCTTGATCCCAGCCAGAGGAAGGCTTTGGAAAAGAACAGTTATCATCAATAAAATAACACAGGGAACAGTTAGGAGCCTGGAGAAAACAGCTGCTCTAAATGTCATATGAGATGTGTTTCGGACCAGCCCTCAGAATCAGGGAGTTAAAATTATGCATGTGCTAACATGTTTTTCAAAATCAGGGCCTTCAGAAGACATTAGTGACCAAGAATCCATACAGCACTCTGAGAGTCTTCTAAATGAAACACACAATACAAACTATACAGCAAAGAAGGAATTAGGACCAAATTACCTCCTTTTACCAACTAGGGAGACTGTAGAATGTCTTCAAGAATATTTTGCAGGGATCATAATCCTAGCTTTCTGAAAAACTAACATCATCCAAAAAAGTAAATTCTTAACTCTACTTGCAATTAAATATATCTGCTAATTCTATATTTGCTGCTGCCTTTTTTAATTTTTTTTAATAAGCATGCAAAAATGTTTCTGACTTTCAAGGCTGCTGAACATCATCAACTCTTGTATGTCGTATATGGGTGTGTGATCTGCAATTATAATACTGGAGGAAAGCGAATGTATTTCAGTGAGTCAGTGATAGCATGCTGTATAGCTCAACTTTCTAAAAAAACAAAGGTTTTGGGGAGAACAGAAGAAGAAAGGTTACGAACTGATAACCATGCTGAAACATCAAAGATATTTCAGTGTTTAAATCACATGAATTTATTATCACTAACCCTCTGGCTAAGATTTCAGAGCATAATGAGGCACTACACCAAAAACAGACACCAATCAATCCTAGCTTACGTCAAGGATTCTCAATGACATTTCCAAAAGAGTAGGATGCATCCTGGGTATACCATTTTCTGCTGAAACCATTCAGTGATCTGTTTCATAAGGATCATAATGATTTATTGAAGTACGCATTTAAAAACAAAACGAAGTTAAAGAAAAGGGAACTATTGCTTCATTCTCCTCGTGTTCAAACATAAGAATCTCATTAACTAAGTGTCATCTATGAAAAAACTAGGACTGAGTATTATCTGAATATTGTTTTTCCTCCATACAGGAAGCGGAAAATGAGTCTTTTCCAGTAATTAATATATGTCTCACGTATATCAAATTCTGATTATTAGCCAGAGGTGTAATACTAATAAAGGCATTTAATTCAAACACTCAGGCTGCCTTTACTGCTCCCGTTTAGCAGCTGAAAAATTATTTTGGGGGTGAGAGAGATAGGCTATTGGCATCTTCTACATCTTGCAAGTTAATCTCTTTAAATATAATTAGTTTAAAGTAGGTAAAAAACTTTCCAGCAAAAATGTATGAAGCTACTGAAGGTCAAAAGAATTAATAACTGGAAAGGATACAAGAAGTTTCACTTTTAACGAATATTAATAAGAGTAATTGCAAAGACTAGAAAGCAAGGAACAGTAGCAAGTGTTATACTGCAGGGAAGGGAGGGAGAGGTGGAGTCAGTAATAGGACCCAAAGTCTTGCACTTAATATTTTCATTAGCAATCTAAAGAAAGGTAACATTTCAGCCATAAGCGAATTTCCCCACCATGCTAAAAAGAGAGTGGCAGTAAAGACACAGGATGACAGAAGTAAACTATAAATAATATGGCAGAGCAGTGGACTGTACACCAAAAGGTATGATCTGTTATTAACAGATGTAAAGGCATATGGCTAAGGAGAGGAAATAAACAGTACACCTGTAAAAAGAAGGCCTCTACCTGGGGGAGGTGAAAGTCTGGAAAAGATCCGATAGGATTATGGGGTCATTTTAGCAACAATGTAAGTAAGGCTGTGTCTTGTTTTCCACTTTTACAACTAACTACATATTGCCCGGTGATACCATTAGGGAGATTTTGGATAAATCTAAACTGTCCCAGTACTCACGAGAGTTACTGAATATTTTTAAGCAGCAGGGCAAGTTTTATCATTGACTTCAACAGAATCAGACTTAGGCCAACGACGAGTGCTTCTGACAATCCCATCCAACGTGTTTTAATCCAAGAGCTTTCAACAATTCAGTGACACTCATGTTACTGTTATGTGCAAAATTTCTTTCCAACTCAGCAATCAAGTGCTGGTGTACAAAGAATGCAGTAATATAAACTAGGAGTCCAGAAAAATCTAGCCCTCGTCGGCCCCGATTCTCATTCGCACTAAGACCCTTATGCCCCTCTGGAAGCATAAAAATGTCTTAGAGTGAGTGTGAATGTAATTTAAGACACTTTACAGGCCCTTTAAAGAACTGTAAGGAGCCTTAGCCCACTATAAACTTCCACTGGTATAACTATGTCGGTCTGGGGTGTGAAAAATCCACACCCCTAAGCGATGTAGTTATATCGACCTAACCCCCAGGGTGGACAGTGCTGTGTCGATGGACTGCATCTCCCATTGACACAGCTACAGCCTCTCACGGAGGTGCAATAACTACTGCCACAGGAGCAGCTCTCCTGTCGGCTCAATGGTATTTTCCCTGAGGCACTATAGCGGCACAGCTGCACCGGTGAATTTGTGCAACTGCAGCGTTTGAAGTGTGAACCTGCCCTTTGTTTTCCTTTCAATAATCAGACCAATAGGGCTGGAGTTGCTTGATTTGGCCTAGAATGAATCATCGTCTCCAAGGAAGCAGAATTAGATTGCCTTGAGATGGGTACGGGCTCCATGTACTACGATGTTTGATACCTGTAGAGCGATGATCATCTATATGCAGTACTTAGAGCTGGTCTGAACAAAGTTATTCTGTCGCAAACTGGGGGGGTGTAAATCTCCAGCGTTCCAGCGCACACACACTAACTATCCATGTGGACCCTGCTGCTGCACACTACAAGTTCCCCAGTGTGTTTTGTGTACATCTGCTTCTGGAAACTGAGCCTCTTTTTGAATGGGAATTATCAACTAGCCTCTTTTGTGGGGTCTGGATCATAGAACTACCTCCACGTATTAAACTAACAGAACCATCAGAGCTACAGAGCTCTCTTTTCATAGAGGACTTTCTGTTAGAGAGAGGATCTGATGTTGTGTTTTATTTTCTCTCTCTCGGGTGGGAAGTAGAACAGTTTCTTTAGAGCAGGCCTCGGCAACCTTTCAGAAGTGGTGTGTTGAGTCTTCATTTATTCACTCTAATTTAAGGTTTCGTGGGCCAGTAATACAATTTAACATTTTTAGGAGGTCTCTTCTAGAAGTCTATAATCTATAACTAAACTATTGTTGTATGTAAAGTAAATAAGGTTTTTAAACTGTTTAAGCAGCTTCATTTAAAATTAAATTAAAATGCAGAGCCTCCCAGACTGGTGGCCAGGACCTGGGCAGTATGAGTGCCACTGAAAATCAGCTCACATGCCACCCTTGTCACACATGCCATAGGTTGCCCACCCCTGCTTTAGAGATATATTGAATCACATTTCCAAATACTCATCTCTGAATCAGAATTTAAAGGACAATAGCTGGGTCTTGTTTGCCACATAATCCGATTCTCGAGTGCTCTGCATCTTGTGTACTCCCAGCTGCTTAATGCGAGTGCAAAGCAGGTGTCCAGCTACCATTTCTGATCTGATAACACTGTACAAAGTGCAAAGCAGTGATGAATCAGGCTCCCGGACTCTGAAACAGTCCAAATAGTGACTGAACTGCTGACATCATTGCTTGTTTCAGCGTGGCATGGATTATCTAAACCAGTGGTTCTTAACCTGGGGTGCACGCACCCCCGGGGCTGCGAGATGCCCTTTCTGGGAATGCAATACATGTCAGATTTTTTTAGAAGGTAAATCATCAAAAACACAAATTAAGCAGAGGCACATAAGTACAAGTACTTTGTTTCATTCAATATATGGATTTATTAACATTATACATTTTTTAACGATTACTGTAATATATCCAAAAAAAAAAAAAAGAACTGACCTACTTCAACGATTTTTGACCAAGGACACGAGAACATATTTTGAGAACCAAAGGGGTGCAGGCTGCAGTAAAGGTTAAGAACCACTGATCTAGATCATAGTTGTCTATCAAGGCTGCTACCATGACTTTCATTGTATTCTGCAGTCTCCACAAGCTGCTGACAGTCTGAGTGGCAGTGTTTCATATTGGAGATGACAGTACTCTAGGTAGTGCTGACTATGGGAATGTGAAATAAGCACCAGATGCTAGTACTTTATGCGGACCTATGGTGACGAATGCAGACTTCACCAGCTCCATCCTGGGGTGCCTTTGTACCTGACATCTAGTATAGCTTTTAGGAAATGTAAAACAGAGTAAATATCTCAGCAGCTCTATTTGCAGAACTCGAATAATGTCTCTACAGAAAAGAGGTGAAACTATAAATAAACAAACATGCCAGTTTTCTTTTCTGATTGGTCCAGGCAAGGAAACTTCTTGTCTTGACAGAGACAGAACTGGGAGAGGTCTATCTAATCCATGCTGAAGCTACTGCCAGGCCTCATTTGCCTGAGGTAATCTGCATCCCAGAAGAGAAGGCGGCTCCCTGCTGGAGGAGCTGGTAAGGCAGTCTGCTGACAGCCTGAAGGACAGAGCAGAAGTATGTTAAACTTCCCAGAGCCACGGATAATTGACAAAGCTGTTTACGAAAAGATTCCCCAGAGAGAAAAGTCCTTATTTACACAGTTCTGCCACATTTACAGCCTAGGAACATTTTTAGTTCCAGCAGACCATACTGGTAATCTATTTACTTCAGTGTCTCCTTTCAGAAGGGTTTCTAAACTGAGCGGTCCTCTCTCTATTCCCAGGACAGTTCTTCATGTTCAGCTCTCTGATAATAGCTTGGGGGTGCATGCAATAATCAGGGAATTAATCTTCCTCAACTGCCTTTACAAACCAGGACACATTTTGATGGACCACTGAGGGAAAGGCATGAGCTGGGTCCTCTAAAAATGTAAGAGAGGAACACTACAGCAAGAGCAGACAGCAGGAGAGAAACAAATTATTCAGCAGGCCCAGAGGCAGGAAGCCTTCGATCATATGGAGAATAGTCTGAATTCCTGTTGGCAGCACAGCAGGAAGTTTTAGGCTCACTAGTTTTGGAAGCCATATTTCTAGCCTGATAACTGCATGACAAAACCTAGTTTATTTGCTGTTTTGTAGGCCCATGACCAGGTGAAAAAGCTTTAGATTTGTCTATCCGTCTCACTCTCCTGTAGGGTCAGTGGGTGTCTCCCCACACACTGTGCAGAGTTCAGCACTTTATCTGTTTTCCTTTTCAGCTGCTTGATTTTTCCTGATTTTCTTACCAGGGGCTGCTTGTTGTGACTATCTGTGTGAGAGCCACAACAACAAGCACAAAGGTCACAGAGGGAGAGGCGCCAATAGAGAGCATCAGAAAGACAGGTTGTTGGTAGCTGTTGCTGCCGGAGGCAATATGAAGAACTCATTCCATCAAAGAGTTACATTTATTTGAATGGCATGCATCCTTGGCCCTAACCTTTGAAGCAATTAATGGGTCATTAATTACTTGACCCATTAATTCAACTACACTAGAGATCACATCTCCATCTACCAGCCGCCTGCATAGTTGCATGTCTCTGGGAGAACGCACGTCACAAAGCCCAGAATGAAGCACGTGACCATCGGGAGCGGAACATTCTAAGTCGGGGGATTCAGCTATCGAATCAATTTCTAGGGAAGATTAAGTGAACCCAGTGCCTAATCACCTTTCAAAAATGCCCCCAAACCTTCCAGGTTGATAAAGCTTTTCCAGTATAACCAGAACATTCACAATGCCAACTACCCCTTTCTTTTACCCTTTCTCCTCCACAAAAACCAGACAAACCAACCTCTAGCTCAAGCAGAACTTTCTACAACCCCACACGCCTCTCCTGCCAATCTATTGATGCAAAACCCTAAGAAGTGTTCATACTTAGTTTGACCGCTATTGGGTTTTAGTTCAATTTTCCTACTCAGCATTGATCTTTGAGACCTGAACATAAAACTTCCCAGTCTGGACTACTATCAAAGACTGTGTAACTTTTGATCTAATACCTTTAAAACTGGTTTAAGGAAACCCACCTCATCTCATTTATGCCAATCTAATTGCACGGACTTCAGTAAAATTACTCCTGATTTACACCAGTGTTCAGGTGGGTCAGAATTATATCCTTATGATTTAACAGATTGCTAAGAGACGGGCTCAAATACCTTATTGTGCCAGGCTAGGCTTGTTATCTAGCAGCAGCAGCAGATTACGCATTCCAGTGAAAAGTCAGTGTTGGGTTCCAAGCTGTCAGAGACTGGGAACTGCAGAGGCAACTTACCCAGCCTCTGGTGGGAGGAGGCATCTCATATCCTTCAAATGAGATCCTCCGGCATCTGGGGCACACTTACTGGACGCCTCTTTGAGTGGAGTCAAGAGGGCCCCCATGATGTAATGATGAGAAAGAAAAAAGAAGGGGAAAGTGAACCCAGGAAAGCCTCTCCTTGAAATTAACAAGAAAAGAGAAAATGGGATGGGAAGTCCTACAGATACAGGCCTGAAAGTTTTCAGTATATCACCATGATGTGCTGTGACCAATCTCGTGTCAAATTTATAGGCAGGCAATTTCTTTTTCTCCTTCTCTTCCTTTATTAATAGAACTTCAGGTGCCATAAATGTGCTTCTTACATCCAAGATACTATGAGCCACCAGAAGGAAAGTAATCAAGATAAATTCTGTTTTTAGATTAATTTGATGTTATAACATTTTATACCAACTGCCCAACAGTAAGCTATTATTCACATGATTCAGAGTCAACCGCTAAACCTACATAAAATACAATCACCCACCTCTTCTGCTTGTACCCTTGGGGAATTTGAGTAGCCTTGAACAAAACCATATTAAAGGACTCTAACCTAAAAATGACAGGCAAATGACAGCATTGAAAGGGCAACACATTTATAATACCAGGTTTCATTTTTCATCAACTTCATAGATTCCAAGGCCAGGAGGCTAATTCCTAGAGCTTATCTTTTAGGAAAATATCAAATCATGATTTAAAAATTGTCAGTGGTGCACTCAGCAAAGAAATCACTCTCTGGCGCAGAGTTATAGTCTTCTTAACAATATAAACAACATATAATTTATCTGGAATTTACTTACTGGATTTTCTATAATCAAGATTATTCTGCCATTAAAAGTGTAAATGAATTAAATCTCACTCTTAAGCAATTCCACCCCCATTCAAAATCCTGTTCACTCAATTCACAGAGGTACTAAATTATTATTATTTATTACTTATAGAGCAGCATAGATGGGTGCTGTGCTTTACAGAACAGATAAAGCCAGATGCAATGACAAAGCCTGTTCCAGTGCTTTCATCTCCCTCTTTTCTCCCACAATAGTGTCCAGTTCCAAAATATGGATCTAAAATAGAATGTAATTTATTTTCCTTCTGGACAGTAATGAAATAAATGGGGACCTTGGAGATCAATTCAGTCTCCCATTACAATACATGCATTAAACATTAAAACTCCTATACTCTTTCCTAGTAGAAGTATTAAAAATGCACGGTACATTTCCAATTTCAATTTTCATAATTATGCCTAATGCTTTCAAAGGTTTTTATTTTTTGATCTGTCACTATGCTGCTGCCACCATCACCCCTATACCATAAAACCTCCAAACACCCCAGCTCTGGCTGGCATCTCCTGCTAGACACATGCTCCTTCAAAAGAAAATTGAAGATTCTTTCTCCCAAGTCTTCCCCAAAACATGATATAAACAGGATATAAGTGTTCTATCTGGTTATAACTGTCCTAATCAGTCTTTTGTAGATTACTAGGGAAACTAACTTCTATACATCAGCACTGAATACAGTTTACTGAAACAGCTTTACTTGGTGGCAGTCTCTATATGATATGGATGTGGGCAACACACAACTGTCAACATACATTATGTGAGTGCCAACTTTGAGACTTGTCTCTATTCTTTAACTGATGGAAGGTATTACAAAAACTTAACATTCTGAGAAAGGTGTTCGAAACACCTCTCAGGTCTTCTTCCTGTAACATATGGCTGGCTCCCTTAGATGAGACAGTACCCACAGGATGAGGCCAGCCCTAGGTATTCTGCTGCTTACAGGGCTGCAGACTTAGATGCAAGCAATTACTGAATATTTTGTTGCCCCTAGTATTTTGCTCCTCTAGGTGACCATCTCTTCAGTCCATATCTCAGAGATGGCTCTTTGAACATTACACAGGTAGTGGCATATGCCAAAGCTACGATAAATAAGCGGATTCTGGTAACATAATAGCAAAAGCAACAATATGATGTTCAAGATTTTGTTTTAAAGTTTATTTTTTACTGTACATAGGAAGTAAGAAATAGAAGACCAAGAAAATATTCTCTCTGGCTTCCCATCCTATGCAATCTTTTCCGTTTTCTTCCTTCTAGTTCTTTCCTACTCTTTTATCTTCTTCTATTAACTCCAATCTCCTATAGGGACACTCTTTCCATCTTAGCCATTAGGACCAAACCAGTGGGGCATCTAGCACAACACTTTGTCTCCAACAGTGGCCAGTTCCAGATGTGCCAGAAAAAGGTACAAGAAATCTTACCAGAGACAGATATGGATTAACCTATCCACAGGCAAAATTTCTACCTAAGCCCCATTAGTCAGTCGCTTGCTTATGCCTGGAAGCAACAGTGTGATTCTAATTGTGACTGTTTATACATGGAGATACGTCCAACTTTTTTTTTTTTTTTTAATTCTGCTATGCTCTTGGCCTCAAAGATGGTAAACGAAAGAACTTTTCACATGAAGCATTATCAGCTTTAAATCTGTAACTTTCAATTTTGTTGAACATAATTTTGCTTTTGTATCATGAGCAAGCGTGAAAAGAGATCCCTGATCTACCTTTTCTAGAACATTTATTATTTTGAATGCCTTTAGCGACGTGTCTTAAGTGAAACACTGGAACTTGTGGAAGCAAAATCATTTTTGTTGCTTGAATACCCCCACCACCACCACCTTCCATTCTGCTACATCCTTTTTTGAGATAGATTGATCAGGACTAAACACAGTATTCCAGACAATGTGGAACTGATTTATACAGTGGCATTATAATAATTTATAGTATTACTGTATCTGTGCTTGTGCCCACTATGCACTGAGCACTGTCCAAATTCCCTTAGGATCCTAAAATTTTGTTTGCTTTTTGATTGGTGATTCACACTGAGCAGCGATTGCCTTTAATCTCTGTCCAATGATCCTCAGGTCTCTGTCCACCACACACCAAAGGGGTTACAGTTAATTTATATCCCAGTAAAATGTGCAAGTAGTTCAAATGATTCCTTCTAATGTGCTTTACTTTTCACTTGTCAACATGCAACTGACATGGTTACGTCCCTGTAAACGACCTCATCCTCTTCCCTGGTTTTGTGAAAACTGAAATAATTTTGTCTATGAATTTTGCAACCTCACTGCTTACCCCTTTTCCAAATTCTTAAACATATTAACCACCGGTTCCATCACACCTCTGTTAACCTCTTGCTCTTATTCCTACTCTGTTTTCTGTCTCTGATCCAATTTCTGGCACGACAGTACTTTGCCTCTCATCCAGGGCCGGTGGAAGGATCTTTCGTGCCCTAGGCGAAACTTCCACCTGGCGCTCCCCGCCCACAGCCCTGCGGCAGCTGCCTGCTCCCCCTCCGCTCTGTGGCGCCCCTCCTGCAGCAGCTCTCTGCCGCCTGGGGAGCCCTCGCTGCGACAGCTCCCCATCCCGCCCCTCCTGCGGCAGCTCCCCACCCCAGCTCACCTCGGCTCTGCCTCCTCCCCTGAGTATGCCGGCGATGCTCCACTTTTCCCACTTCCCAGGCTTACGGCACCAATCAGTGTGGCAAGCCTGGGAGGGGAGGAGAAGCAGAGGGGCAGCGTGCTCAGGGAAGGAGGCGGAACGCAGGTGATTTGGGAGCTGGGGTGGGGAGCGGTTCCCCTGTGCGCCCCCCCTTACATGCTGCGGGTGCCCTCCCCACGCCCCAGCTCACCTCCGCTCCACTGCCTCCCCTGAGCGGGCTTTTTGGCTCTCTCAACCACTAGGCGCTCTAGGCGATCGCCTAGTTCGCCTAGTGGTTGCACCAGCCCTGCTCTCATCCCATGTCTACCTAGTATTCTCAATAGCCTCTTATGAGGGACATTTTCAAAAGGTTTTTGAAGTTCCAAATAAACTGTCAGTCAGCTCTCTTTTATGTCCTACTTTATTGACATGTGCATAGAATTCTAGTACATTAGAGAGTCATGACTTTTTCTCTGTAAAAATCCTAGGGGTTAGTCCTTTTTTCTCATGATCACATAGGTATTTTTTACTTATTGTTTCAAGCAACTTACCTCATACTAAAGATACCAAACAAGGTCAGAAAAAGAGAGCAGCATTTTTAAACTAATAAAGTTATTGTGACTACTGCTCTTTACTAGTCTTTCACCTACAAATGGGCCACTTCCAGCTTCTAATTTTCATTATACAACCTCTCAGAAGATACTTATTGCACTTAGTTTAACTTTTAACTGATTTATAACAGTGTAGTCCAGGTAAATATAAAGCATATTTAGATTAAATAGCCAGAATTATATTAAATCAGCATTACAAAAGAATTATAAAGATTAGAATGACCACTTATTATCTGATATAGCCACTCCCTCTTAAAAATTAAGCGATAGTGAAATATATATAAAGACATGAATTTTTAAATGAATTTTAATTTTAAAATTTTTTAAATGAATTTTAATTTTTCTCAGCAATTGTTTTAATCTCCTTTTGCCCATCTTACAATCACACATTATCAAGCACTTTGTCTCCACTTGCTGAACGAGGAAATAAGAAGCACTATCCTTTCACTTCCAGTTAGAACATTTCCCATGCTACAAACATGCCACTAGACTACATTACAGCAGAGAAAAACGCGGTGTTAGGATGTTGAGAGAAGATGAGGGTGACAAACATAAATTACCAGTAACTCGTCCTTATCTAACATCTCTTCACCTCCCCTACAACCCATCCTAAATGACAGCAGATACATCAAACAGTATTATGATGAAGAGAGCCTAAGAGTGACAGAAGTGACAGTGCGTTGAAGTCTCAGTACAAGCCACGGAGGAATTCCCTTTAAAGTATATCTGATGGTGAATATCACGGCTGAACAATGAAAAATACAGCAAATAAACATGCAGATGCAGATGCAACTGGAGCTCTGTTTCCTCTGCAAAGATCTTTCAGGAACTTAAGATAGTCAAGACACTTTCAAGTTTACATGACTACTAGCTAGCGTGCAGAAAATGTTTTCCCTTCCTGAGTTTTCCAAAGAGTAGGACAAAGCTCAAAAAAAACCCTCTGCCTAATGGCTCTACATTAAAATCCCAGTTTTGACAATCCTATATTCTACCATAAAATGCTAGGCAAACAGAGATCAAAGCTATGATGCAGCTGCTGGGGAGAAAATAGTCACACAAAAGATGCAGAATAAAAATTCTGAGGGTACTGGATACAAATAAACGTTATGCCTGTAGAAATATCTGCTGCATACTATTTAAGCTTGTTAGTTTATATAGTTTTAATTCTCATGCATTCTCTTTCCACTGGCTTTAGATGTACATTTTGATTTAGAGAGATTAATCTGTTCGCTGATAAGCTCTCAGCCCTTTTTTAAATTTAAAGTTTGCATGTAACAGTTCATTCTTGGAGCAATTTGAAGGAAATTCTGGTACTTTGGAGTAACGCTGCTCTTTTCAAACTTTGCCTTAACTTTTTTCCCCTGATAAAATATTGATGTTAGAACAAATGTTATCCAAGGTTATATGCAAAGATATTTTATTCAACAAATTCTTTAAATCTGTTAAAACTCTTAACATGCAATAATGAAAAAAATACACTTAGTAAACGTGCCCATTCCTCCTTGGCCTTTCAGCTAAGACTGGCACTCACTGGCGCAACTGTGGTAAGAGTCTGCTAACAAGGGTACCACTCAGTGCCAATTTCGGTAGGTTTTGCACTATGAACATCTGTGTAACAGGACCTGGACTAAGGCCACCAATTCATTTTCAGAGAGGCCGCCAAAGAGGTTTCAGATAGTAACTAATTTTGCTCACTAGGCGCCAACCTGACCTCAAGGAACAGGTTTGGGGCTAAACTGCATCTCACCATATATAGGTGTGCAAGGGAAATGGGCAGAATAGGGTGCAAAGAAGCTTTCACCTCTCTCTTCCTTCCATTTGTTTTTTACAGGTTTATCTCTGGTGCTCATCATTGTCGTATCTGAGCAACCCGACATGAAATAAGCCTCCCAAAATCCCCATGAGAGAGGGAGGTGGTATTATCTCCATTTTACAGATGGAGAAACTGAGGGACAGAGAAATGAATAGTCTGATTTTCATAGGCACTGAGTGCTTACAACTCCCACAGAAGGTGATGAGAACTGTCGTTGCTCAACACCTCTAAAAAAGAAAATCAGGCCATATGCAACTTTCCTGCAGTCACACAGGAAGTCTGTTTTCAGGCTGGGGAGTGTACTCAGACTTGTCAATACACAGTTCAATGCTTTAGCCACACAGCTACCCTTCCACTCACCCATCCCTGGGCGGGAACCAGACACAATATCAATCCTTGCATTCAGGGAGCATAAGAAGCACATCCAGAGCTGGTTCCTTGTGTGGAGCATGTACTTCGCTTTGCAAAGGCTGTGGCAGCAGCTAATCCTCCAGAGGCTACATCCATCGGGCACAAGGTCTCTGGGAGGTCACACGGACTGTGGACTCTTTGCTCACATTCTTGCCACTGGCCTGAGGCTTCAAGCTGAAAGCCTTTGTGTTCTCCCTTAGTACAGGTCTCCACCATCTAGAAGCTAGGGAAGAGTATGCTAAAATATATTCAGGTCTATGCTTTGTTGTGTTTTTTCATTTCAACAGTATTGGATAATGGGGAGTTGAACAAAACACAACACAGCAGCATACAGAACCGTTTACCTTATTTCAAAAGCAGGTATTTCATTGATTGATTGCATCTCTAGAAGTGAAGTGAAAGTATAATAAGCTATAAATCCCTCACAAAAAGCAGCTCTGATAGAAACCATAAAAAGAAACTTTGAGAGCAATAATGTGCAGAATTATGAGCCAGGAAATACAAAAAAGATCTTTTTTAAAAACCAAACAAGCAGAGAATTTAGATCATGAAGTTCAGTAATTTTCAGCTACTAATGTAATAGAACAGCATGTTTCCCATAGCAACTGTTACCAAGATAGTTGGTCTTTCAAGCCAAAGCCACAGGAAATGTAAATCACAATAGGCTTTAGTGAGTAAAAAATGCTCAATACTCATTCATTATGGAACCATCTCTGGTTTTAAAGTAGTACAGGAGTTGGAGTCAGCCCACCTGGTTCCATCCCAGTCTCGTCCACTCCATCTCCAGGCCCATTTTCCTGTCTGTAAATGGGATGAGATCTCCCTTGCTCACAAAGGTGTTGACACACTTCAGTCATTCATGTTGGAGAACCTCAGACACTCTGTATAGCGCGGAGTATTCATTCTGAAACCACCAAGACTGCAAGGGACAGACTGTCCCCCTACAAATAGCCCTCTGTCCCACACTGATCTCAAGGGATCTGCTGATCTGGGACTGTCAAACGGGGGCAAACCCCAGCCAGTCCTGGCCACTTTTGAGGCAACCATTCCAGAAACATTCCATGAGCAGAAACTCGGCAAGCTTCCAGACTGTGACACAGGCTACTCCCACATAAGGCATAATCTGGCCCGAGTGCTCAGATGGTCCATATCCATGTAATATCAGCAAACTTCTAGTCTATGGACCTTTAATTATTAGGTTTACCAGAAAGCAGAAAGTACTTATTCTTAAATTACTTTATTTGTATTCTTTTATACATACTATTTTCTGAAATTGTGAACTAACTTGTTACATAACAATCCATCTATTAGCATCATGAAATGTTCGAGGATATATGCAACAAATACTTTGCAATTAATAATATCGAATCATAGCACTGTTTTTCTTTACAAAATCTACAAAAATTCTAAAACTACTAAGCCTTCAGACTACAGCTGGGGAACCAACATGTTGAATATTTGCTGTTCAGGTTTTTATTGGTCTTGAAAATCCATCACTTATTCAGGCTTCCTTCGCGAGAAAAAAAAATGCAGATGTGACTCATTTCTGGACTACTCCACCTATTAAGCACTTTTCAGACAAGAATCTCAGGGCGGTAAAAAGAGTCGCTCAGTCAATCAGCAACACTCAGAAGAAAACCCCAGATGTCTTTACTCCTAGCTCCCTGTACTAACCATTACCCAACATTGCCTCCTCCCCACTGCTATGTAGAGCATGTCTACATGAAAAACCCTGCATTGCGTAGTTAATCCACTGCCCTGAAAGGCAGTAGATATGTTGGCGGGAGAAGCTCTACCACCGACACAGCACTGTCTAGACAGGCATTTAGGTCAGCATGACGACATTGCTCAGGGATGTGGATTTTTCACATCCCTGAGCAATGCAGTTATACCGATATAGGTCTGTAGTATAGACCAGACCTGAGATCCCTACCTAGGCTGAGGGCTTGGCTACACTGGTGCTTTATAGTGCCCTAACTTGCTGGCTCATGGGGTGTGAAAAATCACCCCCAAGTGCAGCAAGTCTGAGCAGTTTAAAGCGCTAGTGTGGACAGGCTCCGAGCGCTGGGAGCTGTGCTCCCAGCTAATCCCCTTGCGGAGGTGGATTACCAGGAGCGCTGGGAAAGCTCTCTCTTAAGTGCTCACGCGTGGCCACACACACACTTCAAAGCATTGCCGCAGGAGCGCTTTGAAATTTCAAGCGTAGCCAAGCCCTAAAGAAGATCTGCCGACACTTTTATAAACACACCTTAGTACCATCTATAATGATGAGGAACACCACATTAGCACCTTTCTAGAGGTATGTATTTTAACAAGGCTTTCTAAAATGGTGCTAACACTTGCATATCTCAGGGCTGGTCTAAACTGAAAACTTATATTGGCTTAGCTTAGGGTGCCGACCTACAGCCCTCCTCTCCCCCAGGCATCGGCAGTGCTAGGTCTACAGAAGAATTCTTCCATCAATTTAGCTACTAGCTCTTCGGGAGGTGGATTAGCTGTAGCAATCAGAAAACTCCTTCTGTCTCTGCAACGAGTGTCTACTCTGAAGTGCTACAGCGGAGAAGCTGCAGAGATGCAACTGTGCTGTTGTACTGTTTAAGTGTAGACATACCCTCAGTGTAGACGGTGCCTAAGTTAACATTAAACAAAAGGGAATTCAATGAAGTATTTCTCTCAACCCTCTACTCTACTGGAAGCTCATTCCAACAGGCTTGTTTCTTTTCTACGTAATCTAGTAATAAATGTGACCAGGTCAGGCATGGGCAGGTATGGTTCTTAATTTTACTTCACTTCTGAAGAACTGCAAGACAGACAGGCAGGTAGACAGACTTAAAACAGACAAAGTCAAAAATATTTTAACACCTCTTCCAACAAACCCACAAGTTAAAGTGTGATGACAAATCCTGCTAAAAGTCAGACAGAAGACAGCTTCAGTACTTTACATTATGTAATAAACAGTACAAGAATACCTTATTGCTCTTATTCTTGGCTATAAGATTTAGGTTAGGAAGAGTGATGCTTTAAAAATCACATAGCATGGAGTCTACTCAGCCAGAAAAGCAAGCTGAATTTGTGTTGCTCAATATAGCGTAACAGAGTCAATAAATTATTAAAACAGTTCTTTACTAATCAATTACATTTATTATGGAAAGGTGTTAAATACTTTGTGACATTTCATATCATGTTTTATTAGTCAGACTTCTTTTGTTTTTTAATAAAAGACTTTTGACTGGAGAAAGCAGATTCTAGCATTAACAGGCTACAAAGGAAAGAGAACTCAAATGTGATTAAAATTTATATTCCAGGCCAAGAACTGCCAAGCTGCAGAAAAATTAATCACTGCAGAAGCAGCATAAAGATTTCTATTACAGAAAGATTTACATATGAAGTGGCAGCTTTCCTTTCCTTCTCACTTTCTCTCTCTCTCTTTTTTTTTAAGCGATAGGAAAGACAATACAATTTGTAAATACAGGTGAATCCAAAGAGCAAAAGTTACTGTAAAACTTGATCTGCTGGATCATTGGCACAGCCTCCACCACCTTGTGGATGAGGTTTCCCAGTTGACTTTGGTGGTAATGCAGGAGGTGAAGGTGAACTTGGAACCACCCATGTCAGGTGAAGGTTCTGAAATCTACTCAAAGGTTAGATACAACTTTTCAGTAGCGATAAGGAGAGTAAATGGAAATTCTATATCACTCAACAGAGCAAATAAGTGACTGTCAATTAACAGTGGAGAGTGGGGTTTGGGTAAAGAGTGGCTATTGAAGACCCTCTGCTGACCCGACATGTTGAGATATTGTCAATCCACGGGATTTGGCCTTGGTGCTCTGCTGTGAGGTTGGTCTTGGGCCTTCACCTTAAGGATGATGTGAAATTTTGAGGGCTGTATCAGGATGGCCAGGAGGATTGAGTCAGAGTCTGGAAGACTGATCAATCTGGAGCATCAGCCTCCTCAGATTTTTGTAGTAACAAACCAGGAGAGATTATAAATTTAACAGCCAAGCACAGAACAGTTACTAATCTGTCCATATTCCACATGCAGTAGTCGTGACTCAAGTAAGAGATGACACCTTTCCCTTAAGACAGTGTGATGCAATGCAGGTCTAGTTCAACAGTGGGTAAGATGGCCAACTTCGCTTGCATGGGTACAGAGTTTGGCATGCGCCCAGAATGGGCCATGGAGAAGAAGTGACTGTGGATTTCCATCTGAGATGTAAGATGCGTGCTACCCCAAAAGTGGCATTTGTTCAAATGTGACATGTCTACTTTGACTAACCCCCTACATCAGCTGTGTCTAATACATTCGCCACTTGCCAGATGTGGCTAATAGGCTATTGCATTGTGGCTAACGCATGTGGCTTTTTCCTAATGTGGCTTTTTTATAATGTGGCTAATAAGAAAAATTTAAATTAACAAGCGTGGCTAGCAGTGTGACTAGCATCGAATTTCTATTGGATACCGCTGCTCCACATGATATTAACATAGCTGTGGTGGTGTACAGGTCATTCAGCCTCTTCCCTGGATTCCTGTTATCATTTGAGATCTTGTTGACTCTAGCACTGGGGTAATCAAAATTGTACTGTACTTGATGACTTACACATTTACATCAATTACCACTGACAACAATGTGGACATTGGTTACAATAGGTGAAAGACCAAAAGATTCAATAATAGGAGTGTCAGAAAATCCTAGATAAAAAGACCAGTCAAAGTTTAATGGATAAAAGCCTGTTTCAGCCTGTCACAGCTCATCTATTGTGTACACTGAGAGACAGTCACATGAACTTGTCCCATGAGGGAAAGGGGAAACTACAGATCTGCATTTGGGCCCTCAGATCAAAAAAATTATGTAACTGAGTTTTGGCGCTGCTTGATTAAAGTGCAGTAAATAAATAAAATTTGTATTTTTATCTTATAAACATCTATCTTATTCCTAGATACAAATGTGGTGTTTGAGAGGCAGATCTAAGCTACTAATCTTGGTTGTATTTACAGCTCTAATTATAATTATATCCGACAAAACTCCCAGTAGGTTCAAACTGCAACAGCATATTTGCTTAGCAACACTGATTTCCATGAATGTCACCTTGTGTTCTGCTCTCTGCAATGGCTCTTCAGTGCATAAAGTTCAGGTCAAGGTCTCTGTTCTGATGTGCTGAACTCTTCATGCCTCCTTGAGGCTGGCCCTAAATACCAGAGAAATCATCTCTTTCTCCAGACTGGTTTACACTAGTAAGGTAGGCTGACCCAGCTACGCTACTCAAGAGGTGTGAACGTTTCACACCCCTGAGAAATATAATCAAGCTGACCTAATCCCGTCACAGATAGCACTATGTTTATGGAAAAACCCCTTCTGTTACTGTAGTTAACGTCTACACCAGCAGTTCTCAAACTTTAGCAACTTGAGGACCCCCATTTTGATTTAAAATTTTTCACAGACTCCCAACCCGGCTTCTAATTTTCCCCGAGGGTGCTCAATCCCCGCTCAGCCCAGGCCTCGCCCCCACTCTACCTCTTCCCCCAAAACCCCAACACCGCTCCACCCCTGCCTCTCCTCTTTCTGCCCCCTCTCCCGAGCGCACCACATCTCTACTCTTCCCCCTCCCTCCCAGCGCCTCCTGCATGCCGCTGAACAGCTGTTCCACTGGGAGGGAGAGGGAGGAGTTGATCAGCGGGCCCAGCGGTCCTGGACATGACTCACGGATCCTCTGGAGCCGGACGTGACTCGCGGACCCACAGTGGTCCACAGACTCCAGTTTGAGAACCCCTAGCCTACACTACAGCTGTGCAGTTGTACAGCTGTAGTGTTTCTAACATAGACAAAGCTTCCATGGCCATGAACTCTTGCAATAATTGCATTCTACCAGAACAACGGAAAAAACTATCCACCACCTACAAGGGGGCTTGCAAACAAAGGAGACAGACCCTTTAGAGGAGCTGGAGCGAGGCTATGGAACTCACAACCTCAAGAGATAAGAACCACCATGTACCTTGACACTTCCACAGTTAAATTCCCAACTCATTTCTTTGCCATAGCTTTCCTTAGTGGATTCCTTCAAAACAGAGATGCACAGCACTCCCACAAACAACAATGCAAGAACGCAAGCAAAATACCCATATAAAACTAATCAAGCAGAAATTATTGGGTGACATTCTTTGGCCTGCACTATGTAGGAGGTCAGACTAGATTGGGAAGGAAGGAAAAGAGAAATTATTATTTCTATTTTTAAATATCTGGGAGGAGCTCAGATACTAACTACAGTGATGCAGATGTCAGAGTGCTGGTTCATCAAGCTTCCTATAAATAATCAAGATCTGAGGGCATAATGTACCACAATTTATGCTACAACTGGCCTGAACACGGTGTTCCCTTGTACAGCAATACCCTTTGTGCTTTTTAGTTTCAAAACATGCTTCATAGGGGGAAGACAAAAGTACTTGTGTCATTTATCTTCTGACAGAAACACTGTCAAACAAATTGCTTGATTCTGAGCTGATAGTTCCTTAGTGATTCTCTGGAATTCAGCAATTGCTACACAATGCATTCCTATAACTCTGCAAAGTACCACGATGCTATCACCTTGTTATTTGTCTCACATCCAACTGCCCAGAACAACTGCCTGTTTAAAGTGCTGCTTACTAGACTGTATGTCAAGATGAAAGGATCAATGCCAAGAGCTTTCTTCGTGATAACTTTGGCAAAGCCAAAAAGCTGCCTTATAAGAAAGCAGAGTAGTTTGCTTAAGTTAACTAGATGTATAAAAAGTCTATAGTTAAAGGGGAGGTCTTTCCAAAACAAATGCTGTTGTTCAAACAGAAGTTATGGGTTTGATACAGAAGTCCCTGGGTGAGGATCTTTGGCCTGCACCATACAGGAGGTCAGATTAGATTGCAGCAGGGGAGGGACGTGAGCCTGAGAAGGAGCCAGAATTTACCAATATACATTGCCAAAGAGCCACAGTAATATGTCAGCAGTCCCCGCATCAGCTCTCCTGCCCCCCCCGCTCCAAGTACCTCCCACCTACCAGCAGCCCTGCTGATCAGCGCCTCCCACTCCTCCTCCGCATCTGCCGATCAGCTGTTTCGTGGCATGCAGGAGGCTTTGGGGGGAGGAGGAAGAGCGAGGGCATGGAAGGCTCAGGGGAGGGCGCGGGAAGGAGTGGAGTTGAGGCAAGGCTTGTGGCAAAGCCAGGGGTTGAGCAGGGAGCTCCCCCTGGCACATTGGAAAGTTGGCGCCTGTAGCTCGAGACCCAGAGTCGGTGCCTATACAAGGAGCCGTGTATTAACTTCGGAAGAGCCACAGATTGGCCACCCTTAGATGATCGTAATGGGCACTTCTGGACTTAAATCTATGGAAGTGTGATTACAGTCAGATAACTGACTATGATACAGAGGGGAACAAATCTATGGAAAAAGGCTTAGTGGAAAAGATGACCATGGGTTGATCCTTCCCTTCCTTATTGCAGCCATACTACTCACCATGAAAGATCCATGCAGTAGAAAGACTCTGCGTGTCTGAGGTGAATTCAAGCTCCCACAGTCAAGAACTTCATGACTTCAACAGTAAAATATAAAGGCTGTTAATGCGGCTTTGAGCTCACTCAGAAGATATACTGCTCAGCAGGTTTAAGTGAGATGGTGGCAAAAATACTGGAAGTCGTTAAATCGTTGTCCACTCTAGGGCTCCTATTATTATGTATATTGCAGTAGTGCCCAGTTTCCCCAGTGATGCACCAGCCCCCATTGTGCTAGGTCCTGTACACAGAACAAAAAGACTTCCCCTGCACCCAAGAGCTTACGATCAGTGCAGCTTAACAGGTGGATGCACCAATGGGAATTCCCTAGATACAGACACAGTGAAATGCATGCCATCAAGCCAATGGCTGTTGGCCTGGCCACATTGCTGTGGCTGAGGGACCTTCCATGCAGTTGTTTAGGATCCTTAGAGTCAGGATTGTTCCATAGTACCCTGATGCAATCCTATTACTGTGAATACCTTAGACTAGTTGAGGGAGAAGAGATCATTTGCTGATTCTCAGCTATTCAAAAGCCAGACTTTTTGTATTAACTTTCTTCCTCCGCTGTGTGTATTTGTCAGGAGGTAAATACATGGCCCCATTTTAAAATATCACCTTCATAATAAAGGGCTTTACTCCCTATGAATATTCAGAGTTATACAGTCTTATTTTACTGACAAAAATAAACTTAAAAAAAAATACTGACAATACTAATGCATCACCACAGCTATAAAAGAAGGAGCGAGCATGCTAGATTCTATTATTGTTTGAACTTTGGCAATAGAACTGTTAACCAGTCCAACTTTCAAATCCCATGATTCAACCCACAGGGCTAAAGTTAAAAATATAATTTTCTACTTGTTCACAAAAGGATTTAATATGAAAAAATTACCAAGAAAACATACATGGAGCCGTATGGTGTTTTTACAAAGTTACTTTTCAAAATATATTTCTCATCAGAGATTTTAGCTTTAACTATTGCCCTGGAAAAAATAAATGCCAATGTTATTTTCCAGCACGTAATTGCAGTTATAGGTTTTTCACTTATACTTTTTTAAATTCATAATATAAGCACTAAAAAGCAACTGCCCACTAAGGCATCTTTACTCCCCATGATGCACATGTAAGTTAATTACAGTCTGAGATAGTTAGAGTATAGGGACCTCCCCCCCGTAATTACAGATTTAGAATCTTTTTGTAAAGTATGTAAATCATTGAAATCTGATTCGCTAATGCCCTCACAACTAAATATCCCTACGTCCACTGATATAAACTTGTCTAACTTTTTATCATAGGTTTTCTTTCAGTTCAAAAAAATACTTCACCCACATTACGTTGCAAAATAAAATTATAAGCATAATAATAAAATAATAAAATGTGAGCATCTTTTCTGATAACTTGGTAATAACCTAGTCTAGCGTTAATACACAGTACATAACTGCAGAGTGTTGCTTTTTTTAAAAAGGTAATAACTAATTTATGTTAATTGGAATTATGGATGCATTGGCAAAGGAACAGATCATTTTCTCCATTCCTACTCTTTCTGTTTTGTTTTTTTTCGGAGTATTAGCCCTCAAATTAAGGGCTCCAATATTACCAAGCTATATCTTAACAAGTTTACAAAAATGCAAACTAAAGTCAGAAAATAACTATCATCAAAGAGAAGAGATATTTTTAAATTATATGAAATTTACTGAAAAGTACCACTCCACAATGGTGTTAGAACCCTTTGGAATAATGATATACCTCATGATCTCCTTACCATATGCCTGAATATGTATTATTTCTAGCACTACTCTTCTTGTAAATGAAATTTCAGAAGGGTTTCACTGATATGGCAATTGCAGCATGGTTATTAGACTCTCAAAAGTCTTTACAAATGAAAGTGTTCAGTACTCCACAAGCATTGTTTGGGATCTAACAGCCTGTATTTAATGAGGCCAGTTGCATCTCTGCCTCTGGAAAGGTTAGTCTCTGTGCTTGTGGAGGGTTATTGGTTTCTCCCCTAGGATGAAGTGAGGAATCTTGGAAGTTTCAATTCCCTGGTGTTTCATAGAACACCAGCTGCTGATGAGAAGCAGACATTGATTTGATAGGCACCAGCTGTTAAAGCCAAATACAAAAGGTAATTGCTGCATTAGAATTGCTTCTTTAATGGAAAGCAACTTCATCTGGATCAGAGAGGCCCACATTAAGGCCTAAAACTGAAGTATATCAAATCATCTCACTCTCCACCCATCCCTTCTACCAGGAACTCACTCCAACTCTGCATCTTCTTATTTGGTATTCCTTCGTACCTGCAGTAAAAGTGAAAGAGCTTAAGCAAACAGGAGCTAACCAGTATTGCCAAGTCCCGCCTGAAATGACTCTCTCTCGTCTCAGCAGCCAAGACCTGTTGAAAAATACACATATACTATCTTCTGCTCTTCCTGACCCTCTACTCCCTAACACACACACACAATTACATTTATTCAATAATCTGTAATGCCAAGGGAACTCCTCCTTTGCCTACGTTTTTACTATGACAGCCCATTAAAACAGAGCTTTTAGACAGATAATGTCTTTATTGAACACCACCGAGGGGTTATTTGTGGGTTCCCACATCACCCAGAGATCAGCCTCCATATCCTTGTCTGCACTACTCACTTCACCTTGAAAATCAGTCACCATCACTCCTCTCTCTCTTGTTTGGTGGGTTCTGTGTGTCGTTCCCCCGCTCCCTCAGTAGTCACAAAAAGTTTAACAGCCCTCATTGCCAATTCTTGTCAGGTAGGAGTCCATGTGCCAGATAGCACTATCTGGACAACATGGTCACTAGCTCCCCGTCAACAGCTTTGCTTCTGAAGTCATGAAAGTGCGTGTCAGGTTGTTTAGAGGGGCTCACAACTGTGAATGCCAACTGCAGGGCAAAGAGTCTTGTAGCACCTTATAGACTAACAGATCTTAGGGATCATGAGCTTTCGTGGGCTAAGACCCACTTTATCAGATGAATGTGGGTCTTAGCCCACGAAAGCTATGATCCCTAACATCTGTTAGTCTATAAGTTGCTACAAGGCTCTTTGTAACTTTTGCAGATCCAGACTAACATGGCTACCCCTCTGATACTAAACTGCAGGACAGACTGTTAAGAACCAGGCACACACCCAAAACTGGTTGTGTGTTCTATAAGAACATTTCACCAACCAAATACCAAGAGTGAACTCCTCAAGCACCCAGATTCTTTTGTATCTCTTCATACCACTGGATCAGGTCTAGCTATAAGGCCCAGCAAGTTTAGAACACAGGCTTGCAGAACTACCAGGCAGCAGACATCTTTAGGCTGCCATCCAGTGGCAGCTGCAACCAGTTTGTGCTCCACTACTCATGACCCACTGTGGACAGAAACCACAGGAAGTCCCACCTTGGGGGGTCTGACAGGTAAAAGCCTCTTGGCTCCTGATTGGCTCCCCACCCTAGGTAAACCAAAGGGCATTCCAGGAAGTATCCAGGCAACAGTGAGGATTTCCTGTAGCTGCCATGACCAGTCTGGTTCTTAAACTCATGGCTTTGATTTCAGCTTGATATGGACTCTGCCTCCTGACCCAGAAACCTGGCTTGGACTCTGACCCTTGGGACTAACCCTGACCTGGAAGCTGACTACAATCTCCTCTGCTACTCCCAGCCTCAGGTTTGACCCTACTCTGACCCTTCCTCCTGACTGCCCTTGTTCAGATCCTGACATTACCATACTTTCCCACACGGTGGATGAATTTAAATTGAAGTGATTTACATCACCAATTTTAATCATTTAAATCAGCTAGCAAGAAACCTTGATTTAAACTATTGATTTGAATCGTGTTTAGGAAAATAACTACAAAGTACAAATGCTAAAGAAAGCTTGATTCTCACTGGTTGGTAACTATTAAAGCATGTTAATTTGCAACTAGACACAGTTGCACATTTAGTTACCACTAAATTTGGTTCTTCTTTTGGCTAATCATAAGGATACTCTAGCTATGCATTTATTTAATCCAGGGGTTCCCAAACTTTTTGCCTGCATGACCCCATTTGGAGACTGTTTCCAGTGACTCCAGACAACAACAAAGCAACACAGTGATCAATAAATTTACACTTTAGGTATGTTAATTTATGCCGCTAATGTGACAGATGGACTTGCACGTTGCAACACAACTTTTCGAAGTCCAGCGGTGTGGGAGAAATTACACATCTAATCTCCAATGTGGCATCAACAGTAGATTGATACTGAGACTTGATGGACACGAGGGTGCCGAATCCAGCTTCACACAAATATGTGCGCGCGAATAGCACCATCGGTTTCAAGGTTCATGTTGAGAGTGCAGGATATTCATTCTTGACATAGAACCAAAACTCCATGAGAGAAAGTTGAGCACATGTTCCCTAAAAGAATCGATCACATCGACTACAACAGGGTTCAAAAAGAACTAGGTAAGTTTGTGGAGAGTAGGTCCATCAACAGCTATTAGCCAGGGTGAACAGGGATGGTGTCCCTAGCCTCCGTTTGCCAGAAGCTGGGAATGAGAATCAGGGAACTGATCGTTTGATGATGACCTGTTCTGTTCATTCCCTCTGAAGCACCTGACATTGGCCACTGTCAGAAGACAGGATGCTGAGCTAGATGGACCTTTGGTCTGATCCAGTATGGTCGTTCTTATGAAATTTCAATGAGCTGTTCAATTTTGGCTGCTGGCAAATCCATGGCCTCACGCTTGCACTCAAAGGGGCTTTCCAGTTATACTTTCTCATGTCCAAGTCAGGGGGAAAAGGATGCAAATTGTTCCTCCATCTGGCTGAGATGCTCAGCCATCACCTGCGTGGGAAGCTAAATAATTTCACTGTCAGCCAGGAACTTGCAAAGCTATGGGAAGGATTCATAGTTTGTCTTCAATAGATTATTCTTTCAGAAAACAATTTGCTACATGAATCCTGTGAGCTGGTCACTCACTCAGGGATGTGCATGTTCCTTCCTGCAGTCCTGTATTCAATTCCTTCAGTTTCCCAAATACGTTCTTGACAAAAACACACTGGTGATGCCAGACTCAAAGAAAGCTTTGTCATATCTGCGAGGATGTTTCTTGCTCTCTTGTTTTTGTTCACAACTGCATCACTAGACTCACTGCTGGAGACTGAAGCACATACTCAGCATAAAATGAGTCCACTGTGCCTCTTATCGCAAATCAGAAAGAGGAATTCAGAGTTAAGCAAATGAGGCCAGGACTTAGGAAGGCCCCGAGTGATGATCCTAGGGCAGCGTAGAGACAGAGACTTACAAGGAGTCTTTATCAAGTGCCAACAGGGTACTCATGGTGGCATAAAACAAGATATGGGTCCATCCTTAAGGAGCTTACAAGCCACTGCAGTTTCCTATCTCAGAAAAGGCTGGCACAGGTTCCTATAGCCCCTGCAGAGAGGATGCTCTGTTGATAAGGCTGTTGCCCATGGATAAGGATTTTCTGGATTCAAGTCTCTCAACTGGATGCTTGCACAGCATGGTGCAGAACTGCATCTGCACACCCACCGCCGCTCAGCCAACATGTCCAGACCTGCTCCACAAACACTGTGGGGGGAGAGAGGGCAAAGAAACCAGGAACCGGGTTATGGGAGGGGTCTCTGTAACTCTCTACTCCTGGGAGAATTTTTGTGTGTGTCTCTTTTGTTACAGATGTACTTGCTGACAGGGATTTTGAAATAAATTAGCAAAATAATTGAAACTGGCGTGATCATGTGGTGTTATTTTGACAGATAAAATTTGCAGAATTTTAAAATATTGTGCCAGAACTTTTTAGTTTTTGGTGCAGAATTCTCCCAGGAGCCCTGAATAGAACTACCTAAAATGTGCTGGATACATAAGGGGAAAAAGGTTCAAAAAATGTATTAAAGTATATTTTCCATTTAAAACAAACCGATTAATTCAAGGAAGGGAGTTATTTCAGCCCATTACTCTTAGTTGTACCCTAGGGCTCACAGAGAGCACGGGGGAAAGGAACAGGAGCAGCAATCACAAGGAGAAGGTAAGAAGTAGAGGGGAAGTTGCCAAGAGAGAGGAAGCAGAACTTGAGCAGAATTCTAGCATTTTTCCAAAGGACAATGATGGAGCAGCTGGGTTTTTAAGCTGCAAGTATCTCGATGCAGAGCTGTAACGTGTGTTCGCTTTCTGAAAGTGAACATGTCTGGGCTCTAAGCACCTAAGTGCTTTTGACAGCGCTTTTAACTTTCAAAGAGTTGAACAATTAGATTAAAATCTCAAAACTAAGGATTTTATTTTTTGACAACTATATAATTTGTATAAAGTAGCTGATTTATGTTTTGTTTTATAAAGTGAGGTCAATGTGTTAGTCTTCAGCTCTGAACTGCTTTCATAAGCTAAGTCAAACAAGCCAGGCGCTGTCAGAGTAAATTATTCTTTTATATTACTGTGAACATGTCTGGTGCCCTTTTGAAAAATAAAAAGCAATTCGATTCAAGATCAAACTCTTCACAAAGCTCTGAAAGGTGAATAGTGTCCCTAGTAATTCTTAAGACATAAGCACAGGTAGTAAAAAAAAATAAATTAAAAGTCACTTGAAAATTGTTTTTCTATTTAAAAGCCATAGGTGTCCTTTTTATCATTTAAATAGAACACTGCATTGTTTCAATATTTTTAAAAAACAAAGCCAAATTTAATAAATGAAGTAGTTAAAAAAGAATGAGCTCCCATGATACATTTATGAAAAGGGAAGGTTCAGGTAAAGACATTAACCTTAGATTAACAGATTATTTACTGTAGCTCAGATCTTAGCATTCTGGGTACTTCTTTCTGGCTAGCACCACGAAACTTCCAGTCAAAAAGTGTTCTAACACTGTCTCAGTTTATCTGTTGTGAGGATTTACTCCAGCAAATTAAAAATTGATGTTAAAATTTATTGGGCTTGCCAAAAAGTAAACACAAAATGCATTAAAAAGTTAAACTGCAACAGGATAAAAACAAAACCTCAACATTTACCAACAAAGCTATGAGAATGAAACACATGCACACCATCAAAAAATACAAAGTTCTGAAAGATCTGTTGTAATTCACTACTGCTGGCATGGGAGTATCAGAGTCCAAACGCACATCAAGTAAGGACAACTGAAAAACAGGACACTCAGTACAATAACACAGACCTGGGACAGTCAGCACAATGCAATTAATTCTGCAATTCAAAGGAAAAACATTCTGTGGACTGACAATCTTGCTGTTATTAGCCTATTACCATATTAAAAGTTTCAACCGTTCAAAAGTACACATAAGTACAAAGTAAGACAGTGCTGAAAGAGTAGTTGCCAGCTCGGGGAAACTATTTGCCAGCTACCTCAGAAATCGACAGAAATTTACACATACCTAGTAGATGAGAAATGCAAAGAGGCTCAACATCTCCTGCCACATAATGAGTTCAGCGGAAAGCTCTGTTGCCTAGTGAGCATTTCAAACTTTTCTAGTGAAATAAGGGATGAAGGCATACTGTAACGGAAGCTACTTGGAGTCTCTGAAGTCCACTTTATACTTCATTTGTCAATACAGTGTCCTATTTCAGTCAAATCACACACTTTAAATAGCACCCTGGGATATTTGGTTCGAGCTATGTCTCCTTTTGTGGAAGGAATATATTTCCACATGGTGGGGAGTCACCCCAGTCTGGGTCTACGCTCAGGAACAGTACAGAAAACAGAGGTATTCCTAAAAGACATTGCTGATGATGTGATTCTTCTTCACTGGAAAGCAGATGATATTACAGCCTTTGTAGAAACCAGCATATATGCTATCACTTTATTTAATACATGGTCTTTGGAACAAATAGCAAAACTCTGAGAAATCTGTTCATCCTATAGCATTGCCCTGGTAGCAGAAAACCCATAACTGAAATTTCAATTCTAAGTACAGGCAAGTCTTGAATAGTGTGTTCAATTCTGATCACTAAATTTCAAAAAGGACACAGCAGAAGAAATCAAAGAAGCCCAGAAAAGTCCTGGAGAGACTTCCATATGGAGGAGAATGTATTTATTTTGGGTAGGTAACAAATAAGTCGCAGCATGCTGGTGCTGAATACAACAATCAGTCTTTGGAAGAGCAGTCAGATACTCCCATTTACCTTGTTGCATGATCCTAGAGCATGGTAACGTCCAGGAAAATTAAAAGACAGCACACTGAAAAGTGACAAAAGGCGATCCACAGTTCAATTTCATAAAAATGTGGAATTCATTGCCACAAGATATTGAGGCAAAGTACGATTATAATGAGGTGGACACTAAGTATATCGTCTACAGCTGTACTGGCTAGGACTAGAATGTGTAAGAGGCACCAGCCCTCATGCTTCAGAACTAAAGCAAACCCACAGGCATATTACTGCATAGCTTCCTTTGAAATATCAGATGCTGCATAACGGTAGAGTCAGGATGCCTGAGCTATATGTGCCGTCAATCTTATCCAATATGGAAATTCCACTACTCATAAGAAGAAAGATCAGCATCATCAATTATTTCATAAGAATGGCCATACTGGGTCAGATCCATGGCCCATCTAGTCCAGTATCCTGTCGTCCGACAGCAGCCAATGCCAGGTACTTCAGAGGGAATGAACAGAACAGGGAATCATCAAGTGATCCATCTCCTGTCGCCCATTCCCTGCTTCTGGCAAACAGATGCTAGGAACACTTCAGAGCATGGTTTTATATCTCTGCCCATCCTGGCTAATAGCTGTTGATGGACCTATCCTCCCTGAACCTACCTAGTTCTTTTTTGAACCCTGTTATAGTCTTGGCCTTCACAACATCTTCTGGCAAAGAGTTCCACAGGTTGATTGTGCGTTGTGTGAAAAAATACTTCCTTTTGTTTGTGTTAAACCTGCTGCCTATTAATTTCATTTGGTGACCCCTGGTTCTTGTGTTATGAGCAGGAGTAAATAATACTTCCTTATTTACTTTCTCCACACCAGTCATGATTTTATAGACCTTTATTATATCCCCACCTTACTCATCGCTTTTCCAATCTGAAAAGACCTAGTCTTATTATTCTCTCCTCCTACGGAAGCTCATAATTTTTGTGGCCCTTTTCTGTACCTTTTCCAATTCCAGTATATCTTTTTTGAGATGGGGCAACCAGATGTGCATGCAGTATTTAAATGTCCTTATTCCATTTCTGGACATTACTGAGCACTGGCCCAGGACAAGTTATATAGCATTTCCCCTATCAACCCACAAGCAGCAGGATATTGTCCATACTGGCTTGGCCCAGAGCATGGCATTAGAATCCAATTCACCAGAAAGTCTGTTTTCAGTGCACATCTGAGGGTTTGCAGCTCACCAAAGCACAAACTAGTCTGGTTCTACTGTACAGTAGAACTGTAATACAGATATTTAGACACTGGAATAGTCTACCCAAACTATTGCTAGCTTACTTTTTTTAAAAATTTACATTTTAGATAAAGAGCCATTACAAAACAATGCTTATTCCAAATGCAAGTCTATTCTCCAGAGATGTTTGTTTTCAGATATAAAATGGCCCTTTATCTTTTGATATAAAGAATTTAATTTCATTGAAGAGCTATTGCATGTAGCATCAACTAGTGTTCAGAAAAACCAAAAAGTCTGCACCACCACCAAAATCAGCTTCTCTCTGCTGCAACCATAATGCTGAATGTCTCTTATTTAACCTAATTGCATAGAACATTTTATTAAACAGATATCACCATTTTTTCCACTTGTCAAAAAGCTGCTTGGAACTAACAAAATATGACAGACTGTGGAGACTATAAATTGAGATTTCCATGGCTTTGGCTGATAAAAGTGCAAACAGAACTGCAAGGACTTGAGTTCGTAAGTATGGCACAAAGCAATATTGATGCCATATCAATAGTGTGTCATTTGGAAAGATTTTAAAATAAAACATTGGCATGTAAAACAACAGAAGCATTATATCTTCAGTGGACTAAATCAGCAAAGAATCTTTCCAATTGCTTGGTCACAAATATAAGCATAAATCCAGGTACAACTTTCTGCACAAGATGTTTTTAATTTGGGGTGGTTTGAGAGGGGGGAAGTTTAAACAGACACATGGACAAAACAAGAATATAGTGATTAGAAGAAAAATGAACATACTGCAGTTTCATATCGTTTCACTTCTTCTCCCCTGTCAATAGTTGAGATTATTTCTTTTTAAATGGCAACTACGGTGTAACAGGAGCTCAACTCTCCAAAATATAGGGCATCCGAGGCTGAGAAACCCAATCATCCATGGTAAATGGGAGCTTTCCCTTTTCAAGAGTCCTTCAACTTTGGCAGAATCTAGGCTTTCACTTAACAAAAAGAGAGAGATTCCTTCCAGTATGGTCCCAGTAATCTTGCAGATTAAGAACTGAGCGTAAATGGATGCAGTGCTGTCTTCCTACGACTGCACAGACTTCCAGTGCTTCTGCTGCAGCAGAGGGAAAACAAAATGGTCTGGTCCGTTTTTAGTGTTGCTCTTTGAACTTCATGAGCAGCATGAGGACAAGGACAAGATTCAAGGCAGCTGCATCCTACTGCATCTTGGGAAAGCTCTCAGCAACAGGAGAGGCAGGAGCTTGGGCTATACGGGGATGGGGGGAGGGGGCCCACAGTAGAGGTTGAGAGAAGGATGAATTAGCAGAGATCCGCCATCACAGAAGCCAGGAGCCTGCACTATGCGAGGGGGAAGGAGAGAGCATGTGAACATTCAATATCCATTCCAGCAGACACAGATGATGTAGATGTTTGAAGCTTGTAGTTAGAGGCTACAAAAGAGGGAGCCACTGAAAAGGGTTCAAGGACAGTATCCTTGCAGGAATTCCAACAGCTACCCTTTCCTTGCAGATGATTTCTGTATTGGGCATTGCCTCTGGAGAGTGAGTCATCTTAGTGCAGCAGTTCTCAAACTGGGGGTCGGGATCCCTTACTTAGTGGGTCACGAGGTTATTACATGAGGGGTCGCAAGCTGTCAGCCTCCACCCCAAACCACGCTTTGCCTCCAGCATTATAATGGTGTTAAATATGTAAAAAAGTGTTTTTCGTTTATAAGGGGGGAGTCACACACAGAGGGTTGCTATGTGAAAGGGGTCACCAGTAAAAAAGGTTCGAGAGCCGCCATCTTAGTGGTTACCGGGCATTTGGCAAAGTTTTCAGCTCTCATATTTGAGAAGCAGAAAGGGAAAGAAAATAGAAAAGCCAGAGAAGTGGTGAGGCAGGTGGGTCCGCCCTGGCCTGCCCAGACTGTAAGGTGGAGCAGAGAGGCAAGGTCACGCCCATGAGAGACTGACAGTGGCTGTTGGCAAATAGCATCCCTCTGTTAAGGAAGCTGCTACTGGTTAGTGCCGAGCTAGTCAACAAGGGAGGCACTTGTAAACTAAGTGCTGCAGGCAAAGTGTTCCTCATTTTGATCCACTTTCCATTGCTTCCCAAGGGCCCATGGCCTTTGCCAAGCCTGGGAATATGGCAGGCTCATTAGGATGCCCAGTTAGAGCACAGAAAAAGTGGGGGGCTATGGCCTGCCCCTCCTCCCTTCCTTCACTGCTGCCAGGACAGGTTGTTTTTAGGAGAGCTCCTGTATTACGGTTCAACAAAGCTACAGCCAAAAAATACTATTTGTTTGTCCTCACTGCCTCCCTGCCATTCGCAAGCAACATTTTACATGTTTTATTAGAAGGGAAAGTTGTTTTGACAATAAGGTACTAATTAACACGGCATCTGTCTTTTTCATTCCATTCGAGTGCTGGGGGCAAGGCTGCATAGGTATTTCTCATCTTGTCTGGTATTAATGGCCAATTAAGATTAATTATCTCATATCCAATTTTTAACTGCAGGCTAGACACTATCTAGGTACGGTCAGGAAGATTTGATTTCCCCTGCCTATGGTCCCCAAGAGTAGCTATTTTCCTCAGCTGGTCTCTCTCAAGTGTATTGTTGCCAGATGCTATTTCCTGCTCATTAAACTGGAATCAACACCACTCCAAGGTCTGCAAGGATTCTGGCAGACAGATCTGTGACACTTCAGAAGTCAAGTGCTCTGAGAAGTTCAAAGAAAATATAACACTACACAACACATCTGGAAATCTAAGGCTCACTGCACCAAGCACACCTCAAAAGTTGAGATGCCAAGATTAATAACGAAACTGCAGCACAATAGGCTGAACTTTGGTCTCATTTACACCAGTTGAACCCAAGTGGGACCACTGTAACCAAGGGCAGAAGTTAGCTGAATAGCCTTAGATTTTAAGTTCTTCGGGACAAGAGTTTTGCTTTATGGTATTTATATTTTTGTTTTTAAAAAAAACACTGTACATCTATCAGTCTGTGTCAGTAAACTTATTTTCCCTTTTCCCAGCTCCAATCTACCCATGCTGGTCCATGCATTTGTGAGCTTCAGGTTCCTCTATCTTAATGCACTGTCCCTAGGAATGAGGAAACCAGCCCTGAAAAGAGATTCCATTTAGTTCAGAATGCAGCCCCCCTCCTTAACGATATAGGTCAGTCAACCTCTCTGCTTGGGACATCGCTTGCTTCACTAACTCCCTAGGGAAGGGGAGGAAGAGTCCCATTTAAGATGTCAATCCTGAGGTTCAAGGCCCTCCATAGAGATGGGCACCTCTCTACGCCACAATCATGACCGCCCACAACAGCAACGTTCCTCAAAAGCAGTGAAACAGACTACCTGGCAATGGTAGGTGAAATATCTTGATAACCAACTGTGGAACTTGCTTCTGCAAGAGATCAAAATGGCCACAGACCCTGCCACATTCAAAACAAACATCTCATGGCTTCAGTGTCACTTCCCCACAACAAACCAAACCAAAAAGATGGAGCAGAGAGGGGGAGAAGGAGAAAAACAGAAATGTATTCAATCTAACTTTTAGAAGCTGTAGTGCACTCAGGTATTATGGTGATAGTCACTGTTTAAATGCCTAGAATAAGAGAGAATAGAATAATGGTCCCTGTGCAACCACAATTTGGATACTTTTTAATTAGTGAATGGAAGGCAGACAAATCTGTGTCCCAGATGATGCATATCAATTTATAAAGGTCAGAGAATAATGAAGAAAAAATAGATTCCCCTTATTTGGGAAGAGGTTTTCATGGCTTGAAATAAAGATCTTAGATGTTGTCCATTGTACATTGGAAGTTCCCTATCCTCCCATGCTTGTCTTGAGAGACACTGGTACTGGCTACTCAAAATGAACAAAGTCAAACAGATACTGCATTAGGCAAAGTCTGTTCTGTTTAGATGTCTAGATGAGCTCTCAAATTAGCTACTGTAACTTGAACAAGCCATCAGGAGGAAGGTTTCCTATGGAATTCCTCATGGAGTTGCTGACAAATTTCTTTAATATAAGATGTGGTCCCCAGGTCTAGTAAACAACAGATTCAGTTCTCCAAACCTCAGTGTCCTAATACAGCAGCAAACCCCAAATTTATTTCCTTCCGCAATATCATGAATATCTGGAACAGTCACGACATTTATTTCCATGCATTTGAAATAAGAACTATGTCATTCTGTCCTCCGAACTGGAACAGCTACTTATTTGAACTTATGGGACTGATCTGGGATCTTTTATGGTTCTAATGCTCAGGTCTCATATGTTGTCTCATCAGGTATTGTTTCAACTATTGAAGGACGATTTTACACATGTGTCTTATACCATTAGAGAATCTCCTTAGGACAGAAAAAACTAGGGCTGCACTTCTATGATTAAAATGGAAGAAAAACACCACATTTTCATGCTAATACTCAAAAGAGTTCTGGAAAATGCCTCACTACAGTGTATTAATAACAATAAAAACAAGAAAGGTGTGTAACAAGTTAGGTATGAAAGGACTACTGAGAAGCTTTGACCTTATGAAATTTCCATAAGGGCACTCCAATTTTAGCTCTGTGCACTGAGAAATCCCCGCTTGGCGTCAAGAGTGAGCATCTTCTAATCTCATATTTACATTTCATAAATTATACATCAACTTCAAGCCATGAAAACCTCTTCCCAAATAAGGAGAATCTATTTTTTCTTCATTATTCTCTGACTTTTATAAATTGATATGCGTCATCTGGAGAACAGATCTTTTTCAGCTTTGCTAACAATGTATTTATAAACAAAATAAACATGTGAAATGTGTTTATTGATCACATTTTTGGTTTAGTACTTTAATTTTTTTGTTATGCTCATTCAAAAACCCAGATGCTCCAGGGAGTGGACTTTGTACTGTGTAGACTGCAGTACTTGATCCACAGACCTGGAGTAGTCTGGACATGGTGACTGTGTGACCTTCCTCACACAGTCTGGCTATCGTACCTGAATCCTGATCTAACAGGGGCTAATTAGAAGGATTAGGGGGAAGTTCAGCCTCTAAGCTTTTTCCATCCTTGACCACTCTGCTGAAAGTAGCACATCAGAAAATGTAAGTGTCAACTGTGGTACTGACTTTATTTACGTGCCATATCCCAATCTCAAACAAACACCAAGGCCAGGTCTACATGACAAAGTTCAACATAGCTGTGCCAACAGAAGAGTAATAGTAACTACCATACTAATATATTATACTGTTATTATACTGACAGAAAAACTCCTTCTATCAGCATAAGCTGCGTCTACACTGGAGGTCTCTGCTGGGATTTCTATACAGGCAAAACACTGTTATGTAGAGCAGAGCTGGCTAAAGATATAATCTACTATGGCTAAATGAGAGAAGAATGAGAAGCAAGTCCCAATACAGCATGGTTCTCCAGGGGCACTCATATGCGTAAGTATCTTGCTGCATTGGGGCTACAGAGCTCAGGGTCTTAATCACGCTGACGACACAACAACCGTCATATCCTCACTAACCCCTCCCAGTGGCCTTATATGCATGTGAAAGAAAAGGGGAGACAAGATGGAACTGTGAAGAACCATCTGAGAGCCAGCACTCCATTTTGAAACAGCTTATCAAGAACAGTCACCTCATGTTAATGGTACCAAAGGCAGCTAATAAGTGTTTAGCTTAACTCTATAAGTAGGCTTGGCCAAATTCAATGTTATTTATTTATTTCAAAAGATACTGATGTTTATGTTTAAGCATTTTATTTTATTTTATTTACTATTTTTATCCATTTAAATGTTCACAGTTGTGGAAAGGTATGGGAGGCTCAGACAATGGGGACATTAGACAATAATTATTTAATGACAGTAGACGCCAAAATTCAAAAAGTTAAATCTTTATAAGCATTAAAACACAAATTGCCGACATAGATGTCAAAATATACAAGTAAATAGCCTTAAATCAAATTCTAGTAAGTTCTCAAGCAGCAGTTTTCTTACTTTGCCTATTAGGAATTTTGATTATTATTGAGGGAAATATTTTTTCTTTGTGTGTGTTCAGTGAAATCGATGTTCATTGATATTTATCAATAAAAATCGAATCCTTCCAAGCCTACCTATAGGTTTTATATCACACACTTTTCAATGTCATTTAAAAGTACATCCTTTTTCCCCTTCCTAGACATGGCCATATTGAGAGATATGTCAAGAATTATGTTTGCATTTGTACAAATAAATTGAAAGATAAAAGTTTCTATCTAGAAAAAAACCTGACAAGTGAAGACAATTGCTAAGTATTAAAATACATTTCAATATAAACATGCTACTGCAGTACCAAATTATTTTGAACTGGGGAGGAGAAAGTTAGAAAAATATGCTCCAAACAACAATACAATATTCAGATCTATAAATCTAAAAGTGCTGTTGAATGAAATACTGAAAGTCATATTACTAGATACATTTTACCCAGCTCATCATGAAATAAAAGCCAGCTGCTTGCCTTTTTGCAGGTCAAGTCTGTAATGCTGAAAAATCAGCCTGTGAGCTAAAAAACAGTCTAAACATTCTCTGTCTCATTAATGCTCCAAAGTGTAGAACAGTTTTAGTACAACAGATGTTTTGTTCAGCATTACAATCCAGGTTGGAGATTAGAAATGTTTTATGGTTCAACACAAAGATTAAACTGAGTCTCAAAGAGAGATGCAGATTAGAAATAAGCCTAAAAGGCTGGAGGTAAGGAGGGGGCACACACACATTTAATTTACGAGTAGTTCCAAGAACATGGGACAAAATCTTCCAGTTTTTCAATTTCAGTAACGCAGGCTGTAGAGTTAGAGACGTAAAGTGGAGGACAATAAATCAGGACTTCATGCTATGTAACAGGCTCAAACTAACTGCACTCTTGCACTTCCTGGAAAGGGTCCTTTTACCTTGGTAACGCAATTATCAGATAGCAATCACAAGGGAGGCAAATTACAATACCTCTGTTTAAAACAGCTACCCCTATTGCTTCTCTTCACGACCTTTTTTGGCGGGGGAGAACTACCACTCTTCAGTTAACCACTAGCTCTTCAGACTTTTCACACTTATCCAAAAAGGAGAATAGTTGATGATACTTATATATAATGGACAGCTGAATTAACATTCAATCACAACAACATGGCCCAATGTCATTCGTTCCATAGATACAAAAATGAGCATCAGGTTTGGCAGGGAACTTGGAAGTATCTTTCCCCTACAGGTGCCTGAAAATGGTGACTCCTTTGGTCTACACTACAGGTATTAGTGCAACAACACACCCATACAAGTTCTGAACCATCCTAATTGAAGAGAAATGGGAAACTATACGCAAGAGATATTAAAGTGATTCAGAATACCAAATACTCTACGTGTTAATCTAGCACTGGAATAGCTTGTATTTATTTTTATCTGATGTTCTTCATTAAACTTCTATCTTCACCTTCCTAATCAAAGCAGTCATCACATTTGCCTACAGCAAAGTCAGCTCTCAAGATAAATTATTTCTCAAGACAAGGTCACTTTATTCAGTTTATGATAGGAATTTGTATTGATTAAACCTTTAATATAGTTGAGTTACCATCTCCAACATCCAACACAGCTTATCCTGTACACATAAAAAGATAGTAATGTAGGAAGGTAGCCAGACTTGCCATTACAGACCCTGTGTAGCCACGACGACTCACTCAATGCAGGGGCAAAAAAGATAGCTTTATTAATCACCGGAATTATTCAGTTGATCATCTCCCTGCTTCCAACGGGGCTCTCATATCCAATTTAGATACTTTTTATTTTTTGCTATTATCATTGTTTAAAGCTATTGTGCAATTTTAAAGGAATTCTATGCAAGGGATACTGCTGTGGATGAGACTTCTCTTAGGGTTTTATCATTCTTCCTTTTTTGTAACGCCCCCAATAACATTTGAAGAGTATCTAAGAATATCTAGAATTCCTGATTTACCTACTCTAATAGTTGTTTAAAAAACTGTGTGTAAGCACAATCTCTGAAATAATGTAACTCTACTGACATCTAGTGTTATGTGTGCTCTTCCAGGAATAAAGAAAGGGTGGTTTTTTGTTTTTTTAAAGAAAATGTATTAAAGAAAAACTAAGCAATCCTCAGTCTCCAATTCCAGAAGCATTCTCTGTTATTGCAAAAAGACTGTCCATAAAAAGAAGATACAGGCAAGATCAACACCTGGAAAATATACAACATGCCTTGTGTAAAACCCTATTGGAACCCACGTCTATCAGTTTGTCTTATGGTATTATGCACTGCGATATATTTTTGGTTATCATACTAAAACAGTACGGCTTTATCATGCCAATTTTTAGGAAGAGTCAAGGAGTCATCATGGTGATAAGGGAAAAAATTATGTAAGTATACAGTAGTAAAGGAGCATCACGTATTACAGACACCCCTTGTATTCTAGAGACATTAGACCATGTCAGTTCCAGTATACAAGAGGACCGATATGAATATGCAATAGCAATTGTTGTTCTAGAATGAAACTGAAAAACCCAACATAACTCTAAAAATAATTATTTTTACCTTAGAGGGTAGGGAAACCACATCACCTGGGTGGAATTAAATTCTCAGAGTTCTCTACTCTGATCCAGTGCATCACAGCAGTGTGGCCCCTATTTCTCATTAGCCTCCCATGCTGCTCAGGGTTTAATCTGGTAGCACTCTAGTTTCTCAGAAAAACTAGTTTGCCTGTTGATCACCCCATGTACCCACCCACGTACAATAGCCCCCAAATGTCAAAAGTCTTGATTGTAAAATAAAAAGCAAATACATTAAAAAAACCAGTCTATGACTCATGATTAAAAGGCAGCCTTAATGATGAATAAGAATGTACTATAAATGCCGCTCCGCATGACAGATGCGTGACCTTTAGCAAGACAGTAGGCAGCTTCCAAGAAGCCACAGAACTGAAGAAAAATTATTTAACTTTGCAGGGGCAATTCAGAAAGCATTACGACCTCATGACAAAAGTCGGCTATACTGTGTGATACAGAACAAAGCAAAGCCCCAAGCCACCCAGATGTCAGCAGGGCACGTCACCCTGAGAATGGTACAAGCATTTCCCCTCACTCTGAATTAGAACCTTCTAATGGCTTACCTGCTTTGGGTCCATGGTGACAGCAGGGGATTCCAGTTCTATAGTCACAGGACCATCATTCTGGATGTTTACCTGCATGTAGGCTCCAAACTTTCCATCTGAAAATGAAAAAAAAGAGTCACAGGACTCCTGGAAGATGGAGGCGCACCGAGGGATCACACCATTGAAAAAATGTGGTCAACTTTTTTTAAATGGCCTGTTAACATTGGGCCTTTATTCCTATATGTAGATGCCTGGATAAATGACCTGACTTTCAAGAGTGTTGAGCGCCCAGCAACCTCCTCGAATGAAATGCTTATAAATAAATTAAGCAGAAATAAACACTCGTGTTTTCATCAAATAAAAATGTAACGCAATATAATTTGGGGAAGGGACCGTTTTTTGGTTCTGCATTTGAATGGGGTTCTGGTCCATTACCATAGCTCCATGGCACTATGATAATCCGATAAACAACAACTCCAAAGCCTGTTTTGGTAAATGGGGGCTCTCTGAAGTCTGTGGCCTCTGATATACGCACAGTGTGAAGTGGAAAAAGGTAGGGATGGGGTTTACGATACAGCTGGTCTGCAATTCACACAGCTAGGTGAACGCTGAAAGTATAACAGAGCTACCAATACAGAAAGAGAAGCTGGATGAGTGGACTGGGCAGCTTAGTTCATGCTAGAATGGCAGGCAAGAGACAGTGCTCTTTGGGTTGGAGAATAAAGAAGCAGCATGTGTTTTTGTTTTTTAAACCATAACAGGAAGTCAGGACGGTAGAGGGCCACGCTTCTGGTCTGTATTTGGAGGATAAGAGGCAAGAACACATAATTTAATCATAATAAGCAGCTAAAACGGAGAGTGGCATACAGGCTTACTGGGGTGGCTGGATGAAGGTTCATCACTCATATTGGAAAGGAATAGGAGGTGGTGGGGGGAAAGGGGTTGTGACATTAGCTTGCAACAAGATGGGGCCACAGATGCCAAGGTGCTTGAGTAAGCCTCAACAATGAATTAACTCAAACGGCTTTTGTTTCTTTTTGTCACAGTTTTGACTCTATCTATTAACATCAGGGTTTCCAATATTTTTTCCTAGAGTGCCCACTTCACCATGTATTGGTGCCTGGTCACTCCATTTCCCACCAAACCTGATCTCGAAACAGTTGCTGCAGTCTCAGGGTTTTTGTCTCCTGTCCTTTTCTGCCTGTTCCTTCTCGTCCCTCCTTTATTTCTCCTGCAGCTCTTTAAATGTCTTCAGCTTCCTCCAGCCCAAGTTTCTCCCCCTACTCCCCGTGCTCTCCTTGTCTCCCTTCCTTCCTATGTGGTTGAGACTGATCCGCTGATAGCTCTAACACCTTCCCTCTCTGGATGCATGAGCTTCAGACTCCTATTTAGTCCTGTCGTAGAGACAGCAGGTGGCAACACAGAGAGAAAAATGCTCTGTAATGCCTCCTGGGAGAGAGAAGAAGATACCAGACACACAGAGAGGATCAGTTACCATTGAGGCTCCTTTACCACTGAACAGGGGTATCTGGGAACCCCTTAAGTAGCCTAGATCACCCCTAGGTTGGGACAGATCACTGACGTGCTACCTTAATTATTTTGGTGAAGAACATCTGTACAGTTGAAAAAAAAGTTGTGCTATTTTGGATAATGCTTGTAAAGGATTTTCAGCAGACAGCAAATGGCCATATCTCAAAATTTGCTGCTCCAAGTTTTTGTGTATGCTGAGGCAGGCGCTGATGGAATGTCTGGTTGTGAGCAAGCGTGAGCCTCCTCAGAATTACAGACTAAAATGAGTTCAAGCTCCCCAACCACAAGGGCGTCTTCCATTCTCGAAGCAAAGTGGTGAAAAATATTTCCTCTGACCTCGGATTTGTGTTCCCAGCACAGACGTGCATTAAGCCACATCTAATAGATCAAATACATCAGACGTTAGCAGACTGCTTAATATACCTGAAGACATGTTCTGAGACCCATTTTCTGTTCGCCAGATAAAAGCTGAGTTTTGCTACAACTAGTGAGCTGAATCCCCTCCTGCCCCTTGCAGGTGCATAATTTCTGAATCTCAGCAGAACTACCATGTTTCTATTGCTCAAATGGTACATCCAGGAGTACCGCACGACCCTGTGTCATGCAGAGCCCAGCTCCCAGACAGCTCTCTGAGAAAGTGCAAGGTGCTGCACATGAGCCAGAGAAGTGGCATGGGTTTGGCCCCAGCAGGTCCAACCCTGTGTGTGCATGAGAAGAGAGGGTCTGCAGAACACAACTGCCCTTATTGCACATTCTGTAGCAGTGGCTGAAGCCAGCCTGCACAGTGATTCACATCCTCCCTTCGCCATCTCAAACTCCCATGTTGTTCCCCAGGCCTTTGCTTGGGCTCTGAACTGCAGATGGGGATTGGACCAAATCTCTCCACACAGATGAGAGCTTTGAAAAACAATAACCAGATAGGCATGGAAGCTGCTAGCTTCTTTCTGATAATCAAAGATGTAACAATGCACTGCTGCTCTTTGGGGGCTAAAAGTCACAATGTTCCAAAGCACAACGCAAAAAGAGATTTCTTGCAATGGAAACTCACTAATAACTTCCCTAAGGACTGACAATTATGAAGAATTATTGCTTTAAAAAAGCTATGACAAACCTTATTTTTCATTCAAAGAAAGATACCATGAAATATTCACTGTCCTGGGGAAATGCCATTCTATTCTCAATTGCTAACTAGCTATGCACCAAAAATACCAAGTAATAATGGAAAATAAAACAATTTACGAGACTGAAGTGCTACCAAGCAAGCGAAAAACAGACCTGATCTCCCTTGTACTGCCTCTTTCTCAATTTGCAAACTTGCAGGAGACTGGAACATGAAAGGGGTCCCACAGGGAGATGACATCAGAGCAATCAAAAAGCCAGAGTCATTATAATTCTTTTGCACATTTCGTAAACTCGTTGCCATCCACAACAGATTAAAAGCCACAGAGAAACCCCAGATCGTTTTTCTATATTTGTGGCCCAGAGGTTTGCTGGTGAATCACATGGGCAAATGTTTTCTGGGATTATTATAAATGATTCACAGATGAAAAATAAGTTTTAGAACACTGAATTTAACAGTGGTTAACCAATAGCCATATCCACAGACCTAAAGTCTAAATACCTATTCAAATGTTTACGGAAAACCTCTTTGCATTTGTATTGATTATGGCACAGTACATCTTACAGGTTTGGTTCCCACTCAGAGGGAGAGGTTCCTGTTCCTGATAAACACAGTAAATCTGTAACTCTAACATTAAACATAGGCTAGCAGGGATGGTCCTCACCAATGCTTAAAAAAGTATGCCCAGTGGTTACACGTTTACATAGCTTCCCCGGGAAGTGACTATAAACTCTGGATGAACTTGAAATGATGCATGCATGTACTTCCTAGCAAAGACACAAAAGCAAGAAGAGAAATTACTTCTTCATTTCTGCAAACCCAAGTGCTCCCATCCAGAATATAACAGGGTTGAAAAAGAGAACTGGATAAATTCATGGAGGTTAAGTCCATTAATGGCTGTTAGCCAGGCTGGTTAAGGAATGGTGTCCCTAGCCTCTGTTTGTCACAGAGGGGTGATGGATGGCAGGAGAGAGATCACTTGATCATTACCTGTTAGGTTCAGTCACTCCAGGGCACCTGGCAGTAACCACTGTTGGTAGACAGGACACTGGGCTGGATGGACCTTTGGTCTGTACGGCCATTCTTACGTTCTTATGCTACCCAAAAGGCGATTATTACTTGTATGTTACATACTCCCACACAACATGGACAACACCAGGTTTATAGCCCCATACTTAAAATTGGATGAACAGTTTTGATTCAAACAACGTTCACCGCAGGAAGAAGCCAACTTTGTCAAATTTCAGTCCAAAAGATAAAAACAGAATGAGAAAAGATAAGTGCTACTGAAAACAGCATCTTAAAATGGAAACACTTGCTGCTAATGCTGGGTCTACACTAGATCTTACTTTGGTATGATTTACGTCGCGCAGAGGTGTGAATAATACACATCCCTGAGTGACGTAAGTTACACCGACCTAAGCGCCAGTGTGGACAGTACTATGTCAGTGGGAGAGCTTCTCCCATTGGCATAGTGTGTCTTCACTAGATGCACTGCAATGCTGTGGCACTTCTAGTGTAGACTCACCCTCTCTATATCTCCTAGCCCTAGAGCCTCTGTTTCTACAAAGGTGGTACTTCAAAATGGCATAACAATGAAGGGAACGCCAGCTTTTGTTCTATGCAGCTTACTCTCTCATGAGATCTCACAGACAAAGCGGGGAGGAAGACCACCTTAGCTATGAAGTCTCCAAAGAGCCTGTCACCCCTCCCGGGGACAGTTGCTAGCAGCTGTTTGGCCTGCGAGTCACAGACCGTGCTCTGGCGGCTGCACTGGACAGCATGGTGCGTCAGGAAGGATGGGATTTCGATCACTTCCTTGCACTTCACCAATTCTGCTCTGGAAGAGAAAGTGAAAGATGAAGGAACTATGAGTTCATTACAGCCCTCACAGACAGGCTTGTTTTGTTCTCTCTAACTGTTTCTAAGGCATGTATTCTCCTTCAGCAGGAGTCACCATTTTCTTCATACATGTGGCAACTGTTGCCTCAGTTCTGGGTACCTGTACCAGAAGCTGCTCCTTTTAGCAAAAGCTGAGCTACTTCATTACCTGTCAGTTCAGATATTCTCTCTTAGGGCAAGTCTACACTGTCTTCCACATCATCGGGTAGCGATTGAGCTATCAGGGATCGATTTATCGTGTCTAGCATAGACGCAATAAATTGATCCCCGAGCACTCTCCCTGTTGACTCCGGAACTCCACCACGGCAAGGGGTGGAAGCAGAGTTGACGGGGGAGCAGCAGCAGTTGACTTGCCACCATGAGGACACCAAGGTAAGTTGACCTAAAATACGTTGACTTCAGCAATGTTATTCGCGTACCTGAAGTTGCGTATCTTAGGTCGACCGCCCACCCAATGTAGACCTGGCCTTAGACGGTGTATCTCATTCATGTAATTATTCCTGAAGGCATGAGCTGAGAGGCAAGGCTGGCCCCACCTAACTGCAGAGTGCCGCCCCAGGGACATGCTTCCTATGCTGGTGCCTGGAGCCGGTCCGGCAAACACGAAAACTTGTAGTTGAGCTAGTGAATGTTTTAGAAAAACAGCCCCTGTTGATTTGCAGACTCTAAATCACGCAGAGTGTACTACATCCTTTCGCAAGCTGTTCCAATGGTTCATTTCCTTTCCTGTAACAAGGACACATCTATTTCCTTTTTGAATATGTTTACATCAGCTTCCAGCCATTGGATCTTGGTACGCCTAGATCTGTTAGATTTAGGAGCCTTCTCAGAGCAAATACCTTCTCCTTAACTAGGCACTTATGAATTGACCAAAATACCTTTCAACTTTCTCTGATACAATAAGCTTATAGACATTAGTCTATATGCAAGAATTTAATTAAAATCACAATTTCATTTTTTCTTATATCATTACCCTCTTAATTTTTTAAAATCCTTTTCCTTTAGAAGTTTGTATGTATGGTACCTCCAGGGCCAGAGAATATTTTTTCCTTTCCTGTATTTAAGGTGAGACAAACAAGCCATTTCTGAGATAAGGGACTTTAAAAATAGAAGTAATTTGCTTTTAGAATATTCTTTGGACACATCTCTCAGGCAGCATAGCCTAGAAAGTTCACATCTGTTTTATTCATAAATCTCTCTAAGCGTATGTCTGCACTGCGCAATTAAACCCAAGCTCTCATCCAGGTTTTAGCCTTAACTCCCCTACTGTCCACACAAAGACCTCTGACCTGGGTTTGGAGGGCTTTGAAGCCCTGGCTGGCTCGGCTGAGGATGTGGGCTAGAGTCTGTATTCCAGTTTAACTCGGGCTGTAAACTTCAGGCTAAATAATTCTAGTGCTAATAGTTCTCCAATACCCTTCCCACAATTCCCTCCCTCCCAAAGGGCAGACAAGTTCTCTCGGAACTGACACACACAACTGAATAAGAATCTTAGAGCTTCTCAGCACGAAGAACCATAGGCTATGCCCCCAGATGGGTGAGTGCAGAAACAAGTACTGTCCAAACCCAGTCAGATTTATTAATAGATCCAGTCAAAGATGTATTTTAGTCATTTCTGGTTTAAATTGAGATCCCTTCCCTTTATAACTCACTTATCTTCCGCCATTCCCATGTCAAGGATCGTATACAATGACCCAATAGCATATCTTGAAAACTAGAGCCAATCAACAATTTTAAGCATCATTTTCGTTCTCAGTGACCCAGAATTAGTAAAGTTTGACTACATTTACAGTACTTGCTTTTTAGGCAAAACAATGAATGATGCGATCTGAAGCTGGTATTGTGTCATACATGATATGAATTGCATCATGTTATTTCTAGAAGTCATGGATGATGCAATCATAACGAAGCTTACATCACTCTGCTGAACAAATTGCCCTATATCGGCTCTAGAAATCATACAGTGTCGTGCTCTCTTATTTGTCAGTGTTTGATTTTGCAAAGGGACACATTTCTGTTTAGCCAAAGTGAGCAGAGATGCCTCGTACTTTTGTGAACAGTGCAGATAACTTCTGCTCTGTTTGTGGTGAAGTGACTTTTGCATCACAAAAGCACAGTATAACCACTATGGTTAAGAAAGCCTATCACCTTTATTTTGGCTGCAAAATTGGAGATCAGGACAAGAGGTGGGCCCCACACATATGCTGCAACACTTGTGCAACAAATCTTCTCCAGTGGTTGAACGGGAAAAGGAAATCTATGCCTTTTGCAGTGCCAATGATTTGGAGAGAGCCAACAGATCATACCAGCAATTGTTACTTCTGCATGGTGTCTCCAGTTGGGAAAGGTGTGTCAAAGAAGAAAAAGCTGACTGTGCATTATCCAAACATTCCATCAGCTATACGCCCAATACCCCACGGAGAAGGACTGCCGGTTCCTGATCCACCAGAATCACTCTCACTTGAGTCAGACGAGGAAGAGGAAGAGGATGAAAAACTTCTGGTCCTGAACCATCAATGTCACAGGACCCACATTTTCTCCCATCCTCCTCCTCTGAACCACACCTCATAACACAAGCTGAACTGAATGACCTTGTCAGGGATTTGGAACTACCCAAGAGTAAGGCAGAACTGTTGGGCTCCAGACTACAGCAGTGGAATCTCCTGGCAGGTGATGTTAGGGTTTCCATGTTCCGTGACCGTCAAAAGGATCTTGTCCCATTCTTCTTCATGGATGGTGATCTTGTAACCTGCAACAACATCGATGGTGTGATGGCAGCCCTCAACATCGTTCACGATCCAGATGAGTGGAGACTCTTCATTGATTCATCGAAGACGAGTCTTAAAGCTGTTTTGCTGCATAATGGCAATGTTTTGCCATCAATTCCAGTTGGTCATGCAGTCCATATGAAGGAAACCTATGACAACATGAAACAACTTTTGAGGTGCATAAACTATGACCAACATCAGTGGCAGCTTTGTGGCAATTTGAAGGTTGTTGCTCTCTTGCTTGGTCTGCAGACTGGATACACAAAGTACTGCTGTTTTCTCTGCGAATGGGATAGTCGTGCAAGAGATGCCCACTACATCAAGAAAGATTGGCCACTCCGACAGTCATTGGAGCCTGGGAGGAAAAGTGTTCAGCATCCACCACTTGTTGAATCAAGGAAGACTTTGTTACCACCCTTACACATCAAGCTGGGTCTGATGAAGAACTTTGTCAAGGCCTTTGACAAAACACAAGCAGCTTTCAAGTACCTCCGTGGAAAATTTCCAAGGTTAAGTGAAGCTAAGATAAAGGAAGGTGTCTTTGTTGGTCCTCAGATTCGTGAACTTCTTTGAGATGATGCATCTGACCATGCACTGCGTGGCAAGGAAAAGACGGCATGGAAAGCCTTCCAGTCAGTGGCAATACATTTTCTCGGAAACAACAAGGCAGACAACTACAGGTTGTTGGTGGAAAACCTCCTCGAGGCATACAAAAGCCTTGGTTGCAACATGTTACTAAAGAAACTTTTTTCGCACTCTCATTTAGATTTTTTTCCACCGAACTGCGGAGCAGTGAGCGACGAGCACGGCGAGCGATTTCACCAGGACATTGCAACAATGGAGAAACGCTGTCAGGGCAAATGGAGCCCATCAATGCTTGCAGACTATTGCTGGACAGTGACAAGAGATGCTCCATTTAATGAATACAAGAGACAAGCCAAGAAGCGCCAAGTAGACACTGAATAGGACTAAACTATGTACATAATAGTTTTTTGCCTTTTGTTTCATAATACATTTTATTTATATAACCCTTTTGCTGATTTGTAAAGTGTTACATAAACAGGACAGGTGAAATATTATCATGTAAAGCAACCATAAACACATGAAAAGACCTAGGTTTACAATTTATGATTAAAACTCTACTATCTACACAATATACATAGACATAAAATGTAAAAACTTAAATATCTTAGAAACAGTAGCCAATCAGTTGTTTTAATTGTCATATTTGAATTCAGCACATCAAAATACATAATAAATATCACATTTTATCTCTGAAGCAGACGACTTCTAAAAAATTGTAGACCAGTGTTATCTTTGTCCAGCCCAGGGGGGAATGGAAAATCCCGCCCATTCACTGAGCTACTTCCATTGTCACAAGCATACGTGTCTTCGTATCCTCGTAGTCTGTCAGATGCTATTACCGTGCTTTGTCAACAATAAACCTGGCCGGGTGCTTTCGTACCTTAACGGATCCTGTGATCATTGGGTGGTTCGCTCAACGTCTGCTGTGCCGGCTGTCCACACAGAGCTGAAGCAGCACACAGACTGTTTACAAACTTCAGAAAGTTTACAAATATTCTGGCAAAAGCCTAGCACTGCGTAAGCCATAAACTGCTGGAGGAGATTTTAAATATCCATCAGCAGAATTAGATTCAGTAGGACACAAAGTGGCACAGCCTCCAGAAAGTATAAACTAGTAGATGGTTCTTGTAGCAGATGGTTCTTGACCTAGTTTGAATTGCGTATTACCTAGCACAGTAGTGAGGACAGCAATTCCCAACCCATCACACAACACTACTACAGACAGTGTGCGTTTTTAAACTTACATCTGCCGCAAGACATAGCAGAAATCAAAGCTATTTTTAAAGTAAAAGCAGAGAGTCAAGAGACAGTAGTGACTACTATTTTATTTCAAGTGCACAACTATTATGTTGCTTGGGGACAGTGGGGAGAGAAAGAGAAAGCATTTAACATATTCTTGTCAAAATATAAGAAGCCTCAAAGTGAAGCATTTTGGTATGAGAGTTCAGAAACAACGAAAGAATATTCCACAAAGCCAGAAAATAAAGCTAGGTATGTCAAACCTTCTATATTTCATTCCCTAGGTGAGAAACACACTTATGTTTGTTCTCAGTTTAATTTCACTGAGAGATGAGGATTCAACTAAGCAAAGTCAGTACTGGACCAGATTCTGGTCTTATTGAATTCAAGGGAAGTTTTGTTACTGCCTTCAGGAAGAGCAAAAACAGGCCTCTGACTTATTGACATACACATAAAAGGAAATATATGATTTAGGCTATAACTATGGTGGCTAAGAAGAAGCCTGAAAGGTACAGTTACAAATTTCAGGAAGCAAGAACTATCTAATTTTATCAGATTTAGGTTTGCTATATTATGTGTCAAAACTGCAACATCTACCAGAACAACATTACTTAGATCACTATCAGAACATTAACTGCAAAAAAATATTATGTTAAGACCCTGGAAAGCTGACATGAGACTGACATTTTAGGAATGGATTTCATCACTAGCAGACACGATCTCTTTTGAAAGCCTACATGATACACAGGTATCTGGGATAATTATGATTCATATACTGTCAATCAGGAGATTAACCCTTAAACCTTTCCCTATCTACCATTTTTCTCATTACTTTTCTGCTTTCCTCTTAAGCAGGATGAAGCAGACCTTTACAATACGAGTTATACTTTTATATTTCAATCTACTCTACTTGTGATAGCAATATTTACACAAATGTTCTTTCTGTACACATTTGTTTGCTATACAGTTATACTAAAAATTCAATACAAATGTAGAAGAGGACCACAGGAAGCAGAGAGAAAAGACGAACAGAGAGCTGATCACAAGAAAGAATGGCACTCACCATGTCTCCTTTAGCAGAGAGAAGACTGCTGTTTAGTTACTATGAATGGAGCAGGGAAAAGACTGACTAGATTAGATCCTAGTATCAGCAACATATACCATATCCTGCTACCATCATCGACATGTGACATGGTGGGAAACGAAGAAGTAAAAAGTGAAAGTCATTAACGTTCACTACCCTGCTCGCTTTTAAATGTGACTAGTATAAAAACCTTAAGGAGAGAAGATTCTGGTTTGGCCTGTCTGGGGTAGCACCATGCATGGCCACACACGGGAAGAAAGAGTGAGGCATCAGCCTATGGAGCAAAGCATCAATGTTACGAAGTGGCAAAGAGAAGATAGCAATGCTCAGGGAGCTGTCTGTAAGCAGCTTTTGCCGGTGACATTAAAGACTGAGGCTTACACCCCAGAAAGGACTCAGTTCTACCCTAAATGGGAAAGACAAAAGTCACCCACAATATTTTTGAAGTCCCCTTTTTTCAAACCTATCAGGTCTATCTTACCTTTAATACGTTCTGGTTTGTAGGCTTTTTTAAGTTGTTCTAGGAAGTTGTTGTAGAAAGATTCTGCTTGCTCCGCAGGCATAGCCATGTGATAGTCCGGTTTGTTTCCTTTCAGGATGCATTGCAGAGTAAACTGGCTGACACAAAGCACCTCGTACTGTTTATCCATCACACTTTTAGCCCAGTGTTTCCCACTTTCGTCTTCGAACACCCGCAAGTTTAAAATCTTGCGAACCCTGAGGAGAGACAGAACAGGGAAGGCTGCTTGCATGACCTCGGATTGATCGTAATCATCATGTGTAAGGTTAAGAGATGTGAATGGCACACAGATATTGATACAACCACAGGTAACAAGACATATATGTACAGGTATTTGATCACAAATGGCAAAGTTTCAAGCCATTCATTCATCCCTTCCCCTAAAAAGAGAAGTCTTATCAATATCACACATACAGAACCACAGGCATGAAAGCCCTTCCAAACTCTTCATGCTATTTGTATAAAAGCCTTCTCTTAAACATCCTGCTATAGAATGGGGGATTGGGATGGGAATAAAATAACAACAGGCCAGAGAGCGCAACAAGAAAACCCCAAATTCTGAAAACTTGCCTTTCACTGGCTAAATCAAGACAGTACTGTCAGGTTTAAGATGTGAACAGGCATTGAGGACTATGATCCTCTCAATGCGTGGAGAAATTAGACTTATTCCCAGAAAGTTTAGATTACAAAATGAAGATCTCAAAAGTCAGGAAACAACCATACACAACATGAGCTCTGCCTCTTTGCACAGGGGAAGTGAGTCCCTGGGAGGACCGCAGCTCTTCTGGGATCAGGACTTCGCTAACATAGCAAGGAGGAAGGAAGGGAGCAGGGCGTACTGAGAAGAGTGGGTAAGCTGGAAGACTGAGGGCCTATGAAAACAACAGGAACAGGGGCAGTGGAGTTAGGGGAGGGTAAAATTATTTGGGGAGTCAAATTGGTGATTTGGGGATGAATCATTTGGAAGCAATATTAATTGATTGGTGAGGACAATGATTTATTTGAGGGGGTAAAACTGATTTAAAAACAGAACGGACTGCCTGGACGAGGTGCACAAATGGGCCACAGGGCAACTATGTTATAAGCAGAGATGCAATTGCCCTCTCTTTATGTTTGCATTGTTGCTTTATTTCTAGTGTGCAATCAATAATAAGACTCCATTCCCATCCTCTTGATTCTTTTAAATTCTTCCTTTAACTTTTCCTCTATTTCATCACTTGCAGCATCTAGTCATGAGTCCTCATAGTTTTTAAGTTTGTCTGGAGTCTATCCAGGGCAAAACACTATAGTCATCGCTTTAAATTGATTATTTTGTCCCACATTGAAGAGGATGTTATTAACCTAAAGTAGGAACGCACTTATCATCAAGCGTAAGTCTTTGCCTTTCAGCTGTTTTTATGGCACAGTCATATATTGATGTTCAAGAATCTCTGGGTGTCACAGAAACAGAAAATGCTACTGAATCGAGCTACTGATTAAAGGCTGCTGGAAGGCCTGCGCTGGGAACTTAAATCATCATCACTGCTGCACTTTGCAGATTATGACAGCATTGAAATTGCCTCACTTGCAGGATCAACAGAGAAAGTTTAATTCAATGGCACTTGAAGAATCTGGTTAAACCAGTTTGTTATTTTTTCTCCTTAGCAATTCTGGACCATGTTTATATTTTATTTAAGAATAATTCTCTCTCTTCAATAGCTCAGGCCATTCAATTGTTTGTTTCCGGACTCTTTATTCATCTTCATATATGCTGAGTCAGATAAATTAATCCCTCAGAGTTTGGGAATCTCTACATTTTAATTACCCATGTGCAGTATTGATCACCAGCTTTCATAGACACTAAAGCAAATATGAGATATGGTGACTCGGTGAATTGAACACCCTGCGAAGATAGGAACAGCGAGATAAGGTGGATCAGCTTTACACAGAAGCACATTTTAAAATCTCCTGCCCATCTTCTAAAAATTTTAGATTCTAACAAGTCAAGCCCTGGTACAGTTCACAACTCCATACACCATTCACTCTGCAGCCTCCAATGACAGGTGATTCCACTCATTCTCCACTCTTCTCTCTAATCACCAACGACTCCACCTATTTCCTACCCTTTCTCCTTCCCTCTCTAGACATGACTTGCGTTTTCTTAGGGTATGTCTATACTACCCGCAAGATTGGCGGGCAGCGATTGATCCAGCGGGTGTAGATTTATCGCGTCTAGTCTAGACGCAATAAATCAACCCCTGAGCGCTCTCCCGACGACTTCAGTAGTCCACCTCCACGAGAGGCGCAGGCAGAGTCGATGGGGGAGCGGCAGCAGTTGACTCACCACTGTGAAGACACCGCAGTGAGTAGATCTAAGTACGTCGACTTCAACTATGTTATTTACGTAGCTGAAGCTATGTAACTTAGATCGATTCCCCCCCCACACACAGTGTAGACCAGGCCTTACTCTTTCTTGTCTGACTTAACAAAAACCTTGATGGTCCCGCCATGTCCCTTTTAACTCTTCTGACGTGCTAAATTTTTCAGGTGCAGATTGAAAAGAGACGTAGAGTAGAAACACCCAGAAAAACACCCAGAAAAATAAACACTTAGAAAAAAAACAATGGGAGGTTATTTTCTGATAAAAACATGTAGTAGTTGGTTGATTTGTTTTGGGAGGGACTTTTCCACTGTGTTGCATAAAATGAAGTGAAACTATAACTTGGAGGCCCACAATCAAAATGTAACATAAAATAAAGAACATGGAGAAGCTCACATTTTCCTACAGCAAGAGGCCACTTTTTGAATATAGTTCTGATATTAGAGATTCGGAGTTAGTAGCATATGAATAAACAGGAATTACCAGGGAACACTCCATGCATATCGTGACTTACATGTGTTCTATTTCTTTGTGCGTATCTTCCAAAGAAATACCCAATAACACACAGATGCCTCGTCCGATGGAACTTATTTGTTCCCCACCCACTGCAGGACAACAATAAAAAAAGAGAGTGAAATTAAGACTCTGTCTGGTCTTATGTCACATGCATGCATCAATTCCAACAGGCAATGGTACAATAATCACTTTCTGGAAATGTCACTTGAACTTAAAGAGTTAACTATCCGTTGAGAGCACGGTGGCTCAGGTACACCAAATCAATTTTATAGACAGGACTGAAAGTCATTTCTGTGAAAGGAGAATTACCTTACAAGTCATTTTAGCATCTTTACAATGCTCTAAGAAAAATCGGAACATGTACACATGTCACGCCAGTATTCCAAATGTTTACTCCCTGGTATACATTTCTATCATCAGTTTAAAGGCACCTTTTTTTTTTGTGAGTTATAAAATATCAGCCTCCTTGTCTCTCGTGAAATTGATTTGCTAAATGAAGAGGCTATTTGGCAGCTCAATATGCTTGCTCCAGCATTTCAAAACATTGCATGAAGAGTTTTCGCACTGAAATTCTCACATGGCACATGGTTAAGAACATGAAAACATTCTCTGAAAATGTACCCAACTGTATGAAATCAATAAACTCGTTTGATTTCTGCATTGCAGAAGTCCCTAAAAAATTAACATTTTTTAAAAGATTGATTTTTATTTATTTGTTTTAGTTTCCACTGTTCAAAAAATAGGTTGCATTCAGTGTTTTGGTTTTTCAAGATTCACAAAGAGACAGGCATTATGGTGCAGTGGATAAGGCCGTAAGCTGAGACCAAGTAGACCTGTGTTCTCTGTAGCTCTCAGGTTGGCTGAGCAGTCTACGGGGAGATTGCAGTTTCCCCTGGAGGCGTGAGGTCATACCCCAGTCATGTTAATATGTCAAGCTTTTTGAGTGTTTCTCTAAACCTAATGCTCTAATACAAGCACAGCTATTGAACTTGAAGCAGGAATAAATACAGGGACATTCTGTGACCTTATTATGCAGCAAGTCAGATGAGATGATAACAACGGTCCCTTCTGGCCTTCAAATCTATCTACGGAAACAGATTTTGGTATAAATGGGCCAATTCTATCCAACCAGATGAAAACAAGTATCAGTTCCACGAAATCTAAAATAAAATGTGTCCCTCTAGGCCCAGTGTAATGCGCTGAGAGAGATAAAAAGTGATTTTAATGAGAACTCATGGCCATGGCTAGGATTATTTTATTTAGATTTATACAACATCTAAAAAATCCCACTAAGCTAAGCACACTTTAATATTTGTTAAAAAACACAACCATACCTGTATAAACAAGAAAAAAAAGCCAGCGGCCACCCACGAACCAGAATATAAACTGCCATGAAAAATGAGAGTCAAAGCTGTGAATAGAACCTTGCCCACGCTCCAGCATGCTCTCGCTCAAAAACCTACAAGTGATTGGTTGCGTAGTGCACCTGGAGGGTCAACAGGTTTGGACAATTTCTGATGAGGGTTTGGAAGGAGCAAATTACAGAGTTGAAGGCTCTTCATGGAGACTGTCTTGTTCCCAGTCATCTCTGATTTATACTGAGAGGTCACCAGTTCAAGCATCTCTGCTGATCTCAACCATATTTCCCTCAGATAGGCATGTCCCAAGCCACTTAGGGCTTTATGGGTCAAAGCCAACACCTTAAATCCCATCCACAAATCAGCATGTAATCAACGTGGATCACAGAGCACTGGTGCCGTGCTCAACATAAGATACTCCGATTAATAAGTGGGCTGCTGTATTGACAGTCTGCCTCAGTTTCCAGATGGATTTAAGGGGGGGGCCCCAAACTGAATGTTTTGTTATCTCTCCTGAGGTAGCATCTAGGATCCCTAGTCATGTACCAGTGCCCTGCTGTCATAAGTGCTGTACAAACACAGAACAAAAGGTGATAAAGGCATGGATCATAGTAGTGAGGTCTGCATCCAGAAGAGATATGTGCAACAACCTGGCCAGATGCAGATCAGCAAAGCCCTACTGAAATCAATAACAGTCAGCAGTTAACCCAACATGCAATTATAGCCATGTTATTATAATTGATTTATGCAGCAATATTCCCTTGTATCAGTGAATAACAGTAAGGGCACAAAAGACAGAAGTGTGCTGAACCACTAAGACTAAAAGGAAACAGAAAATAATTAATTTGCAGAGGGAGTTCCACCAAATAGAAGCCAGCCAACTAGACAGCCTCCTCTCTGAACTCTGCAAACTGAAAGAGAGAGGTTATAAGCGGGTCAGGTCAAATCAAATGTAGCAGTCATGCTGGAAGTACACATCAATCAGTTCCTTCTCTGAAGGGGGTCTTTTAACAATCTGCACCAGTGGTTCCCAAACCTTAACAACCTGTGAACCCCTTTCACTAAAATGTCAAGTCTCGCGACCCCTTCCTAAAAATGAGTATTTCCAGGGATTTTCTCCTTACCTGAGTAAAAATGATAAAAGCAGTGATCTTGATGATAAAAAAAATTGCTTTTATGGCATGCTTATTACACACTATTACTTCTTAATTATTATCATTACACTATTTTTATTACATTATGAAAACAGCAATTCTTTTCCAAGATCTCAATTTGTAGCTTGTATCACTTTGAATAAGCCAGTTATAAGACAAGGCTCCTATGTTTCATCAAAGAATATCAGATGTGAAACAGCATGAAGGTATTTAAGAAGCCAACTCAAAGAGTTCCTCCTACACAAGCATTCAGGTCTTGAGCAGTCCAGGCAAACAACACGTTACAACAAAGCTTAAACTTATTCTTAATAATAATTTTCAAAACAGTGCGAGGTGCCTATTTAATTATAAAAACAGCAAAAAATATCTACCAACCTTCCCATTTCTTATAAGGAGTCTTGACGTTTAAATCTCCTCAGTGGGATATATATGCTTGCTTTGATCTGCTTAGTCCTTGGAAGTCCAGGAGCTCTGGACTGCTGGCTCTATGCTGCCCAGGGCCCCTAGGGACAGCTCTGTCCGCCATTAGGGAATTTTTTGTAGCATTTCACAAAGCCAGGTTTGGGAACCACTGATCTACACCAATGACAAAACTTTGAATTTAATTGGGTGGCTGCCAGACAGCAAGTGTAGCCGAATGTAGCAATGGGAGAATAATGTTAATACAGCTAATGCTTTTCATCAGTAGATCTCAAAGCACTATATACAAGAGTTACAAATCATTATCTCCATTTTACAGATGGGGAAATTGAAGCATCTAGAAGTGAAATAACTTGCCAAAGGTCATCCAGCAACCCAGGGGCAGAACTAGGAATTGAACCCAGGACTCACAAGTACCTGTCCTGTGCTCTCTCCACTACTCATTTTTTTCTTCAAGTCCTCCCCAGTGAATAGCTATAGTGCCTGCTCCCACAGCCGCTCTGAGATTTACCCAACTGCAACAGACTGGTTTTCACTTTGGTGTCATGGTTTCCGCTGTTGTCCAAAGGTCCTAAACATCAACAGAGAGAACCGAGGGGGCCCTGTTCTGTTCTCTTTGTGGCACAACTCAGCAAAACACTGAGCAGCAGCAGCAGAGGCACTGGGGATGGCTGCAGGCTCAGAAAAGCAGCACTAATAGTTAGAAGGGTTTTTTGGTTTTGTTTTTAATCTTGAAGGAGATTTTGAATGAAAGCTTTGACTCAGCACAAGGTAACAGAGCTTATCTGGGAAAGCTTCATAGTGGTTTACTCAAGGTTTAGCAATGAGAATGGGTAGGTGGGCCAGTGTGTGTGTGTGTGGGGGGGGAATAGTCAGGTGGGATGGATTGTAGAGGCATAAGGGGAGTGGGAGGGTAGGATGTGGGTACTTGGGCTGAGGGGGGCAATGAGCGGGATGAATGGTGAGGACAGGAAGAGCATGTGAGAATGGGTTTGCGGATCAGGACAGTGGGAGAGCGTAGGACGGTGGGTGCAGGGGGCTGGAGGAACATTTGGCGTATGGCTAGGTGGATGCTGGGGAGCGTGCAGGGGTGGAGCAGTGAGTGTGTGGAAGTGAAGAGTCAGCATCTGCAGGTATGTGGGTGGGAAGGTCAGTGGGGACCAGGGGGAGCACGTGGGTGGGATAGCGGATGCCGGGGCGGGTGGGAAGGGGACAGATGCAGGGGAGAGTGGGAAAGACAAGGGTGCAGGGGGAGGGTGGAGATGCAGGAGGGGGAGAAGGACACAAGGGGCAGGGGGTGAGGGTGCTGGGGGAAGGGAGGCCATGGGGTGCTGTGGAGGGAGGGAAGGACAGCGCGGGAGGGCTGGGTGGAAGAGGACAGACAAGGACAGGACATGCTGGGGGAGGGGGAACGACGGGGGTGTAAGGGGCAGGATGCACGGGGAGGAGGAGGAGGAACAAGGGGTGCAGTGGGGGAGGACAGAAGAGGGGGTGCAGGGGGAGGGGTTGCACTGAGAGGGGGTGCAGGGGGCGGGGGAAGGACAGAGGAGAGGGACCAAGGGGTACAAGGGAGGGACGGGGGTGCAGAGGACGCAGGGGGTGGGGGTGCAGGGGAAGGTCCCTGAGAGCCGGAGGGCTGGGGGTGAAGCCGGGGATCCGGGGGCGAAGGCCGGGCCCGGGGGGTGGATCCGGGGGCGAAGGCCGGGCCCGGGGCCGAGGATCCGGGGGGCGCGGCCGGCCCGGCACTGACCTGTCACGCTGGCTTGGGCGACCCGCTGGATTATCGCCTTCATGGTGCCGCGGTCGCGGAGCCAGGCCCGGCCGGGGATCAGCGGCGGCGCGGACAGCGCCGGGGTCCGGGAACCAGCGGGCGCGGCCGCCCCCTGCAGGCCCCAGCGGGCAACTGCAGCATCCCGGGCGGGAGCCATCGCGGGGGAGGCGGGGATGAGCTCTGCCCGTTGGAGGGAGGGGAACCGGGACAGCCCCTATGGGGAGAAGGGGGTGGGCACTCCCATAGGGGAGGAACAGTCCCGAGGCGGGGGGTTGTGCAGCAGCCCCTATAGAAAGACGAATAAAGGGGACAGGCCCCATAGAATGGGGGACACTCCCCATAGGAGAGGGAAATGCAGGGGCAGACCCCATAGAATGGGGGATACTCCCCATAGGAGTGGGAAATGGGGGGCACTCCCCCTAGGAGTGGGAAATACAACTGTCTTCCTTGAGAATGAAATCAGGACGTTTGCTCAGGTACAACGATCAGGAGAGGATCTTGCTTTCCAGGTACAAAGCCAGTCTTGGACATGAGAGAGCAGGCTATGATGCTCTGCCAGTCAGCGAAAAGTCTGCTGCTGATCCTGGTTGTTTTTAATACAAGGGAAATCTCTACAGGTGAGAGCCCCTGGTTTTTGCTTTGTGATTGGCTTTAACCACATTTATGTTAGCACCACCCAAGTGACCACATTAAACAGCGCTCCGCACATGCTGCTATTCTGTTGCCAAAGAAAGGGCCACTTTCCTCACAAAATTCCTAAGAGTCATTGTGTTGCCGCTTCCTTTGGCCTTTAGCTTACCCACTTGACAGTACGTGCTAAGGGTAGTTTTAAAGACAGAGCAGAAGGCAATGAGAGTGAGCTTTTTCAAGATCACCGCAGCACTGAACTGTAAGGATGATACTAAGTATGTCACCTAGCCCCACAGTGGACCTGCCCTCTGAGAAATCGGGATGGTCTTCTATGACTTTGGCCAGATTCTAGAATACAAAATGTTAGTGTAGTGTCATTCTTTTTTTTGGCTGTCATAACCCATCGCAGTTCAAGCCTATTGATAACTGAGCCTGTAAAGCTGAATCTCGGCTTTGTTAAACAAAAAAGGAAGGCACCTGACTTTTTCCATGAGAAGTCAGCCTGGACAACATGAACCCACTACATTAAGGGAAAGGTGTAAAGGAGCTAAAGTAGACATCCACACAGTCATGATTGGGGAGTATCCTAAAGAATAATTTTACTACCCACCCCTGCTCAGCAGACCAGCCATGTGCAAAGTAGTGCGATAATCACAGAATTTGGGTAAATTTGGGAAAGGAAAAGCAGTAAAAAAAAATTAACAATCTACCCAAAAACCGCCAAAGCCAGTATTACATGGAAGACTGACTAGATTCTTTAACTCAGTAAACCTCCACTCCCATCCCCTTACTAAAATCTTTCTTCGGCTGTTCACTCACCATTTCACAGAGCAGCACAGACGCACCTTTCAAAGTAAATGCAAATATCTCCACTGATGGACTCACCCCTTACCTACACTACATACTAGCAGATGTCGATAGTCATGTATAAGGCTTCTGTATTATGGAGTTTTGACTATCCTGAAGGTAGTACACACTTATGTGGTTTTTGTTTTACAGTCCTTGGCAATACCTCAAGCAGGAATTTCTTTTCCTGAACAAAGTTGATTTCTTTGTCCTGTGTTTCAAATACTGCTCAATTCATGGCTTTTCTTGTAGTTTTTTTTAAATCTACTTCACTTTAAACAATGCCTAACTGTAATAAAAAATGCATTACTTGTGGATTAGCATCACGACTGTCAACATGGAATTGGGAATACTGATTAGTCCAGGGGTCGGCAACCTCTCAGAGGTGGTGTGCCAAGTCTTCATTTATTCAGTGAAATTTAAGGCTTCACGTGCCAGTCCGGAAGGGGTGGGGCTTTGGGCAGAAGGGGTCAGTCCACCTCCACTTTGGGGTTTCCCCAGCAGGCTCCTGCCAGCTGGGGGCCCGCTGCCTGCCCCACTCAGCTCCTGCTGCTAGCCTGGGTATAGGGAACCCAGGTTGGCAGCAGGCTGGCAGGAGCCTATGGGGGAAACCCCAAAGCAGCGGCAGGCTGAGCGCTTAGCCCGCCGCTGCTCTGGGTTTTCCCCCGCAGACTCCTGCCAGATGGGGTCTCAGCCCACTGCCAGCCTGGATTCCCTACATCCAGGCTAGCAGCGGGAGCTGAGTGGGCCAGGCAGTGGGACCCCAGCTGGCAAGGGGCCAGCAGGAGAAACCCCAAAGCGGCAGCGTGCTGAGCCCTCCGCCGCGTGTCAGAGGAAATCGGCTCACATGCCACCTTTGGCACACATGCTGTAGGTTGTTGACCCCTGGATTACTTAGTTAATACTATAAATCCAGCAGAGGAAGCATAAAATGTCTCTTAAGCACTTGCCTTTTAAAATTTTCTAGTTTTGTGATTAATCCAGAAGATGTTCTTTCCCCACCCCCATTATAATTTGAAGATTTTTTAAGTACTGCAAAACAATCAAGATTTAAGAGATTAAAGATGTTACTGTATTCCCAATCTGAAAAGTTATTCTAAAAATAGCATTTCATATTTACTGCTCTATGATTTCCACATCATGCGTGTTCAGTTAATAAGTTTTTTTAAAAAAAGTTGCTTCCATAGATGCTACTGCTATAAAATCCTGCTGAGCTCTGAAAAAATCAAACTATGTTCTTTCCATAGTCTATCTTTCCATAGATCTTTCCATTGATCTTCAATAACCCAGATGAGATTAGGGTGACCAGATGTCCCGATTTTATAGGGACAGTCCTGATTTTTGATATTGGCTCCTATTACACCCCACCCCCATCCCAATTTTTTACACGTGCTGTCTGGTCACCCTAGATGAGATGTAATATAAGCATAAACTTATGCCCAAATAAGTTTGTTAGTCTCTAAGATGCCACAAGTACTCCTCATTCTTTTTACACATAGTGAACTGATCTGTGGAGTAAAGTAGTGCTATTCTCACTGACGTGCTCTTCGGATCGGATCCACATTTTTAAGTTGTTGCTAATACATCTTTAATTATAAAAAAAATGGCTTCAAGAAAATGGTAGAACAGTTGAGTCATGAACACAGACATAGCTATTGGTGAGAATGCAGTTAATATTGGGCATATTTACACCTTTAACTTCACTCCCTTTGGAAAAGGGAGGTAACAGGTGAGTTACTCCTATTGAGTGGTGTACACTTGTGTCACTTAATTTTGTTTTTAAGAGTTGAATTTCTATATTCCTTTAAGTTGTAAAATGGGAATGGAAGTAAACAAAATGAGGACTCTGTCAAATGACAACAAAGTGAATTATATTTCACTTTACTAGAAGAGTAGTTGGTGTCCAAGATTGTCTCACATACACAATCTCTAAACTGACTCTGCAATTTCTTATTACATGATCAAAGCTAAAGCCCTAGCAGCGGAAATCATGTTAATTTAGTAGACACTACATCGTGTGCAATATCATTAAAATAAACTTCAAACTATACAGATTTAATTATAGGAAGTTTAATAATTTGTAACTTAATATTTCAGGCCTCTAAGAGTTTCTGGGAAAACACTGCCTTGAACAGAGTTGAAAAGGTTTACTAGGCTTTGCAAATTGTTCTGGGGTGTTTTTTGGGGGGAAGGGGGAGTTGTTTTGTTTTTTATCTGAAATAGAATGAAAACTGCTCTTCAAGTAAAAACTTTTCATATCCAAGCAAGCCATCTTGATGCAAATCATTTCTCTTGTATACATATCAAATTCCTACTTTCCAGGATCAGTTACTTTTCTGGACCAGGGCCATCATCGGTTGCAAAGGATGATTCCACATAATCATGCAGTCCAGTTGTAGACTGTACAACATTCTGTTTATACATTATTGTTGACGTTAAAAAGGGGATCTGCTGGTTTCTCCGTGGGAGGTGTTCTTTCTTCACCTAATTTAAAAAAAAAAGTCACTCTTAAGCACTCATTTCCCTCCTTATGGTTGCCAACACAGTTGTATCAGGATACTGTAACAACTATATTTTTATAGTTCACTAAATTGCATCCCAAAATTTAGAAATGAATAAATGACATTTTTAAAAACAAACAATCATTTAATTTTTATAAACTAACTGAAATTTAAAACATTTGAAAGAGTCAATCTGGTACTGGCATCGGAAGCCATAATGCTGATAAACACCAACACCAATTAACAACATTGATAGCCTTTTCTACACTATCCGACAATCAGTTATAAAACCAGATTGAAATTTTGGGTATATTCTGGGGAGATTTACAAGACCACTGAAAGCAAGACTAATCCTAAATATATTTGACACATGTGTAAGCCATGTGGATTTTGTGTCTGCGGACATGGTGTATTTTACAAGAATGTTGAGAGAACAAAATGGTTCTTAGCACCTTCAGTGTGTCCAGCATAGACAGAGCCTAGGAGTGAAAAGCTCAGTCTCCAAGATCATTCATGTTTGGCCCTCTCCTGAGGCTTGCCAGTGTGTCAATGCTGGGTTTTTCAACAGCCTCAGCATTACTGACATTTCTAAACTAAAACGAACACAGGAAACAAAATGTTTTTGAAACAAAACTGGCAAGACTTCTTTATATCTTATCCAGCAGCAAATACGGGAGTGAGCTTCCCTCCCGCTTATGCCCTTTGCCGATCACTTTCAAGTCAAGAGCAACTCACCAACTGAACCGGGGCTTAAGTATTTACCGAGCCCTTCCTTGAACCGCTAATGTTGCGGGCACCGTTCAACGCGTCAACAATGGAGCGTGAGTGCAAAACTGCAGGCGCCCCCCCCACCCCGAGTACGGGCTCTGTAGGCACGTTTCTGAACGGCCAGCGCTCCCAGCCGCCGCTAATCGCTCCGACGTTCAAGTGTGGACACGCAAGTCAGGCACCCGTCATAGGGAGCGCACCGAGGCCTCCCTGTGTCAGTTTCCCGCCCCTCCCCCGGAACCCCCGGCAAAGCCTAGGGCACTGCCAGGGCAGAAGCCCTTGCCCAGGCGGCCAGGGAAAGGGCACCACACACGCTGCTGGACAGAGGCCAGGCTGCATCCAAAGCCCCCACCCCGAGATCAACCCCCGCCCCCAGCCGGGGGGCGGGCCTAGCCCCACCCCCACGAGACACCTCCGGCCCAGGCAGGCCTCAGGCGGGCCCTGCCCGTACCGGGCAGCAGCTGCCTCTTGCCCCAGTAGTGGAAGTAAACGATGCTGCCTAGGATGGTCCAGCTGCCCAGGGCGTACAAGACGGCAAAGCGCGTCTTCCAGCGCAGCGCCCGCTCCGGGGACATCATCCGAAGGCCGCGCCAGAGGCCAGCAACGCCTGCTCCTATTGGCTGTGCGCCGCGCCGGCACCCAGCAACGCCTGCTCCTATTGGCTGTGCGCCGCGCCGGCACCCAGCAACGCCCGCTCCTATTGGCTGAGCGCATGAACCAATCGGGTGTGGCTCCCGCGTTGCGCGAGGCCTCCTCCAAAGGTTACGCGAGCGCGTGACGGGGAGGCCGGGTCTTGCGCAGGCGCACTGCCCTGGCCGCTGCGATGGAATGGGGACGGGTCCTCCCCAGAGCCCCCGCCCTCGTGCGCGCTGTGGGGCGGGAACACCCGCAGCTCTCAGGCCCCTGCAGCTGTGGGCCGGATGGAGGCAAATCACAGGCAGCAACCTCCGGGCTGCTAAAAAAGGGGGTGGAGCCAGCGCCGCTCGCTGCCCCCGCCTCCAGCACCGACCCCGCAACTCCCATTGGCCGGTTCCAGCTATAGGGGTGGGGCTTGCAGGCACTGGCCGTGCAGGGAGACCCGCTGCCCAACCCCAGGGGCCACAGAGACAGGCTGGCAGCCGGCCGCTTCCAGGAGCGGTGTGGGGCCATAGCAAGCAGGCAGCCTGAGCGCTACTGCCCAGCCCCCTGCGAGGCGCCTGCCATTAGCCACGCTGGGCCAGACCCGGTGTCAGGTCAGAGCCCCTCCTGCACCCAAACTCCCCCCCCCCTCCAGATCCTGCATCCCCACCCCCAGGTCAAAACCCCTCTAGATCCCTGGGCTCTGAGGGAGAAAGACTGCAGGGATCTGGGCTCTGGCGGAGGAGAGGTTGTGAGGGTCTGGACCTCTGGTTGGGGTTGGGGAGGAGAAGGGGGCAGAGAAATAGGAACTGGGTTGCTATAAGGGTTTCTTTAACTCTCTACTCCTAGGAAAAATTGTGGGTCTGTATTGTGTGTGTGTCTGCAGATGAGTGGTTTTAAATAGAGAAAATTAAATGCAGAGAATTTTGATATATTAACAAGTCTTGAAAAAAAACTCACATTCTAGGATAACTATGGGCAAGAAATGTTATTTTTGGTCTATATAAAAAGAGTTACATTCAACAAAGCCAATATTAAATTCCTGTAATTACAATGCAAGTCAATTTAGATGGTAACAGAGCTGGAAATCAATAAAGATAATTTAGCTAAGAGTCCTTATGTTTTTGATCAACATAACCCTATATACAGGAGCAAGTCTGAGTCTTAAGATGAAGCATTCTAAGATCTCAAGAACAAAGAAAAAGTTCAAGTTCACAGTGTACTTTATTGTGTGATAAAATCTACCTCTCGGCATACATGCCTACACACATACACACAAGTTCAGTCCAGCACTAAATATTAATGCTCTCCTCCATTCTTATTTTTCATTAGTACAGTCCCCCTTGTACCTGATGAAGCTGCTGAAAGGCAAGTTACTGTTTTTTAATTATTTTACACACAAGCCATTAAAGTTAATCTAAATATGTATTAATATCTATATCAGTTAACACATCCTTGGGCTGCAATGTATGAAAAAAATAAAGATCAGAGAGACCACATAAAAAGAATACAAATAAATTAAAAACTAAAAGAGCTAAGTACAAAACTCCCCTTGAATATTCCTTTTGTGTAATATTTAAAAGCCTTGATCTCAAAGAGGGAAAGGAATGTAGTAAGTTTTTCCACACTTAATTGTTACCATGATCTCGGTCATTCTTTGCTTTTTCTTTTTCCCCCCTTCCCTTTTTTGCTTTTTTTTCCCCACTTCCTTGTTAAGTCAAAGTTATGATGCACTTGACACTGCCAACTTTTTCAGATGATCCATAAACACCTGGAGACTAACATCATCCGTCAGGATGGGAGATCCCAATTCCTACAATAATATAAAATAAATTAGTAAATAACTGTAAGCACAAAGCAAACATGGTTACCACTAGGACTGTTCTGAAAGGATGCCAGGCTTCAGTGCTCTGTCCTAATTGCCTGCTAAATCAATTGCATAAGGATATATTGGGAAAAAGCTACTTGGTAACAAAAGCAACAATAAAATTCCACATTGTGGATTCCCAAAAGAATACACAGTAATGAAATATTTATTATTATTTGTGAAGCAACTTGTGTATCCCTGCCCCAGAGAGTTTACACAGATAAAATAAAGGTAGAGGAAGAATGAATAGTCACAAAATCAAGCACATTGTCTTCAGATGCAGTACACTTATACCTGGTGGGTTGATTCATTTATTATTAATATTTTTTCTCTGTGTGCTAATGTAAACTAGCTGTGATCTAATAGTATCAGACTAGTTAGTGAAGGGAGAGCAATAAGATATTGCAGACAACATTTTCAAACCTGACTGCCTGAAGCTTTGGAAGTGCAGCCTAAATCAAAGTAGCTTGGTTTTCAGAGCTGCTGAGCTCTGGCAGCTCCCAAGGAAGTCAGCAAGAGCTGCAGGTGCTCAGGACCTAACAATCGGATAGATTATCACTAATGATCACATTACCTTTATTTAGGATCTCAAATTTTAAAAAAAAATAGTAGCTTAACTTTAGACATCCAGGTCTGAAACTGTTATCCTAAATGTGCAAGTTGTTTTTGTTCATCAAATTGTTCCCTGTTAATATAGTTTAGCTAGTATATTCTAATCAACTGATATTTACTGTAATGAGCACAAGATGTACGTCTAGGTTATAAAGAAAGTCTGGCTCCTCAGAATTGAGGAAAATCTGGTTTCTCAGAACTGCCATTTCTCAATTTTGAAATACTGTGACTATCAAAGTCAACACCCAGCAATTCCATTGTCAGCTCCATTGTTACAGGGAGATATTTTCTCCCCTCACAAAACATGACAGATTTTCAAATCATCACAGCATCAGTGTCTGTGAAAGTTTCTAGCAGGAGAGGTCTAAAGCAACCAAGAGGAACAAAGCTAAGGATGAGATCCAATTGTTCATAGCCTAATGCTATGTGATTAAAAAGCAAATAGAATGGGGAAGGAAAATATAAATTAAAAAATGTGTGCATCTTATATATGCATGCTTCTGTCCTTCCTCCAACAGTAGTAACTCCTTCATAACTCACCTGTCCCCACGCATAGAGGTTATTGTGAGTCTGAGAGGGGTTCACTTTAGACAAGAGGAAGCGGGCCTATAAAAAAACAAACAAAATATTACAAAAATAATAAAATAAAGAACATCAACCCCTTCAGGACTTACCACCACCACCCCCAGGGCACCACAGCAGTCTGACTAGCCTTTGCTTTCAGGCCCTTGTCTAGAGACTTTTTTTCCAATTTCACTTGAACTGATGTCCCATTAAAGTTCAAATGCAATAGCTATTATGGATATCACTATGGTAACCACATGATGCAATGGTTTTCATCTCTTGATCACTGTAATAGCTAACATTTGACCAATATTTTTGGACATCAATTACTGCTGCTAACTGATGTGGCAGTTATGTCGCTTTTATAAGGGGGTATGATAAGCAGAGAAGGGAATAAGAGGAAGATAAAGCTAAATAGCTCCTTATTACCAACAGCATACAGATGATACCTATATTTATTGCCTTTTTTTCCCCGAGGCACGACTATTCCCTCTTGTTGCTAGTTATGAATGCTGCCATAGGCTATGGAAAAGAGAATGCCATAACAAGGCTTCTAATCCACTGTGACTCAAACAAAGTTGCCAGGCTCAAAATCCTGGCAATTTTATTCCTCTAAAAAGAAAACCTTCAAAAATCCTATATTTGACAAAGTTAGTGCCGCTGGAAAAAAACAAGCTCACAAATCCATCCTCCTTTACATCTCTTTCTGAATGCAATAGGTACTAAATCTTGCACTCACTTTCCCTACCCTGCACTTTGGGGTTAGTTTGGCAAAAGTGCATGGCAACAGTACTTAAAAAGAAAAAAATGCTTTTGCAGGTTTCTTCTGGAGTAAAACTATCCTGCTGTTGCAACACACAATGCTAATTCAGTGGTGCAGTCAGGAGCAATGTGAAACTGATGAGATCCAATGTTTTCACTCTGATGCTGCCACTAGGCCCTGGGACAAGCGCTTTGAGAAGAATCAGCACAAGCAGGATCATCTAACTGAAGAAGTTAATAGTAGATCACTGACTTGGACCACAAACAACTACAATCCTTCCACCGCTAGGAACACCAGTCAGCCACAAGCACTATACACTGAACAAAGTGCATCCTTTAAACAGGGATGGATTAAGTGGGAGCTAACTAGGACCTGTAAAGTAGCTTTCGGGGAATACTGATTACTCAGCAGTAGAGAACAACAGATAGAATTACAAAGAACTTTTTCGACAATATTTGCTAGGACAGTACATTGCACTGAATGCATTATCTAAGCTAGATACATTTTGATATGTAACAATCATTTATTCTCCATGTAGTATTTCATCTGACCATTTTCTTTTTTGCACCCTTTTATTTCAAAGGCCTGTCTCAAGAACAATTTCTAAAGTATGCTTTTAAAACAGACTGTTAGTGGTAAGGGCTCACAAGGAAAGATATATAGGCTGTACACTGAGGGCTGAATGACTGCAAAGTTATTTGGTCTACAGAATCAGCTCATTACTAAACCTGAAACTACAAACTCGCTTCATTCAAAACTAATATATATGTGCTCCTAGATAAGGCTTTACCGTACCTGACTGCCTCCATGTTCAGCATTAATATAACGCGGCATTGGGAATCTAGTCTGCAATATTTCCTGGGCATCATCCAACGGGGCTTGCAGTAAATGCTTGAAGTTTTCATATTCAGGCATGTCTTGGTAGCCAGCTTTCCGCCACTGTGCAATCGTCTATCGGAGGAAAAGAAAGAAAGTAGGAGAGAAGTCTCCATGCTACCCCTCACTTCGTAACGTTTGTGTCTTTGCTTTAAAACACTACAATGTTACAGGACACATATTTTTAGTATTTAGTCAATTATTTTGTCTTTTTCTAATCCTGAATTCAAATAAAGAGTTTGCTAACAAGGTGAAAACCTCAGCACAGCATTGTTAAAAATTGCTATTTCTGAGTTTAACTAAGACTTAAATACCATGGCAGTAGTAATTTTCTTGGACTTTTTATAAGGCTACAGATACCTGACAACTGCTCCACTCACATACAAATTTACCCCTTCCTTCCACAGATTTCACCAAAACAGCTGATTGGCTCCAATTGCAACATTACAGGAAGGGGATGATTTCTTCAGACATCACTGAAAGATCTATTCTCCTGTTTGACTCAGGTGTATGTACAACTCACATTCATATTACTTAGACCTGTGTGCATCTCTCTTGCGAAAAATAAATCTCTTAGAAAAACAGGAAGCACATAACTGAGCCATTGCAAACTGATATACCTTGAGAGGCAATATTGCAGAGGAATTAACACTGGTGTCATTACACTAGCCCAAGATTTTTAAACAGCTCATTTTACACACACAGTAATGGTGCACAGTAACAAGAGAAAGACATATGATTTGCACTTTACCTCGCCAAGATAGATTACAATCTGGAAGAAAGTATCCATCAGCAGAATTCTGTCAGCAAGAATGCTGCTGCTGTCCAAAAGCACAGGCTGGGAAAGATAAAATTAGAAGTCAGTCACCATGATGCCCTCAGAACTGTATTAAATTTCAAGTTCAGTGCAACAGATCACTGTACTACAGTTGGTACGCAACAGAATCAATAGAATGCTAATCAGTCTGAATAAGCAAATTTCAGAGTGTAGCCAATGACACAAGTATTGCAGAACGAATCGTTAAGAGACCAGCTGTTGCAGGAAATATAATGTGTAGAAAAGCTATTTTTCAACTACATGAGCTTGATTTGAAATGATCTTGGACAAGAATCTCTTATCGAAAGAATATTATGTTTACTGTATGTTCACAACTTTAGAATTTTAGAAGAATATCCTTGTCTTTGAAATACAAATATTTTTCTGGACCATTTGTATAAAACAGTACCATTTTGATGACTGACTACACACCATTAAGGATTGTTCCAAAGCTCTCTGCTCAACACAGCAAGTGAACGATTTACCTCGGGTGGTCCAGAGAAAGAATAGGAATAAAGAATTGGCTGGATCATGATGAGGGACTGGGTCAGATCTTGTCTGGCAAAGTGATGACGGTAATAGGAAGATTCATCTGGGCTGTTATTAAACACTTGAAGAAAAGGAGATCGTCGCAAGTGGAACATAAACTACGTTTACATAGAAAGATGAATGAGAAAAGAAAAGAAAAAAAATCAATGGATATTCACAAGTCCAGTCTGAATGTACAATAAGTTACTGCCAAAGTCTTTCCTCTAACTCTTTGTAAGCTTCATCTACCAGTCATTTACAGCATTTAACTACATGCCAAGGCGTTGACTTGCATCACAACAAATTTAGAAATCATCAGACAATCATAATTGTGTGTTTTATTAACATTTCTCCTGGTAACTGCTTTTTTCCACATTTCCACGTCAGTACAAAGTGGAGTCCTTACCTGGGGATACAGAGAAAATGAATCTGACAGTCTGAAGGAATTCGGATCATCCTTGTTATATTGTCCAAACTTCTGACACTGTTGGAAGGAATGCATATATTTCAATCTGGGAGTGGATGGGGGAGGAGGGATGAGGCGTTTGTTTCTTTCATACATTCTGTATTTGTAAGAATTTTTACAAAGTAACCAAGATAATAAGAGAATACCAATGGGTAATACAGAGAAACATTACACAGTGTAGTGTCTCCAAACCTCTCACTGCTAGAAACTGGGACTGGATAACACAGGATGGATCACTCTATAATTAACCTGTTCTGTTCATTTCCTCAGAAGTATCTGGCATTGGCCACTGTTGGAAGACAGTATAGTGAGTTAGATGGACCTTTGGTCTGACCCAGTATGGCCGTTCTTATCACATTATTAATTAAGTCACTAATGTGTGGGGCCTATTGCTGGAATAATGATTGGACTCCATCTTCACTTATCATATTTTAGCATGTAAATACATATGACAAGCTTAGTACAAAGGTCAGATTCAAAATAAAGGGAAAACAAATTGCTTCCAGAAATATCATGTTTTTTATTGGATCAGTTATGATCTGATAGCCAGCTCTCATTTAATGCTTCGTATATCACATCACTTAGGCTTCATTATGGCCCAGGTGTCTTGTATGCTATGAAACACTGGCTGGCCCAACATTCCCTGGCTCTGTGACAGCAGAATGGAAATTCTGCAACAGCATCATTGAAAATTGATGGTTTTAATGACTGAAATATGCAAATGAACACTGCAAATAAGTGCAGTGGTCAGTCCCTCGCATTTGTTTTAGTATTCAATTCACTTTTACTCACTGACCCCACATTTTCAGAATTGGATATACCACAGATTTTTGTACTAACACAACATAGCTGCATTCTAGGCTATGTCTACATTTCAAAAGCCACTGCAGCTGGACTGCTGCAGCACTTCAGAATAGATACTTATCACAGCGACAGGAAGGGTTCTCCCATTGCTGTAGTTAATCCACATCCCCAAGAGGCGGTAGCTAGGTCAAAAGAATAATTCTTCCATTGACCTAACACAATCTACATGAGGACTTGGGTCATCTTAATTCAGGGTATACAGTCTTCATACCCATGAGCAATGTAGCTGGGTCAATTTAATTTGTTAGCACAGATCAACCCTAAAAGCCATTGGGGCATAGCTGGAGATTTAGGCACCTGGGATTTTTGGCACCTGTAGAAGAGTTGGATGCAGTCTGGAGTTGTAATACAATCACGTGAGCTGGAGGATTCTGCTAAAATGATCAGTAGTGGCGTAGTTGATGTTTATGGGCTGGTCTACACTGGAAATGTACATTGGCATAGCTATGTGTCTCAGGGCTGCGAAAAATCTATATCCCTGAGAGTTGTAGCTGTGGCTATCCCGCCGTGTACACAGCACTAAGTTAATGGAAGAATTCTTCCGTTGATCTAGGTACTACATCTTGGGGCGGTGGATAACTACAGCAATATCCTCCCCTCCTGTCGCTGCAGCGAGTGTCTACATTGAAGAGCTACAGCAGTGCAGCTGTAGCATTTTAGGTGTAGACAGAACCAACGTTTACACTGTTTCAGATTTAACCCACTAAGATTCGCTCGTCACACTTACCAATCTGATTAGCTGCCTGTCTAGCCATCGCAGTACATCAGGTCCCTCCTCTGACTCAGCTCTGTAGACTCCCAGACGAGCCATTAGCACTGCGGCTACTTCCTGGTCAAACGCCGCTTCTATGTGTTGGAGCTGACTCTGTGCATCTGCCCAACTGATAATAGCAAAGTTAGTGCTACATACATTCATCTTTACCAAGTACAAAACATGGCTCATGCTGTACAAGCAAAACACCCTGAGCCCAATCCACTGGAAAAATTCAGAAATACAGACTACACTAATGCTTCTGCCATCCAAGAACAATACAGTAGGGACTGGCCTATGGAGCTCACTTTCTGGCAATGGTGGTTACTCGAATGCGTCTCTGTGTACTGGAGTGCTGATACTGAGTGACAAACTGCACGGCGCCTCTGCCACCTTGAGGTATTGGTGCATTGTGCTGCAAAACAGAGGAATAAAGTGTTACTCTCAAAGAATTTATAGGGTAGTTACAGAAGTGCAAAAGAACATCAAGCCTGACTATAATTGCAAGCTTGAGTTCCGCTGCTCAAGAATGTCACTGGAAAATATATGGCACATTAAATAACCCCAGAATAAGCATGGAGGTTGCAGGTTCATTAGATACTTTGCTAACAGGCTCTACGTCAGTTGGGCAATAAAGGATGGGAGCAGTTTATCATCCCTACAACAGTGGAAACAGCACATCAAAGGAGTTGGCAGGATTGAATAACAGGAAGGGAAGAGAAAAGAGAGAAACAACAGCTCTTAGCTCTTATATAGTGCTTTTCCTCAGTAGAGCAAGGAGCATGAATACAGTCAGTGTGAGACTTTTTTCTAGCTATGAAGCTTGTTAATTGGTATCTCATATGTTACAAAGCGACCATTGTAATTACTCTTTGTGGATGTACTAGGCAGGTGATGGCTACTATAGACAATAGTATTCTGTAACTATACATAATTGAGGAAAAAACCTGGACTGACCTGATTCACCACTTCAAAATATATGGCAAGAGTTGAGCTGGGATCCAGGCTACAGATTTTCCACTGACATGTGCCTCCAATACCAAGTTCCTGGAGAGGGTTCAAGAGAAAGGGGTGATTTTTTCTCTAGTGCAGGATAAGTTAAGATCACCTTAAATTCTGACCAAAGGTTAGGCTCAGCACGTGTGCTCTACTGGAGCTCACACCTTCTTGATAAAAGTTAAATGACCTTGAAACCAGATCATTAAATGAAAGCTTTACTGTTTCACAGTAGAAGCCAGATTCAGCTGTCTTCTCCACAGACATCAGTCATCTCTTTCCACTGCTCAGCCAGCCATGGGACACATTAAGAAAAGCTCTACAGGAGACCCCCACTCCTCATTCAAAGACCAAGCATGTCACCTCCCCAATGCACCCAATTTCCTCTATCCTGGGGAGATGAACCCAACAGACACTCCCAAACCAGTCTCTCCTCCTTGACAGAACCTGGCATTGCTGTCAGACCACACGGCTGGCCAAAAGGCTTTGCACTGTTTATTTCCTTCTTTATGAAAGATTTTCCATGTCGGTGACTTACATTTTCAGAGACGCATGGCCCTTTAGCGTTTAGGGATACGCATGGTCCAATAGCCCCTGAGATTTTCAGCTCCCTAGAAGTCTAAAATAGGGTCAGAAAAGTTTGAAAATCAAATCAGTAAAACAAAGTACAGATCTGAAGCTTCAGAAAAATCAACCACTCAGCTTTAATCAGAAAAGACACTGATGATAAGAGGGATGAACTACTCTGCAGAAAGCTGGCAGGTCACATGGGGCGGCCTTCTTCTCCTTTCCAGCTGCTAAGTTACATTAAAAGATAGCTAAACCACATCCACTAATTTCCCACGGCAGCTGTTGTTGCCGTTGCCACAGGGATGTTGTGCAATCGTGAAGGGGAGAAAATGTAGCCCACGTGACTGTATCTCTGAACGTCACACTGTGATTAGAGTTTGAGAACCTCTGATCTGCATAATCAGATTTCAGACAAAAAACACAAGCCCACAATTGCCTGTGGGAGTAGGAAATTCTTCTTGACAAGTGTGGGCGAGTAGGGCTAAGCCATTCCCCTCTGCAAAGATTAAGTTTTCCCTAAGGAAAAACACCCCAAAATAATCTATTATCTGTGAAAGTGACAAGAATCTGATCAATTTCTTTCTCCAGCTGCCTGGGAAAGCCAAAAGCAATACCCTGGGCAAGCACTGGAGCTATTCAGAGTGGGGAGTTCAATGCCAGAAATGAAGGCAAGGGAAGGGGAGAGTAGCAGAGGGGTGCTTCAAGTCAGTGGGGCTCAGCACCAAGTACAGGGATCTTCCTGCATGGAACAGCTTGCAGGGCTGAGGAGTTAGGTTAGATACTGAGTGTCAGGATCTTAGGCCTGGGCTACACTGCAGGTGGATTCAAACTAAGATACGCAACTTCAGCTACAAGTCGAAGTATCTTAGTTCGACTTACCTGGCCGTACTCATGGTGGCGAGTCAACGGCGGCGACTCCGCTTACTCCTCTTGCAGAGCTGGAGTTCCGGAGTTGACGGGGAGCGAGTTCGGGGATCGATTTATCTTCTAAGCAAGATGCGATAAATCGATCCCCAATATATGGAACACTATCCGCCAGTCCGGCGGGTAATATAGATGTACCCTTAGAATTCCCTCAGACAGGGCTGGAATTTCCTCTAAACAAGCTTGGTTTCAAAACATACACTCTCTCTACGGTTGCTGCTTCCATCACTGAGAGCCGCGGGAAATTTAAAATAACTCACTAAAACGTTGCATGTTGCAAAATAAGCTTAAGTATTTCATTGTTTATATTCTACACAGAACCAGCTGTTTAACAACCTGTTAAATCAGAGTGCTCTTTACTGATTTATCTGTTCATTCTGTTAAATCAGCCCTATCTCTCACCTTCACTTCTAACATGGCACCAAATGCCATGCGGAATTCTCCGTTGAAGTCTTTGCTAAACACCCGCTGGAACGTCTGCTTGAAGAGAGAAGTGTTGAAAGAGTCTCCCATCACCATGTGACCCCTGGGAAGGGAAAATGACAAGGGAACTAAACGAGGATGGCTCTCTCCTACCCAGACCATTTTAAAAAGTGTCCATGGGAAACTGCAAAGTAAGGAACTAGCTACAGGGTGGGTGTATTCCAGTTCTCAGATCTGAACACGTGGCACCACCCTCGGGGCAGGATACAAAGGAGCAAGTTCTGAGTAACACAGAAATGGGAAGCACAGTAAGTGTTTATGAAAGGGGTTAGACTGATAGCCAGGGAGTTGTCCTTTAGGCCAGAGAACAGTTCTTGCAATGGCAGTGCAGTCTTCCCCATCTGTGTGCTAGAATGGAGATTGGGGAAATCTAATTCTAGGGCTGGAGGGTAGTTCTGTCTTTATCTGTTTATTTTCCAATGCATGAAGTGCACCTAACTCTCAAACTACTTGATGCCCTAGCAGTGATGATGCCTGACACATTACAGAACTCCCCAACCCTCAAACAACCACCAGCTAAATCCTCCTCTAATTAACTCACCTCCTCAAAAAAGCCCCAGTAAAAGGGTAGGGTCTAATAGTGCAGACTGAAGGTCTATCACACCAAGGAAGGAAAGGCAATTCTAGAGCTAAGAGTCTTCTATCAAAAACACCTTGCCTCCAGAAAGACCAGCATAGGGATTTTCCAGTTAACTGGCCCAGTAGATCTCAACTGGCAGATTAAAGAGACAGGCAGTCCCTACAATAATCCGTGTAGTGGTTGGCACCTCTGCAAATGTCACCAGCAAGGGTGCTACTCAATGCAAATTATCATGGTGTGTGGACTGGGGATATGAACCCACTAGGGACTGCAATGATTCTGAGCACGAGCTTCTTGACTCAGAGAGGCCAGGTATCCATAAGAAATTATAATTCTGCTACTACCCTGAAGCAAATTCAATCCAGTGCCCTAGCACCAAGCCCATAACCCAGCCTTCCTGGTCCCTGTAGAACACTTCATTTTGCAGGACACAGTGCAGGATTAACAAGCATTTAACATTATGCTCATAATGCCACTGCTCATAATGTGGCTGCTTAATCTGTTTTTCAACTCTCCTCTCTGGAAGTATCCTTGCTAAGTCTCAGTGAAATAAAACGTGTTTGTAGAAATGACAGCATCCAGGGTGCAGGAGTTGGTTAAAACATTAAACCACCCTTCTCTAAACAGGACATCTGCTTTGCCACTGACTGCATCAAAATTCATCCCATACAAGCTGTCCTGAAGTACGACCCTGCATTACTGAAGTTAAGGGCAGCTTTACCATTGAATACAACAGACACAAGATCAGACTGCTAATGCTTAGAATCTGGGAAATGACAACCATTGTTCACCTCCATACATTTATAGCCAACTAATCATTTCCTATACCACCTCAAAAGAGGGGGCTGTGCTTGCTCAGGGCCTAGAACATACCCAGTGAGATTTGCACAACACTTCATCTCCAGAAGGCCAGTCTGATCGAGAGCGCAGGCGTAGATATCAATGCAGTGGCCATTGGCTGCCGTGCGATTAGCTAGAATCTCATAGTGCTGTGGAGACAAAGGGCACGCAGAGCTTTTAAAACATTCCAACTGGCATGTAAGGGTTTCCTTGGGTTCTACAGCCAGGGCCAATGCAGGAATTTGCCCCAGGGGAAGCACGTTCTATTTTAATGGTGACATACCACCCCTAAAGCAAAGCCCAGAACCACAGTACACAACGAGCACTGCATTAGAGCTTGAATCTCACTTCTATGACCTTTGCTACCATCTCCAAACTGCACTGTACATTCAGAGTAAATGCAACACATTTTAACCACTTCTTTGTGTGTCAAGAAGACCTAGGAGTCATTTGGAGACTGACTGGTTCTCAGCAGGAGAAGCAAACTCTCTCTCATGCCGGGAAAAGAAGAGGGCTTAGCATACTCCTGGAACTGAGGGTCGGATTCTTCTGCCTGCCAAATGGCTGAGGAAGAGATGCTAAAATATCTTCCTGTTCTCCGGAGAAAAAACTGTGCTGGATGCAGACTGGGATTGAGGGACTTAGCCTTGAGTTTGGGATTTGGCAGAACAGAACCAGGTCGTATACCTTGACCTAGGTAGTAAAAGCAGCATTTGTATCTGAGGGAGACCCAGGTTCATGTCTGGGCATACAAGCGTCAGGGCTACGAAGAAGCAGTGTGCTTGTCAGGGACCCCATGGTTACAACACCATGAAATTTCAGATGTAAACATGAAATTAACTAATTTTAAAACCCTCTGGCTGTGAAATTGACCAAAATGGACTGCGAACCCTATTGATATGCAATCAGGCCACAGATCAAGTCTTTCAAATACTGAGACATACTTTACTGTCACCAATACAGACCTAGGATTAGCTCTTGGCTCCCTAGGGGTGGGTTAGAGCCGTGAGCTGGCAAAACCACGATGCCAGCACGTACCCCATGACACCTAAACAGATTATACCTAGGAGGTCAACGACATTGTTTGTGCAGCAGAAGCAGTGTCTTTGCTTTAGCAGACTGCAAGACCTACCTTTGTGGCCTTTTTCATGAACCGAGCATTGTCCTTCTCTATGTCATGCCAGGAACGAATGGGTGTTTTCAGTTCGTCTCCTACCACCATGCCAGGCCCTTGTGTTGGTGGCCCACCTGTAAACAACATTATTCTGGCCCCTGTGTTTGGAAATGTGCCCTAAAATAAAATTAAAGCCTTATTTTAGAGGTGGGCAGATTAAAGGACAGCAGTACTTTTAATATACTTCTTGGGACAAGGTCTGTGTCAACCTCTGTACAGCACCTAGCACATCAGGGGGCTGGTTCTGATCAGGGTGTTGGGATGCTCCCTTAATAAATAATTCCTGCCTTCTTGACATGGAATAGCAGGAACCGACACAGGGCAGATTTCATTCCAGGAAGCAGGACTGTATCTGCTTCCATCTCCCCCGCGTGCCGCAGTGATCTATCCACAAGACCAGTGTATGATTCCACAGAGATGTGGTGAAGCTTTGATGCATCTGAAAGCCAAATACTGTTTGTAAATATCTCTGAGATTCCCAAATGCCCTTAAACAAAACATCTTTCAAATATTATTTAAGCATAACTATCCCCGGCATCACACCCCAAGAGGTATCAAGTTGGGTCATTTTCCCATAACAAAGTTGAGTAGGTATTTCAAAAGTTAAGGGATATGACAAACACCACTGATGTCCGATATACAGGGCCCTACCAAATTCACAGCCGTGAAAAATACGTCCTTTCCTCTCGGGTGTGAACTAAGGGTGGTAATCCCGCGGCCCCCTTTCAATAGCCTTGCAACCTCCCCACCCTGACCACCTTTTGGACAAGGACCCCCGGGGTTACAACACCGTGAAATTTCACATGTAAACCTCTGAAAACATGAAATTAACTAATTTTAAAACCCTCTGGCCGTGAAATTGACCAAAATGGACTGTGAACCCTATTGATACACAATCAGGCCACAGATGAAGTCTTTCAAATACTGAGACATACTGGCCAGCACAGCATAGCCCCATTAGATTTTAATTTTACCAGATAATCTCACATTAAGAGTGGATTAGGATTACCTCCAATAAACCAACAGCAATTGACAAAGCTACTCCAGTCGATCGCAAGGGTCGCTTTCCCTGAGTCACTGGCCACGGGTCCCTCTGTAGTTCCCCAAGAAGATCTGTGAGGTTCATGTCAATCTTGTGTACAGGCTGCAGGAACCTGCAAGAATTCAAAATGAACAATTAGAAATCCTATTGGTTTGGTCTTTGCTGCCAAAAATTGTATCAAAGTAATGCACCTCTTACACCTGAAGTTTTCAAAACAACAGGCACAAGGAACAGATAAACAATTTGATCAGAGCAAGATACAAAAAGCACACAGCATGAGGACTTGGAAAAGCTACTCCAGCAAAGCCACGGAACGAGAGCTTTAGGAGTGAGTGCATGACAGAGAGCACGTGAGCTGGGACCCAACACAAGGAAACACAATTTAACCTGGAAACAAACTCCCCGTTTTCTAATCATTCATTATTCTGCTCGTCTTTTACAATATTATTATTTGTATTTCATTAGCGCCTGGGAGTCCCAGTCACAAACCAAGGCCCCATTGTACTAGGCGCTGTACAAACACAGAATAAAAAGGCGATCTCTGCTTACACTCCAAGTTTTCAAATGCTAGCTCCAAATGGAAATCCAGCCTGGATGGCGCTATTTTTGGAGTCTGTAGGAAACAGACACTATGAAAGCTCTATAGGCTGCTCAAATAAACCCCATCAATATAGATCTACAGGTGTGAACAAGTTATTGCCATTAGACAACAACTCAAGCCATCTTACAAAGGATTCCCTTTATGAAACCTGCATTTAGAGGCTTGGGTCCTACAGGTCATAATGTGACCATGGGCTCTGTCCTGCCCTTCTGGGATAGTGTGTTTCGCTGAGCCACTTACCTGCTTGAAATAGGTGGCTGTTCCTGAGGCTGAAGAGGTCTTCCCTGCTGAACAGGTACCACAGGCCTTGTAAGACCCAGCATATCCTACAGGACAGAGGGAGATGATGGGAAGGATAACCTTGATTACTTAAGCATCAGATCTATTATTTACTAGCTAGCTACCGATCCTAGGTACTTATCTAGCCCCGCTTCCCCTAGTATCTAATTGCTTCACAATCTCTAAGGTATTTATCCTCCTACACCTCTGTGAGTTTGCTATTCTCCCCATTTAACAGACAGAGGAAACCAAGGCATAGACAGGTTAAGTGACTCACCCAAGGTTATGCAGAAAGTCTACAGCAGGGCAGGAAATTGAATCCAGGTATCCCTAAGGTTAGTGCCCTAACCACTGGGCAATCCTTCCTATTTGCACTCTAAGAGCCAAGAGTTTGAAAAGGGGGGAATGTGATAAGAGACCTAACTGAAATTACACATTGGATTAAGTGCAGGAAGAGAAGGCAGAACACACCTGTATTTGCTTAGCTGTCAAGTCCTTGGTCCCTCTGAAAACATAGCTCTTGGAGATTCCTTCGCAGCTCAGTTCATGAACCTGGACCATTCTTCCAAATGTGATCAGCCCCACCAGTGCATCTGGAGGCAGCAGACTCAAGGACATCTGCAGGGATTCCTTCAGTGCTTGCAAGTCTTCCTCTTCCAGACACGTGTCAACAACGTAAAGGAAGATCAGTGGAGTCGGAGAACCTCTCTGTCATGGAAATAGAAAAATTTACTATGAATCTGTATATTAGGGTGGCCAGTCTGTGGCTCCGGAGCCGCATGCGGCTCTTCAGAAGTTAATACGCGGCTCCTTGTATAGGCACCGACTCCGGGGCTGGAGCTACAGGCACCAACTTTCCAATGTGCTGGCGCACCACCCTTTCCCCCTCCTCCTCTGAGCCTGCAGTGCCCTCGCTCCTCCCCCTCCCGCATGCCATGAAACACCTGATCAGCAGGTGTGGGGAGGAAGGGAGAGTGGGCGGGAGACTCTGGGAGCGGGGTGCGGGCTGACAGGGGGCTGCTGACGTATAACTGTGGCTTTTTGGCAATGTTTATTGGTAAATTCTGGCTCCTTCTCAGGCTCTGGTTGGCCACCCCTGCTGTATATGCTCTCAGTGACACTTATTATCCACCCTCCTTGGGCTGGGAATTATCATAATGAAACAAAATATTTTCATCAAAATGGTTATAGAAGTAAGAAAACTCTTATGTCTTTCACTCACAAATCTCTATTAAAAGTCAGCAAGTTAAAATATCTTGTTTCAGGAATATCACAGTGCTCCTCCTGAACCATAGAGAACAGCCACAACGGATCCACAACTGGATCAGCAAAAGATGGTCACCTTTTCTCATGACTGGAGGCATCAAGAACAAAGCACAATGCAGGCAGGACAAAAACCTGGGAGACACTTATCTCTCCATTGACTTACTTGAACTATGAAATTGGTTTTAGAGACCCACTGCTCAGTGGGTTGGCAGGATTGGGCCAGAGTCTAAGGGCTTGTCTACACACAGATTAACTCTGCAATGGGTTAAACTAAACCAGAACAAGGCACTCTTGTCCTGGAATATGGGTGTATGCACATGGAGTTATTCAGGAACATCTACTGCAGAACAGCTACTCCAGTCAATTTCCAAGTGTAGACAAATGCTTAGAATATGGCTTCTATGGCTTGTATTTCATCAGAATAGAGAACCTGGATGCTAAATGTAAGTAACTGCATCCACTTCCACTCTCCAGTCTTCACATGAAAGTTGTATACACAGATTTTAGAGGAAACCTATTTAAATAAAAAGCTAAAAATGAATGGCTTAACCCAAGAGATCAGACTAACAGCATGGGGTTTAAACTGTGCTTAATTAACCTAAAGACCAACTGCACTTTGCTCATGAAAACACTTTGTTCAAGTTGTCTTGAATCATCTTACAGCACACGTGTTTCAGATGTTTTCTGATAATCCCAAGCTTGACCACAGTGCACTTACCTGCACTATGTATTCGATTGTGGAAAACTGAGGCATAAGTTCTGCTGGCTGATTCATTTCGGATATGCCTGCATACGCTGGAGGGAACTAACAATGAGAAGCAAGGATCAGAACAAGCAAGTTAACTGTGCAGGTTATCTGAAGAAGTGTACAACAGCAGGGATATTGCCTGCATTATGAAGACTGGATGATGTACAAAGGAGGAAAGCTTTTGAATTCAGGTACATGTTGCTCAATTGTTTATTTCCTGGTACAGCAGCAAACTCTTTTACCTGAATAAAATGCAGCATTAGTTCTTCACTGCTTTTCATTATGAATGGATAGCAGTGTTGGTTACCAGCATGTGTATAGGTCTGAAGCACAATTCAATTAGAAAGTAACTGAGAATAGTTTAGTCAGAGGATATACACACACAGTGTTTCTGACAGCAGACATCCATTTCCAGCACAGCAAGTTTCACACTCAGAAGAACAAAAGACAATAATGAGCCCTGGCCTCAAGATGCACAAATAATATGATGTAAATGTAAGACACAAAAATAACTACAGATCAGCTGCCTGTAGCACACGCGGTGGCAAACAGCCACCGTCAAAACTGAACCATGACTAGATGACATGACATTCCACTGCTTTCGCATCACACTGATTAAAAAGAAATGCTGAACTGGGTGCACCAGGAGAAAGAGGCCCTGGGCCTCTCATTAGCAGAGATTTCTGCTTATTTTACTACCCTTCGCCAGAGATTGCTATCAATTGAACACTCAATGAAGAGAGAATGAAGTGAATAGAGAAGATAATGAAAAAGCGAAGCACTTTCCCAACCTACCTGGTTTCTTTGAAAACAGAAGTTACAGGCCCAGAGCTTGGCACGATAATCAACTTGACTATAAAAAAGAAGAAGTGGGACATTTAGTACAAAGGTCTCGATTTTACAGCCAAACACCTACCAGGCTTTACCGTTGAGTTGAAAGAAAATAAAAACACTCAATATATTTTCTTAATTTTAATGACTGAGTTAAAGAACCTCGGAGTCCCAGATTTTAAAGCCAGAAGGACCCAGTAGATTTAGTCCGACATTCTGTATAACACAGGCCACAGCATGTTACCCCCTATTGAGCACAATAACTTGTGTCTGACTACAGCGCATCTGCCAGAAAGACAGCCAGGTTTGATTTGAAGACATCAAGAGAACATAAAGCATCTATTTCAGAAAGCATCTCCATTTCCCTCGATAGTTTGTTCACCCTCACTGTTAAAAATCTGTCCCTTACTTCTAATTTCAATTTGTCTGACTTCAGCTTCCAGCCATTAATTCCTGTTCTGCTTTTCTCCACTAGGTTAAAGAGTCTTTGAGTACCCAGTATTTTCTCTCCATAAAGATACTTACACCGGAATAAGTCACCTCTCAATTTTCAGGCTGTGTTGTGGGGTTGGTGTTTTTGCTCCCAACACATAACTAGCTGATAGTTAACAGATGCCACAAGTCAGTGGAATATTACTATTATTTATGTGTATTGCAGTAGGACCTATGACCCACAGTCTTGGAGCAGGACCCTAATGTGCAAGGGATGTACAAACAAAATGATGGTTCCTTGCTCCCAAAAGCTTGCCCTCCCTAGCCACTGTAATTTTATAGTGTGAAGGCTAGTGCAGTAACACTTGGACGTGCTCTTCTTCCTAAAGCCTTTCTTTACAATCACACTTCTTGTTGATCTCATTGGCAGCACCTTCCTCCCAATACTTGTCAGCAGACATGCATGTCCATAAGATCATCATGGGAATTCGAGAACACAGAAAGTGTTTCCTCCCCTAAAATAAAAGCACACCCACAAACAAAACCTTTCTACTTACATCAAACCTTACCTACGTCCAGGAGGACTACAGCGTTGATTCAAATTCCCACTTTGCCACCCAAAGCACAGAGATCAGTCTCTTCAAACATTCCTGGCCTTAATTAATATGTAGAGCCCTGCGAATCCGCAGATAACCACTTTATATCCACAGATGTGGATATCCATGGACCATTTTTGCAGATTGTGGCTTGGATGCAGAGACAAATTTTGTATTTGCACAGGGCTCTACTAATATGCCCATCATTGAAGCCTCTAGGCGATAAGCATGATTTTCATTTAGTTTAAGTTGCATAGCATACTAATGTTATACAAGATCAACGTCTCATTAATTATAATGTAGCCATTTACACATCAGTTCTGGTCTTCCTTGAACAGTTACCCCTTGACCTCAGATAACCATTGGCTTTTGAACCCTATTTTTACTTCCTTCTCATTCTGACAGCCCTGACTAACAGACTGGTGTTCTTTACTTATCACTAAGTGTGCAAGTATTTTAAAAATGCCAGGACCCCACATTTGAAGGGTCTCTTGGGACAGGCCCTGGACTAAGAGACGGGGAAGGAAAGTGATGGTCAGAAAAAAATTGATTGCGATAAGCTCTATTTCCATGCAACGTTAACATTCATAGGTTAAGAATCAGAGTGATAGCCGTGTTAGTCTGGAATTGCAGAAGTAACAAAGAGTCCTGTAGCACCTTAAAGACTAACTAAAGTATTAGAGCATAAGCTTTCGTGGGCTAATACCCAACAAAGTGGGTATTAGCATCCGACGAAGTGAGTATTAGCCCATGAAAGCTTATGCTCTAATACTTTAGATTCATAGGTTAGAATTAAGTCAGAAATTCATACCAGAGCGGGTTGAGCACTGCTTTGCAAGTCTGCCTGCTGCAGAGCACTGGCTCATACTGTACAGGCGGCAGATCCAGACGCTCTTTCAGGGGAGTCAGTAGACAGGCCAAGGGTACAACCATTCTTGTAGCCTCCAACCTGCTGGAAGGCCACACGTTCCAGCTGAAACGCACCCCGTCTCGCTCTTCATTTTGCTGAATGAACTCCAGATACGTCGCCATGGAATCTTCAAGGTTCTGAAAGATAGGACAATCGATATGACACATGCTCATTGAGGAACCACTCGCTTGAGCAAAAACATGACAAGGGAGCTTATCACTTGGCAGATAACACACGACGACGAGATTCCAGCCCTAAAGAGAATGCCATCAAAAGCCAGAATTTCTGCAAAGATGGACACCCATCGGTGGGACTACTCACACATATACACAAGCTACTGCAGGATCAGGTCCTACATAATAAAATTAGTCAATCCCACAATAAAGTGAGCCAGTATGAGTACATCCACTTATGAAGCTCTCATCCAGTGCTCTGGCCAAGCTACCAAATAAACATTTAAGAGCAACCTGAAATCAGCAGATCCCAAAGGCCACAGGTAGACCTCACCCTCACAAGATTACTCCCCATAGAGCATGAGCATCTCTTTGCAGTAAATACCCCAATTCCCTAACTCTGCTGCCAACCTCAGCCTCACAGCTTCCAGACCACTGGTTCTCAACCCATTTACTACTGTGAGCCACATACGCAGCTTTCTGTGCGTTATGTGGACCGCACAGAAAGCACAGAATATATACTACCTGTATGGCCCTAAGAATGTCATGTGGGACATAGCTGCAGGTTCAGCCAATCACAGCTCCCACTGGTCACGGTTCGCTTTCTGCAGCCCTCATTGGCCTGGGATGGTGAACTGTGGGCAGTGAGAGCTATAATCAGCCAAACCTGCAGACTCTGCAGGTAAACAAACCGGCCCAGCCCACCAAGGGCTTTCCCTGGCAGGCCGCATGCCAAAGGTTGCCGATCCCTGCTGTAACCCATCATTTAAATCAGCTTCTGTACCAAATGACCAGAGGATAGTTAATGTGACGCCAATTTTTCAAAAGGTCATCCAGAGATGACCCCGGCAATTACAGGCCGGTTAGCCTGACATTAGTTCCGGGAAAACTGGTTGAAACTATAGTAAAGAACAAAATTGTCAGACATATAGCTGAACATAATCTGTTGGGAAATAGTCAACATGGTTTTTGTAAAGGGAAATCATGCCTCACCAATCTATTAGAATTATTTGAGGGGGACAACAAGCATGAGAACAAGGGTGATCCAGCAGATATAGAGCATTTAGATTTTCAGAAAGCCTTTGCTTTAGAGCCTTTGGTGAGAGACCTTGTCAAAGTAAGCAGTCATGGTAGAAGAGGAATGGTCCTCTCATGGATTAGTAATTGGTTACAGGAAACAAAGGATAGGAATAAATGATCAGTTTTCAGAATGGAGAGAGGTAAACAGTGGTGTCCCCCAGGGGTCTGTACTGGGCGCAGTCCTATTCAACATATTAATAAATGATCTGAAAAAAGGCATAAACAGTGAGGTGGCAACATTTGCAGATGATACAAAAATACTCAAGATAGTTAAGTCCCAGGCAGATTGTGAAGAGCTACAAAAGGATCTCTCAAACCTGGGGGACTGAGCAACAAAATGGCAGATGAAATTCAGTGTTGATAAATGCAAAGTAATGCACATTGGAAAACATAATCCCACCTATACATATAAAATGATGGAGTCTAATCAGCTGTTCCCACTCAAGACAGATCTTGGAGTCATTGTGGATGGTTCTCTGAAAACTTTCACTCAATGTGCAGCGGCAGTCAAAAAAGCTAACAGAATGTTGGGAATCATTAAGAAAGGGATAGACAATAAGACAGAAAATATCATATTGCCTCTATCATTTTACCATGGTACGCCCACATCTTGAATACTGTGTGCAGATGTGGTCACCTCATCTCACAAAATATATATTGGACTTGGAAAAAGTTCAGAAAAGGGCAACAAAAATGATTACGGGTATGTAACAGGTATGCGGAGAGAGTAATAAAATAGGGACTTCTCAGCTTGGTAAAAATGACTAAGGGGGGCTATGATAGAGTTCTATAAAATCATGACTGGTGTGGAGAAACTAAATAAGGAAGTGTTATTTACTCCTTCTCATAACATAAAACTAGGAGCCACCAAATGAAATTAATAGGCAACAAGTTTAAAACAAACAAAAGGAAGTATTTTTTTCACGCAACACACAGTCAACTTACAGAACTCTTTGCCAGAGGATGTTGTGAAGGCCAAGGCTATAAAAGGGTTCAAAAAAGAACTAAATAAATTCATAGAGAATAGGTCTATCAATGACTATTAGCCAGGATGGGCAGGGATGGTGTCCCTAGCCTCTGTTTGCCAGGATCTGGAAACGGGTGATAGGGGGTGGGTCACTTGATGACGACCTGTTCTGTTCATTCCCCCTGGGGCACCTGGCATTGGCCACTGTCAATAGACAGGATACTGGGCTAGATGGACCTTTGGTCTGACGCAGTATGGCCATTCTTATGTTCTTATGGCACTGAGGACAGTAATAGAGCGAAAAGAATCAGTGTGGAGACTTCATCATCATCCACCAACAGGAGACCCATCAACCAACACCACCACTGTAGTTTGTGTATTACACCCACAGCAACGCGAACTGACTGAGGTCAAAGAGACAGAAGAATGCAGATATTGCTACTGTTCCACGACTATTTTCTAGCCTAGTGATTTTCAACCTGTGAGGTTTTGCAGAGTATGTCTATGATTTCCAAAGTGGTCCGCACCTTCATTTGAAATTTTTGAGGGCTCTGCAAATGAAAAATGGTTGAAAACCACTGCTGTAGATAATCTTCCTCAGAGGGTCAAATCAACCATGTGAGAAACTGTCAGCATCACATGACTTTTTTGAGGGGTAGGAGGGAAGTTCCAGCAATCGCTTTTTTATGCAGAACTAGCACTGGGTCCTCCAGAAAGGAAGCATTTATAACCAGCTCCCCACATGGTCCCTAAACTACCCCAATGATTCACAGAGAGTAGCCTATACTTCCTCCACATCTCCACAACTCTAAGAAGTTTCCAGGGCTAAATTCCAGAGACATATAGAGACAAACAGATATTTGTGTGCCCCCTGTTCGCTGAGAACTAATTCTGCTTCTGCAGAGGCAGAAAGTTTAGTCCAGAGCCATAGGTGCTGGTGCTAGGGGCACTGCTGCACTCGCTGGCTTGAAGTGGTTTCCATTGTACACAAGATTTACAGTTTGGTTCAATAGCTGTCAGCACACCCACTATAAAAATTGTTCCAGCACCACTGCCCAGAGCTGTTTGAACTTGTCCACAAAATATCTTGCAAACTCCAACTGCTAGAAACATTTGATTCTGTGGCCTGGTGCAACTGAGTTTAAATGTATCCAGAGGAGGCATCCTCAGACCCACTAGACAGTACCACTTCCTCTCAGTGCTCAACACACCCATCCCAGGGTTCAGATCTCTCTCCCGTGAGCCACTCAGCTGCATCTAAAACGTCACAACACCCTCACCAGTGTCTCTGTGCTGAGCAGAGCCTGTGAGTCAGATAGGCAGGCTGACAGCATCACAGAACAGGAGCTGAGGGAATTGACTAATCCTGACGTAAAGAAGCTAACCCAGGGTAAGCTAACAGAGGAACGCCTTGCCTCTTTAGTTTTAAATGTGGCCTGTATCCAAAATATTCTCAGAAGGTCTCTGTGAAATTTCGTGGACTTTGGGTGATAGCTAGAGAGTGAGGAGATCAGGGCAACAATTTTTAAAAAGGAGAAATTTTAGCTGTTTGTGAAAGAGAGTGAAGATTTACCAAAAAATTACACAGAAAATGCAACAGTGAGGCAGGGGCCCCCACGCTAACCCCGTGCTGGGGAGATTGCTCCATCCCCTCCCCAACAGCAACACAGTGGCCTCACACCAATCCCCACCCAGAGTGGGGGAATCATGACGTGGGGTTCCTTGTCCCTCCTTCACTCGCGACAGCAATGGCAATCCTCCCCAGGTTCTCTGAGCCCTAGGGTTGCCACCTCCGAAGAACAAAAGCCCCACAAAATTCAGGATGATCCTGAATCCATCAATCTGGGCAGCTGGCAGCGAGCACTGAAACACCCAGACAGATTCCCGGGGCAGTGACCTCAGAAAAGGGACGATACTGAGGAACCTGGACAGCTATAGCAGCCCATGTCAGCTCCCAGATCATAGAGGAGATGGCCCCAAAAGCAACAGTGGGGCCCTTTCCCCTTCTCCAGTGGCCTGGGGAAACTGACCCCATCCCCCACAGGAGAGGACCCTCTTCCCTGACCCAGGGGACCCCCTCGTCCCATCGCCCACTGGGGGAATCCCCTTCCCTGACCCAGGGGACCCCCTCATACCATCGCCCACTGGGGGGATCCCCTTCCCTGACCCAGGGGACCCCCTTGCCCCATCCCCCACTGGGGTGACATCCTCCCCTGACCCAGGGGACCCTCTCGTCCCATCCCCCATTGGAGGGGTTCCCTTCCCTTGACCAGGGGACCCCCTCACCCCATCGCCCACTGGGGGACCCCCTACTCTGACCCACGGGACCCTCTCGCCGCATCCCCAAGGGCCCCGGGGGGAGCCGTCGCCTTCCCCCTTAATCCGGGAAACCCACCCGCACTGGGGGACCCCCCTCCCCCATTACCTTCCCTCCCCAGCCTCACAACAGGGGGCCCTGGCGAGACCCGCCCCCCCGTCGGCCCCGAGCACCCACCTGCCCGAGGTGCTCTAGCTCTGCCGGCTCCGCTTCGCAGCGCCCGACGATCCCTGTCCCGGCAGCGCCCGCGCCAGAAAGGCCAGCTCAGCGGCGGGGCTACCCGCCAGCAATATGGTGGCGCGGGCTCCTCTCCGGCTACAAGTGCCCTCACCCAACATGGCGGCCCCATTGCCTGGATGACGTCGCCATCTCGGCTAAGGGCATCCGCGCCCCGTTACGGGCTTCCGCCCGCGTCCAACATGGCGGGTTGCCTCAATGATGCTCACGGTAGTGGGCAAGGCCCTTCGTGGGGCGGGCCCTTGCGGGGTTAGCGCTGACTCGCCCTTCCAGTGAGAGCTGGCAGAGAGGGGTGGAGCGGAGACGGGCAGCTGGTGTCCTGGTGATGCGGGTATCCCCCAGCCAGCTTTCACTGCACTGGGCATGGCCTCTCTTCACCCCCCTGAGGTGGAGACCACACAGCTAATGTGCTCCCCACCCCACCGTGCCACCGTCGAGTGTGCCCACGGCCTGGCACAAACCATCACCCCAGACTCTGAGTGCATCAGTGCAATGACACACACAACAGTCCCGGCAAAGCCTCGCTGCCTCGTGTTGCTTAAAAGCCTCCTTCGTGTCATGTTAAAACAAGCCACACATTCAAAGGCCCTTTCCTCACATCAAAACGTGTCCTCACCTTGGACCAAAGCGTCCTCACGTGGCATCAAAATGTCACCGCACAAATTGCCCCAGGCCCTGACACTGATCAGGGGATCCAGGGGGGGTGACCAGACAGCAAGTATGAAAAATCGGGATGGGGGTGGAGGGTAATAGGAGTCTATATAAGAAAACGACTCAAAAATTGGGACTGTCCCTATAAAATCAGCACATCTGGCCACCCTAGATCCTGGCGACCATCGCTGGTACATGGTAGTGTAGAAACCAGTGTTTCTACGCTACCACAGCCTCTGAAGCCATGTCTACACTAGGCAAGGACCACACTGTGAATAATTTTCTACCAAGAAAACTACAACTCCCAAGATGCCTCCTTTCGGCCTCCATTTCCCAGCCATCCCAGGATCCCCTCTTCTTGGTAGTCCTGTTAATCCGTGTCAGCAAAAAGATCTGCTTCGCCTGCAGCAGTGCGGCAGCATGTTCCAGGTGTGGCAGCTTCCTCCCACTAAAGCTGTTATAGTGCCTGGGAATGGGTCAGGCGATATAGAGAAATCCAACTGGTACCGATGGGTGCGGGAAAGACTAGAGGAGGTGAGACATGGTGATGACAAAAGGTTTGATCTGACTGTATTTATTTACTCTCCTCCCCATCCCCACCAGCTGTTTGGAACACCCTAGATCAGGCACCTGCCTTCTATTCCTAGTCAAGCTGTGTGCCCCAGTTTCTGCTTCCCTTGTGTGAGGTTTAGCATCTATGTTCCCTTTCTTTAAATCCACAGCTGGCAAACAGGAGCGGACTGGGGAAGGGAGGACTTCAATAATATCTCAGACATAGGTTAAGAGTTTATCACTGGAATGGGTGGGTGAGATTCTGTGGCCTGCATTGTGCAGGAGCTCAAGCTAGATGATAATGGTCCCTTCTGACCTTAAAGTCTATGAGTCCAGGCCAGTGGTTCTCAAGCTTCTTTTCTTGTGGACCACTTGAAAATTGCTGAGGGTCTCAGTGGACCACTCAATGATCTTTCCAAATGTTGTTTGTACCGTTAGCTAACTATTGTAAAGTGCTTTGCATAAAAGTGCTATATAAAAAAATCCTTAATAATAATTAACTTTTTTTTTCTACAAATAAAAGCACACAACTCATATTTTAATATCGGTCATCTTACCTTTCTACTGTGATAGACGTGCTGTCTTTTCCCCGCTGAAGTAGCCCCTGAGCTGAGGCTGGGAAGGAGGTGGGTCTCTCCCTGGCTGCCGCAAACCTGGAGCTGGGGAAAGTCACCTCTTTTTCTGGCCGCTGCAGCCCTACATATCCCAAATTCCGTCCACCCTGTCTTCTGACCCACAGCCCACTCCCACCTACTCCCTGTTCCTCCCCAAGGCCACCACGCACCTAGGGTGACCAGATGTCCCAATTTTATAGGGACAGTCCTGATTTTTGGGTCTTGTTCTTATATAGGATACTATTACCCCCTACCACATCCTGATTTTTCACACTTGCTGTCTGGTCACACGGCACCACCTCACCTTACATGTGCGTCTTCGCTAGGGTCCTGGCATCTAATTAGTGGAGCCACGCTTGTGTGTCTCAACCCAGGATATAATAATTTGCACATTTTCAAAGCCCTAGGTAAATACTAGCTACTAAACCTTCTCTATGTTCCCCAGTGCACCCCACATGTTTAACCTTTCAACCTGACACACTATAGCAAGGCCCGTCTTTATAATCCTGAAGATCCATTGGAGGAAAGCGAGCAGTGCTATAATTGTCTAACTTTGCTTGCTAAGGGACTGCACAACCTTTGACAGCGCAAACATTGGTCTTGTCCACACAGATACCTGGTTTCCAGTGTATACTTCGAAATATGCCTGACCCAAGTAAGTCTGTTTTTTCTTGTCCCCGTATTTTGCCTCAATATTTCCAGAAAATGAATCTGAGCCTATCTCAATGGCTGTCTTCATGCTTGGGGAGTTGCTGCGCTCCCAGCCCACGAGGAGATCCATAGTGCATAGCCTGTTCAAATGCTTTAAAGGGGAGAGGGCTTGGGATGCTCATCTGAATGCTGTATGCACATACTGTGATGCAAAACCTTGCTCATGCCCAGACACTACCTGCTTGACTAAGCCCTGCAAGCCCCAGCGGTTCCACAGGGCCCGGGATGAGCTGGAGGAAACTGAGGAGCTTGGTGGGGAAGTGTTCATGAAGGCTGACGTTCCAGCTTTCTATTTCTGCCAGTAGTTCTAGACAAATAGCCTCTGTCTCAGCCCAGTTTCCAGCAGATGGGTGTCCACAACATCACCACCACCACTGTCAGGACTGGTCTCTTGGTTGGCAATCTCAGCCAAGAGGCCAAAGACCAAGCCTTGGAGATTAAACCACACACTGACCCTTATATCTGCAGCTCCATGTGGAAGCACGGTGGTGGGATAGCATGGGTAGAATTTGCACAGCTGCAGTGTACACTTAACGCGTACTGGGGATAAACAGAGGCCTTTGGTCTCCAGGGCTGCTAACCTAACCCCTTTCACAAGCACTAAATGCACCGAGAAATAAGTGGAGAGAAAATCTCTGAAAGAGATGCACACAGAGCGTGCTTGCCGGGGTGCAGAGGAGGGGAAGAGCTCATTCTTTGCCAGATAAGGAAACACAAAGCAAGTGACTCTCCTCTCTAAAAATCAGTTACAGCTCGTGAGAGAATCTGGCTGCCATTCATGGAATCAGAACTCCATTGTGATGAGCAGACTGTCATTATTGGACACAGTTCTGGTGCTGCTGCTGCCATGAGGTACAGTGCAGGGGACTTTGCACAGAGCTTCATGTTCACACTCTAATGTGACTAGGCCCATTTAAGCTGATGATCACAGTTCTGCTTGGGGGAGATCAATGGCAAAACAACCCCTTGACATCAGTGTGGGTGGAACCCTTTTAATGGGATTAGAACCAGGCGTAAGGGATTCAGGATTGGCTCTGGACCTCTTAACTGCCGCTGAAGAACTGGACATGTAATAATGGGGACAGAATACCACAATAAAACACCCCCAGCTAGACTGAATGCAATAGTTTGGGTGCTAAGACATTACATGAGACATCTGAAAATCCTTGGGTGACTTGCCTGTCACTGTAACCTGTCCAAATCTTTTACGTGAACATCACTCCATCTTTGCTGAAAGGACATTGAATCTGACGGCAGGGCTTTACAATCAGTTACCTTCTTGGCTTCTGCTGGTCCCTGCTTCTTGGGCTTCCTTTAAATGTAAAATCAATCTGGATTTTTTTTTCATGTTCTTAAATGATAGATTAGAAGGTAAAAGCCATCTCCCAAAGGTGTTTGTGAGCTCTTGGAAAACTGCTGAAAATGACAGGAACTGTGTATTGTGTACCAGAATGACGTTCAGCTGGATAATCACCTGGCCTCTTTTTTTCTCAGGTACGCGGAAACTCACAAGGTGTATGCAATTATTTTAGTGTCTGCTTACGTTTCTGACTTGGGAGATGCGAACGAAAGAGAGAGCGGTAAGCTGATCTCATTTTATCTACGTGTGGCATTCTCTTGAACCAATTCAATTACTAGGATGACATTCACTAATAATTTGAAAAGAGAGTCCTGTCCTTTCAAATACACCTGCTCCCAAACCAGAGACGGCTTGCTTGACCCTGGGAAGTCAGAAATCTTTTAAATCCGTGACTGCTCCCAGTTTGCAGCTGGTCCCAAGAAGAAATTTATTTGCATGGGAAATTTACAAGGAAGTAAACAGGACATTGGAGATACTACAGAGAGATTAGATTTAGTTCCACAATAATTGTTTTTGTGCCCTTCAGGATACTTTAACCGACCTTGGCAATGGGAGAAGATCAAGGCAAACTGCCATCGTATTGTGCAGTTTGCTTCCACAGACGATCCTTTCCTTCCCTGGAGCGAGCAGCAGGCAGTGGCCAATAAACTCGATGCAGAGCTATACAAGTTCACAGACAGGGGCCATTTTCAGAGCAGTGAATTCAAGGAGCTAATCAGCGTGGTCCAGGGACTACTCAACGGGCCTGCTTAAAGCAGGGCAGGTTCATTTTGTATTTCCTTACCTTGGGGGCAGGAGGGGCAGGCTGTCTTTCCTACTGAGCAATTCAACAGTAAAGATGTAGAGCCATGGATTTCAAACTTTTTTCCTGGGGACCCAGTTGCAGAAAATTGTTGATGCCCGTGACCCAACAGAGCTGGGGATAAGGGGTTTGGGGTGTGGGAGGGGTTCAAGGTTGGAGTGCAGGGGTGAGGATTGTGGGGTGTGGCCAGGAATGAGGGGTTCAGGCTGTGGGAGGGGACTCTGGGCTTCAGCAGGGGGTTAGGACTCTGGGGTGGGGCCAGGAATGACAGGTTTGGGGTGCAGGAAGGGGTTCTGGGTTGGGAGGCTCAGGGCTGGGGCAGGGGATAGGGACATGGGGTTGGGGCACAGACTTACCTCTGGGGGCTCCCCGTCAGCGGCGCAGCGGGGGTACAGAGGCAGGCCTCCAGCCTGCCCTGGCACCATGGACCACGCTGCACCCCAGAAGAGGCCATCAGCAGGTCTGGCTCCTAGGTGGAGGTGCGCAAGTGGCTTCTAGTGACTCTCGCCTGCAGGCATCACCCCCCAGCCAGCCAGTGGGAGTGCGGAGCCGGTGCTCGAGGCAGGGGCAGAATGCAGAGCCCCATGGCCCCCCTGCCTAGAGGCCGGACCCACTGTTGGCTGCTTCTGGCGTGCGGTCGAAACAGGTAGGCACTAACCTGCCTCAGTTCGGCAGTGCTGCCAATGGGACTTTTAACGTCCCGGTTAGCAGTGCTGACCAGAGAGACCCAGGGCCTGACAGGCTGCTACCAGTACTGGGTCATGACCCAACGTTTGAAGAACGCTGATCTAGAGCACTCGCAGCCACAACGCACGATTAAGACCATGTACCGTGGGAGCAAAGCTTGACTCACCAGCTGGCCTGTTCCCTGGCAGCAGGCTCAGCCCCCACGCTGCCTGGGAATAAAGAAAGAATGGAGTGTTCCTGTAAAGGTTACAGATGGATGGAATGCGTAAAGGAATACAGTGGGAAGAAAATGAAATCGGAAGGGGAACAGCTAATCCAAGGGCTGGATGGGAAGTCCTCACTCTGCTTTAAGGACCAGAGCCAATAGCCATTGAAGTCAATGGGCGTCTTCCCATTAATGCCAAGGGGCTTTGAGTCAAGACTTCCTATAGCGTGATGACCATACTTCCATGTGTGTTCTTTCCTAGTTCGGTTCTGCTATGCGGCTTGTAGGACTAGGCTGTGCTTAAAATAGTCTCCTTTGCTCTTTGTTATGCAAACCTGTCACTGTGCAACAATAAAAGGTCCCTCTGGCATTAGAGAAGTACATTCCTCCGCTGGTGTTTTGGGAAGATCAGTTGGAGTTGCGAGGGCATTCTTTCTGGTTACCCATTTACTATTCTTCCAGCTCCACAACGTGAATCGGGATGTGGGTTCGGGGAGTTGTTGCCAGGGAGACGGTTTGTCTTGCTGCATACAGGACAATGCAAACTTTTATTAAATGCTTTAAAAGAAAAAATATATATTAAACATTCTACATACAAATGATCAAATGATTCTGTGTATCACCGGGTGTAATTCCCTCTTCCATATATGTGCGTGTACACTCCTGCATGCACATATATGCCTCTAAACTTTAGAGTGTGAAGTTTTTAAAAGAGAATGCCTGTTGCTTGACAGTTTCTCAGAGGCTGTCAGCTGGCCTTGGTAAGGAAGTATCATTTTGAGGTGCTAGATCTTAGGCCCTGATGTTAAAGTCTCATGCTGTCTCCTCTCAAAACAGGACAAACCCACATGGTTACGGAGAGCGTAAGCTTTTGGGGTACGTCCACACTGGCCTGGGTCAGCTGACTTGGTTTTCTGGGACTAAAAATTGCTCAGTAGACTTTGGGTTCAGGCTGGAGTCCAGGCTCTGGGGCCACCCCAATGTCTTGACCAGGCCAGCTGCGGTTGTTTAATTGCTATGTAGACATACCCTTTGAGGCCAGGGCATCCTTTTGTTCTGTGTTTGTACAGTGCCAGCACTGGTGTGCACTACATATAATTAACAACAGGGGAGGGGTAAAAGAAGTGCAGTAAATGCTGCTTTGTCTCCTGACTGGGTGGCAGTTCAGTTGCTGGAAAGCTACAAGCAAAGTACATGCTCCAAACCCTGTCAGACACCCCAGAATCTGGCTTTACTCCTCTGCTCTGAGAAGCATCTGACTGATCTACATTTAATTTCCTCTGGCCAAGCTGGGGGAGGCAAATCTTTTTCACTGAGATTGGGCCACCCAGGACACCTTTTTCCTTGGAGAACCTGCCCCAAAGCCTGGCAAGGTTAGAGCTATGCTGGCAAAAAGACAAGATGTAGGAAGAAGGAATAAGACGGAGGTGCAAACTGTCATACTGGGAGAGGGTGACAAGAACCATCCCGCAGGGCATCACCATGGCGCTGGTGATGTCATTGACTTGCCTTTTCTTGTCTGAGCCAATCATAATATCCATTTCAGGGTCAGCAAGGAAGGCTACAGGTAAAGCCCCAGGTCCCAGCATGGGTGGCCGTAGTGATGATCATAGAGAAGAGAATGACTCTTGTGAGGTTGACACCACCTGTCCCATTGAGCTATGCACATTTCCCAGCACTTCCCAGAAATGCCCAGAAGGGTTTGGAAGCTGGACTCATCTAAATGACCCAATCAAAGCACATTTTTGAGGGTCCATGGACAAACTTTCCCTTGTCTTGCAACGATTTGCCTGTTAGCACGTTTGGGTATCCTCCCAAGCTGCCTGAGCCCTGTAGTCAGTGGTTCTTTTAGTACAAACTCCCTTTGCATCACATCATTTCTTTCTCTCCCTTCTGGGTGTCCTTACAACAAGAATTTTAACATCACAGCCACCTAGCATGTCACACTGACTTGCTTGCTGCTTTTCACCCACCTTGAGATTTCAGCTCAGGGTAGGGCTCAGCACAACAAAGGGTTTTATTGATCTCCGGTCATCCATTCAGGCACCTCTTTGCCATTCTACTGCGTGTGCCTTTTGTCAAGCAGAAACAACAAGGTTGTGTGTCGGTAGTGGCAACACGCCCTCTGCAGAAGCACTTTCATTAGACCGAGCACCATCTCACTGTGGTAATGGAGACTCCCAGTGCAGACTCCACTGTGTCAATAATTTGATTTGCAGACTGGTCCAGCACATCACAGTCATTTTAACACTCTGGCCCTATGCAGGCTCTGGCCTAAGGCAGCTCCCATTGCCAGAGAGAAACCTCTTCAAATGAGGATGTGGGTTTTCTTTTAAGAGCTTCCTGTCTTGCTTGTGCTGAGACGTCAGGGCTGTGCCAAACCTCTGCTCCCGTTGGTAATCAAATGGATGAAAGTAGACCTTCCAGTAGAAAAGGGAGGAAAGATGTTTTTTTAAAAAAGTCATTTTGAAGGCTACAGCTTCAGTAAAATTAAAACACCATCCACATGTTCCTTAAACCCCCTCCATCTCTATTCCTGATTGACCCTGGCAACATCAGTTTACAGTAGTCAGTGGTATGTTTCATTTTAGATAGTCCCTGCACCAAAGCATTTACAATCTTCTAGTTCGGTGTTAGTGCAACACTTAACACAATGGGTTCTCGGTCCATGACAGGGACTTGGAGGCACTATAATAATACAGTTAATAATCTTCTTAAAACTGGACTCTAAAGAGCCACCCTATTCTCCAAAGGGAAGACATTGGATACAAATGCAGGACTACCCCAGACTAGGCAGAAGATGGTGCTGTAGGAGCAACAGATAAACCTAACTAACCCTTGACTAAACATAACTGAACGTAACTGAATGAAAAAAGCCTGTGAGTCACAGGGAAAGCGGTTTCTCTATCAAAGATCCTGGTGTGTCATTACCAATACAATCTGTAACCTTTGGACTTTTCTATGGAAGGGTGGAACTGGTAGGCACTGTTAAAAAGCACCTGTTAGCTCTGTGCTATCAGTATATGCTGCACAATCTGGCTACTGGAGTTAATTTTTTCTACCAGGAAATAAAGCAGATCTTGTGTGTGATTTCCCAGATGAGAACAATATTTGGGTGTGACTGTTGTCTGCTTGCATTTGGACTGTTAGTTTCAGATCTCCAGCCTGCTTTTATAGGGCCTCCTCGCCATTGAATGTCTGATGTTTGAACTTCGGTCTCTTGGGGGTTTGAATGATAGTGAACCTCTAGCTCTACTGTAGTTAAGGTTTAGACCAGCTTTCTGCTTAAAGCTTGACTCTTCTAACTGCTCTAAAATCAGCATGGGTTTTACTCGGCTAGATAAAGGATTCAGAAACACAGTCTGCTCAGACATTTGTTCTTTGGAGGTGAAGTTTAAATCCAGCCATAGATTCTCAATTTAAAGGACAGGAGGCACCCCTGCGATTGTCAGATCTGACCTCCTTGTGCTACTAAACCTGCTCAAAGTTCTAAAGTTTATATGAATAAGAGATTCCATGTTCAGTACAAAATCCAGAATTGTGGTTCCCTCTAAACCAGTGTCTCAACCTTTCCAGGCTACTGTACCCCTTTCAGGAGTCTGATTTGTGTTTTGTACCCCCAAGTTACACCTCACTATTTGCTTACAAAATCAGACATGAAAATAGATGTGTGTCACACACACAATTTTCAGTTTCTCATTTTTACCATATATTTATAAATCAATTGGAATATAAATATTGTACTTACATTTCAGTGTATAGTCTATAGAGCAGGATAAACAAGTCAATGTGTGAAATTTTAGTTTGTACTGATTTCTCTAGTGCTTTTTATTTTAACCTGTTGTAAAATTAGGCAGATATCTAAATGAGTTGATGTACTCCCTGGAAGACTTCTGTGTACCCCCAGGGGTATTCGTACCCCTGCTTGAGAACCATTGACTTAAACCACTACTGAATGCAAGCACAGGCATAGACTCCAGTGTGGAAATGATCTTCTGAGTCAAACTGAGAAACTGAAGGAATTCGAAAAAGAATACTGACAGTGTTTGTTTTGAATTTGCCCTCTCTCATTAGATGGACAGTGGAAGCAACATAAACCAAGTTCAGAAAGGCCCAAAAGATAGAAGCCTTGTTCCTCATTTCTTTATTTACTGAAACACATTTTTGCTACACCCAGCAGGAGTTTGATTTCAGAGACAGTAAAATAAAATTAGTAGCATCCCAGGGTTCCCATAAGTATCAGGGCCCCATTGTGCTAGGCACTTTAGAGAGACAGGTAGACAGATGGCAACTTGAAGTGCTTAATAAACTGGTGATGTGCTCTAAGACTTCCAAAATACATTTACATATCAGGAGGTCTCTCTCTCACTTCCAGTGCCATCCATCCATAATATTGCACATGTAACAAGAATAACCTGAAATTTCAGCTTCTGGTACTTATTTCCCCGCCTATGAGTTTCTAGCTCTAGTTTGAAAAAAACTTTCATTGCAGGAGCCCCAGTCTCATACCAGGACCCCACTGGTCATTCACAATCTACCTTGGCTTGGACAGTTAACCTGAGCAGACAAGAGAAAGGGGTACAGAGAGGTGAAATAACTTCTACAAGTGCACACAGAAGAAGTGACAAGCTGGAAGTCATGGGACTCCCCTTTCATTGCCCTACTCACTAGACCTCGTTCTGCTAGAGGCTGCACAAATGGAACAAAAAGACAGTCTCTCCCTTGTACTTAATGTTCATTATCTTTCTTTGAGTAGACAATGTCTAGGTAGTTGAAATCCCCATCATCACCAAGTCCTGTGCTTTGGATGATTTTGTTAGTTTAATAAAAGCCTCATCCATCTCTCCTTCCTGGTTTGGTAGTCTACACTGGACCCCCACAATGACATCACACTTGTTTTTTTACCCCCTTTTATCATGACCCTGAGACTTTCAATTGGTCTGCCTCCCACTTCTGTCTTGGCCACACTGCAAGTCTCTTGTATATCTTTATATACCTTTTTTCCCCTGCCTGTCCTTCCTCAACAAGCTGTACCCTTCTAGACCAATATTCCAGTCATGTGAATTATGTTAGCAAATCTCTGCGATGCCAACTGCATCCTGTTTAACCCCCTTACTTCTTGCATTAGTAATCAGACCTTTAATATGTTCATTAGATTTCCCCTCTGTAAAAAAGAATGAGGAGTACTTGTGGCACTTCAGAGACTAACAAATTTATTATCTCTAGATTTGCCTTTGATTGCCCATGTTCCTCCCAGATTTCAGCCCTTCACCCAGCTCTCCATATTACAGACTCAACTGTGGGATTTTGTCTGCTGCCCCACTAGATTTGCAGGTTTGCATCCAAAGATACTCTTTCCCTTTCCTTGATGGGTGGACTCCATCTTTTTTCAGTAGTCCTCCTCAGAACAGCATCCTATGGTCAAGAAAGCCAGTCATCCTAGCAACACCATCTGCAGAACCATGTGTTCACCACCAGGATGTGAATATCTCTGGCTGGGCTCCTCCCCTTGACCAAAAGAATCAATGAGAACACTATCTGCGTCCCCATCTCCCTCTCCCCTATGTAAAGATCAGAAACAAAACCATTATTGCAACATCTCTAAATAAGTTAGAAAAGTTTCTTTATTGAATAGCTGGCCAATTGTGAGGATTCCATGGCTCTCCCAATCTTTGGTTTGTGATTTGGTTTAAGAGCTGGATCATTGGTGAAGGAAAAGAGCTTATCTTATTTCTAGTTCTATCCCAATCCCACAGAGAAGCCTTTTCTAAAGGACTTGTATAAATTACAGGTGGGTGTGATTTTACATTAATCCGCAGTAAACCAGTGATGTGAAATTCCCTCTCCTACTTGTAAGAGTGGACTGTGGAATTTTCTAAAAATCTCACTCATTGTTTTCAAAGACTTTGCTTTCTCTCTCAGTTATGTGATTTTAATCTCCAGAATGCACTGACAAAGATAGCCAAAGAAATAATTTGTTAAGTGAAAGGAAAATCTTAAATGACCTCAGTTCTGGGTACCCGCAGCCAGTTTCTACTGTAGAATCATAGGGCTAGAAGGGACCACAAGTGTCTTCTGGTCTAAACCCCAGTCACGATGCAGGATTTGTTGTGTGTGAATCATCCGAGACAGATGGCTTTCCATCCTCCTTCTGAAAACCTCCAGTGAGGCAGTCTGTTCCATTGTCCTACTGTAATAGAAGTAATGAAGAAAACAAAGACCAAATATACCTGATGATATTCAAATAGCGTTTTATTTAAAACACTAGAGGAGAAGGAAGAATCAATGAGTGACGCTTGCCCATGTGCTCAGAGCCTGTGTTATGCACCATTTGTCTCCAACCAGACTTTTGTTACCACTGGAGTAAGGTGCTGTCTTTAGGAATGCACTCTCCGCTCAGTATTACTACTCTGAAAATCAGAGTTCTTTGAAAACATCAGAGCTAGCAACTTATTTTCTCATGTTCAAAATATAACTTTCAGTACAGAGCTATACATAACCCTCCAGTGCTTTTGTGATGTTTGTCAAGTCATTATGCCTTCTTTTTTGGTGCAAGAATGGGGACAAGTTGCCATCAATGATCTGATGTCAAGTGGTGCATCACTTCTGGTCCATTATCAGGACTGCTAACAAACCAATGTGCTTGTAATTAAAACAAATTAACGCCATGTCCTAAAGTTGCTCACAAAAAAAACGAGTCCACGATTAAAAAGCAAACTGGTTCATCAAGGTAGGCTGCAAAAAGTGGGTACAATCCATGGTTCTTATCTTGCCATCAAAATTCTAGCCACTCTGTCATATAAATGCAGTTTGATGGAGAAATCTCACCACCTTCATGGCAGTCATCAAAGACCTGTGGTAAAATGAAACCAGGTGTAAGTAGACTTCCTTACACGTGGCAAGCATAACACAATTGGAAGTAAAACACTGAAATGTTGCTCCATGGCGGGGTAGAATGAACAGAAGACTGGGATCCAGGAGACCATGGCATCTAATCCCAACCCTGATAGAGATTATTATTTATATTACACTAGCACCAGAGGCCCCACTGTACTAGGGAGTGTACATACAGTGATTGACTGTCCCGGCCTTGGATAGTTTATAAATTAGCAGACAAGACAAAGGGGTACAGACAGGTGAAATAACTCGCCGAAGGGCATTCAACAGGGGAACAGCGCTGGAATTAGAACCCGTTCAGTTCAGTTCCCCATTCAGTTCACTATCCATCAGACAAGACCACAGTGCCATCGCAAAGAACAGGAATAATCAACAGCTACGCTGGGGCTTTGATACGCAAGAAATCATTAGAGCAATACAAACAGCCCATAGTAAAAACTCCATTCACAGATTATACCAATAAATGAGTTGGCTGTGGGTAAAGATATTAAAAATGAGAGAAAGGCCAGAAAGAAGCTAAATGGACGTTGTCTGGTTAAAACCCTGGTTTGAAAACATTTCCTGCTCACGTTTTCAACGCCTTAGATTATTACAGCTAAAGAGTTTTTAGAAGCATTTACTGTTTATTTCTGCTTTTTTACTGCAAAGCTTTTTGTATTTCAACTCTTGGACCGTGAAAGTAAACCAAGTAGTGTCGCTTTTTGGTTCCCATGCATTATTATAACAATGTCTGGGCTGTCACTCAGCCGGACATGTGCTTGTATAAGCTTCCCATTGGAATTAAAATCAAACAAAACAAAAACATATTATAACAGTTTCTACTGGTCTTAGATCACCCTGATATTTGTTTATAAAAACTACATTTTGGAGCATGGATTGACTTGACAGTGTCCTTTAACCATGCAGACAAGGGATGAGATGCAGCGTGTAAATAGGAAACATCATGGACTAAATAAAAGTATCAGTCTTTTATTTACTCCACAGCCAAGGCATTTGTGATATCCGCTGACTTTTTGAAATCAGTGTGACTACTCTTGTGTGTAACATTAAGCACATGACTAAGGGTTTGCCGGACCCGTAAGGACTGTAAGGACTTCTTCCTCCGCATATACAATAAGTAACTTACTGGGCAGAGTCCACAGGGTGTTCGGATTAACCCAGTGGGCTGGATGATAGGATTGACAGCTCTGTACAATTTCATGTGTCCATCCACACTGCCAACTGTCCCTTCTTTTGCCGCAATGATGGTCATCTCCACCTTTCCATCATATATTAGTGTGTTTAAAATAGTTTCGATATCCTCCATTGACAATTCGACCTAAAGGCAATTTTGTAAAAACATAAAAAAATATTGCTAACAACTAGAGAAAAGATGTAGCACTAACTCTAGCAGAAAGGAAAATAAACTCATATATATGAATGATGACATTCATCCATCATTGCAAAGACGTTTGAGGTCTGGTGTAGCCTTGATATAGGCACAGAATTCACTGAATCATGGATACTGAATGGCAGTTATGCAGAAAAGAGGAGAGCAAAGAGAGTGAGGTTTTTACTGTTTTTCTTCCAGTTCTTTTAAAGTAATCCTGGGCTTTCAGATACATTTGCCAAGTGGAATTCACTCATACTCCTCAAGTGTCAGCAATCATTCAGATACAATCCAATAATCCTCTGATGATTTGGGATACCCAAAGTTTATGAATTCTGGTTGAGAACATAATGTTCAATCGTAAAGTTTAAGCCTTTAGGATTATCATTATGATGTTCTTGTCTCTACAGAAACAGGGAGGAGTGCCATGTGTCTTTCTGACTAGGATGGCCTTTAGAGACCATCAACACCTGAATCTAATCTTGCCCAAACAGAACAGGATGGCTGTATCCTCAGAGAAACAACTTTTCTCACTTGTCTGCCTACAGTTAAGATTTTAAGTAGTGGAAAATCCCCAAAAAGGGGACAGAGAGGTATCAGGGCAGGAGCTTAAAAACACAAAAGGTGAGAAGTTGAAGAAGGACTCAGAAGGAGACAGAGGAATAAAGGGCCCGGTGTCATGAGCTAAAGGAAACCTTGTTGATTGTTAGATCAGCTGGAGCTGAAGGACACTGATTGAAGGGGAGAGAGAAAGAGACAGACAGACACACCATGATCTAGAGAAGCCTTGACCTGGAAGATTGCAGCTCAACAGAACACTTGGACCCTGAAGAGAGAGTGATCCAAATCCCATAGAACTCTCAAGAGTGGTGAGGAAACTGAGGCAGGGAATTGGACACAGGCATTTGTTGTTGTTATGGATCTGTATATTCCATGCTATCGAAAGCAGAGCAACTGTTTTTAGACGTCCTTTTACAAAGTCTGTGTCTAGTCGCTTCAACTATCACACGTCCCTGAAGGTGACAACTGTAAACCAGAGTATTCACAAGGCGAAAGCTCCGGGAATGGGCATGCGAAAGCTACTGAGATATCTTGGGGGTCAGGACAGCAGGGCCATGGGATCCCACTTCCAGAAAGGGCAGCAGTCAGAGTCTGTACCCAGGAAGGGTGCCACGTGCCAGAGAGGCCACAGCCTGAGAGAGCGGCTAAACCAGAGCCTAGCCAGTGAGCAATGGGAGCTTTAGAGCACCTGGATCCAGCGTGAGTCCAAACACAGCAGCCTGGTGAGCATCCAGCAAGGGGAGCTTTACCAGGGCTGTGATAGCTCTTAACAGGAAACCCATGGCTGTTTTCTTGCTCTTGCATGTTATGGTGGAGGTTTTCGAAGTCAGCTAGGAATTTGTTACACATCTCCCGTTAAAATTGAATTCCTAGCTTACTTCAAGAATTTCAGTTTATGTTCACAAGGAGATTCACTTGGCCAAAAGAAAATGGGTCCCAGCTCGCATTGACTGGGCACCGGATGCCCAACTCCCTTAGGTGCCTTTGTCAACTCTGGAATGTAATGCAACACTAACCCCACTAACTACTCCATACACACTGCAATAGAAGAGCACAACAAGCAAACTTGGATGCGCCAAGTCAGGCACCAAAACTAGGACTTAGGACCCAGTTCCAAATGTTAGTCATTCCGCAGCAATTTGAAAGGTGGTGAGTTAAACGCCATTCTGACCTTACTGATGCCCAACTCGCAAATGTATTTCCACACCTCATGGGATGATGCAAACGAACTGTTTCTCTGTATCATAGGGTTCTGTTTGCTGTCGCGAGCTGCTTCTGCCTGGATGGAGGGGAGAGTGGGACATATGCAGTCAGTGTTCCCTGGGAAGAGAACGTCTTTAGGTACACAACAGGTTGCTTTAAAACAGCGGTTCTCAAACTTCCCTCCGCCGCAACCCATTTTACCTTTCTCCTGGAGCTCCGCGGACCCTTGTGTGTCTGCCGAAAAACCGCCGAATGAATTACTTCCTCATTTGGTGGCTTTTTGGCGGACATGCGGAGCGCTTCCAAGTGTGCACTGAAAGCGAAAGTAATCACTTCGGGAGCGCTCGCTATGTCCACCGAAAAGCCGCTGAATGAGGAAGTAGTTCATTAGGTGGCTTTTCAGTGGCGGCGGCAGCTCACGACCCCCGAGAAGCAGACGGCGACCCCTCGGGAGGTCATGACCCCTGGTTTGAGATCCCCCGCTTTAAAACAATTTAAAACAAGAGGCAGTTTCCAGACAATCTCTGCCATGTTTTAAGCCAGGGGTGGGAATCTGGCTCCCTGCTTAATTTCATCCAGCCTGCAGCAAGTCTCGGCGCCACGGGCCAGAAACCCTGAGCCTCCACGCTGCCCCGTGGGGCGGGAGCTGCGACCATTTGCTCACCCCACTGTGGGGGGAAAACTAGGGTTGCCAGGCCATTAAAAGTCCGGTTGGTGGCACAGAGGCGCTAAGGCAGGCTCCCTGCCTGTCCTGGCTCCGCACAGCTCATGGAAGCGGCGGCATGTCCCTGCAGCCCTTAGCACAGGGGTGATCAGGGAAGCTTCATATGCTGCCCCCACCCTCAGTGCTGGCTCTGCAGCTCCAACTGGCTGGGAGCTGCAGCTAATGGGTGCTGCGGGGTCAGTGCCTGCAGCGCACACTGTGCAGAGCTGCCTGGCTGTGCCTCCACCTAGGGGCTGCACACGCCAACCACTTCTAGGAGCAAAGCAGAGCCAGGACAGGCAGGGAGCCTTCCTATTAGGCCTGCTGCACCACTGACTGGGAGTTGCCTGAAGTAAGCGCCATCTGGCCCAAGCCTGCACCCCAAACTCCTTTCTGCACCTCCAAACTCCTGCCCCAGCCATGAGCCCGCTCCTGCCCTCCAAACTGCCTGTTCCCATCCCAGAAACTTCTCCCTCACCCTGAACCCCTCATTTCTGGGCCCACCCAGAGCCCGCACTTCCAGCTGGAGCCCTCACTCCCACTACAATTCTCTGCCCCAGCCCAGTGAAAATGAGTGAGGATGGGGAGGGCGAGTGACTGTGTGTGTGGGGCAGGGGGTTTGAAGTGTGGGGCAGTGCCTCAGAGAAGGGGTGAGGTATTTGCTTTTGTGCAGTTAGAAAGTTGGAAATCCTAGGGGAAGCCCTGAGCCTCCGCGGCCCCTTTTCCCCCACTGGCAGGGCTGTGTGTGGCCCGCAACTGACTTTGTTCTGTCAGTCAGTGGCCCCTAATAAGAAAAAGGTTGCCCACTGCTGTTTTAAGCAGATGATTGTCAACAAATGGAATAATCCTAGATACATATTGCACAACGAACAGTAAGTGGCAAATTACAAGTTAACACTATATATATAACATGAAACGTTACGTTGACCTGAGGAGTTAGAACGTAGGCACCATTGTTCTGAGTTTCCTGACTATGGAAAAACTTCAGCCATAGCCAGTGGCCTGTAATGTATATTTTGGAGGGAAAGGGAAATCGACCCAATCTGACTAGGACTCGGAGAATGGAGGTTGGGCCTTCTCCATAGTACAGATGGGAGTATCACTTTTGAGGCACAGTTCACAATAATCAGGGACGACAACTTTTCTGCACAACTGAGGCAGTATGGGAAAGCTGACCTTTGCTAATTTGTTCCTACATTCTTTGATACTCAGTCTGAGATATGAATCTGGGGGAATGATGCTTCTTTTCTTTCAAAAGGTACAAATTATGGGGTTATTAAGGTGAATGATTCATTGCATGTATTTGCAGTGGCAATTAAATTAGAAAAATGCCAATAAAGAATTGTGATCCAGCACCTACATAATAAAGTCCACCTATTTTTATGTTAACAACCATAAACAAACTTTTCTTCTACTAGTTATTAAAGGAAAAGCAATTACTTGTAAAAAACAATCAACGATGGGTTAATCTGTAGCAATCCCTCACCTTTGTCTGTAAGAATTTAAAACACTGTTGGTTTAACACCTCCACAAATTCAGATTCAAAGTCTTGATCGCTGTACCAGGCCCCACCAGTCACAGACCGGTCAGGCTGCAGATTATATAACATGTATACCTTCTTCTTTGAGGCCTATTGAACAATACACACAATTTTTTTTTTTTAAGAGCTGAAAATCTTTCATGAAAGGAAAATTTCATTTAAACAAGCATAAGGAGCAATCCATGTAGCACCATGTGCCCTGAAACATGGGATGTGCATAGCTGCATCAAACCATTATTAGCCCTCCCTGCACACCAAGAATACCTGGGTTAAAGAGGAGGTAGTATTTTTGGATTCTGACTCTCAAACTGGTTTTATGGAGCATGGTTGGAAAAGGTAAACAAAAACTACACAAAGAAAAAGAGCTTTAAAGAAAATGGGACAGATTCAGGCTAAGGTGTGAACCAGTACAACTTCATTTCAATGAAGTTGCACAAGGTCTGAATTTAGCTTGTTATCTGATGTCTTTCCAAGTTTTTGAGCCTGCTTTTGGTCCTTCTTCAGGTTAGAATGTTCAGCTATCCCTCCTAGCGTGGATACTGATACTTTACTTGTTTATTTTTAGTGATGATGAAACATGCCTGATGACCTAGTCTGAAGGGGATGGGAAACCACTTTAAAAATTGTTTAATACAGAAATAAACTGAGACATAGATGAAACAGAGGTTGCTGCCTGCTATAAACATTTCCCAGTTAAATCAGCTTCCATTTTAAAATCACTTCTGAGAGTTTACTCTTTTTGTGGAAAGGACACTCATTATTCTGCTTTCTGATTCATGGAAGCTAGAACAGGACATTGTCCGAGACAAAATACAGAGTCAGGTAACTTTACACATACAATACAGTGGGGCTATGAAACTTCAGAGGGTTGACTTTTGAAGTTATACATCTTTAAATTAGAAACATTAATCTTAAAATTTTTAAATATAAATATGTGTCTTTAGCCATAAATTATAAAATCTTGCTCTGGTAATTCCAGAGCGATGAATTATGCTGTAGGCAATAAGCAGTACCCAAACCTTTGCACAGGATGATGAATATGAATTCAGTACTATGAATAGTAAAAGGGTTTTATTACGCTAAACATAAGTTAGAAAGACAATGTGGGTTAGGTAACATCTTTTACTGGATTAACTTCTGTTGGAAAGAGAGAGAAGCTTTCAAGCTACACAAAACTGCTTCTTCAGTCACAGAAGAAGAGCTCTGTGTAGCTTGAAAGCTTGTCTCTCTCACCAACAAAAGTTGGTCCAGTAAAGGATATCACCTAACCCACCTTGTCTCTCCAATATCTTGGGACTGACACGGCTGCAGCAACACTGCACTAAAACACAAGTGCCTAACAAAGACATAAGTGAACACTTCTGAAGCTTCATTAACAACTAAGACAAGAGATGAAAAAAGCTCAGAACATGCATCAGCCACAATAAAGCCCCTGGACTCTGCAATAAATAAAGTCTGAATACACTTCACAAAGCCATCTCATAAATGGTTTACATATTCCAAATCAAGTATTTGTAAACTGGGGTAAATGCTTTTTCAACTCCACTGAAGTCATGTTATTAGTGAAGACTTTGATTCGGGAAAAGCGCTTAGGCCTGTCTTTTAAGTCTGTCCTGAATAGGAATGCTTTCCTGAATCACAGCTATAATCATCAGCAGGTTAAAAACTCTCCCCCACTTAAGAGAAATCATGTCCAAAGAAAATTTTGGCTGTGGGACAGTCTGGAAAGAGCAAAGCACAGAAGTTGCAGTTTGGTCTAAATAGTGCACTCTAATAGCAGAAGAGACGATTTTTATAAGAGTTATTTTATGATTCCTGCTGTTTTGAATAAATGATACCAACAACTCTTTGCTAAAAGTTATTGCATCTCTACTCTTCTCAAATATTTGCTCTTAGATAGTGCCCTATATCGGAGACTACCAGTGCTTTATCACATAGTTAAAGTGTTGTCTCCATTTTATAGAGGAGCAAACTGAGGTACAGAGAAGTTAAGTGATCTTCCCAAGCTCATGGCGAGTCAGTCACGTAGCTGGGAGAATAAACCCAAGCTTCTTGACTGCCAGTCTCCTGCTCTAACAAACATACTTTGCAGTATATACAGTATTTCAAGTATTTAAAACTACAGATTACTCACTGCCACAGACTTAACAGCTTTAATAAGTTTCTTGCTCTCCAAGTTTTTCAATATCTTGTTGATCTCCGTTAAAGGTAGATTACTTTTGTATCTAATATCCCTGCTCCAAATACCTGTTTAAAATGAAAATAAAAGAAAAGCTGAATTCAAATGAATATGAACAGAGCATTACAAGTCTCAGGCACATTACATTTGTTCTCAGGTTCAAGCCAAGGCCTGAGCTGTTCCTTTCCAATTCAGAATTCACATCACAGTGTTGCTTGAACACTACCTAAATAGAATGCACTGTGTAGCGTATCATTCAAACATCTCTCTACAGTTGTTATAACAAGAATTTGCCTGCTCTGAGAGCTCATACGGGTGAGTTCTGTTTTGTCAATAGACTTGGCCAAAAATGGGGAAAATATTTTGTCTGAGGGCCCCTTGGCTCTGGAGCTCTCATCCCTTCACTCCTTAGTCTGACAGAATCCCAGTTAGTTGGCCTTCATATGCTGCAAGGCTCATCTGTTTTCCCAGGTGCTCTCAGAGAGTTTGGGATATGAAACAGTCCGGCAGGGGCAGGTATTTTATAGGGAATCTGTACTTTTTAGTCACAGAAGGGACTGGGAGAGGAATTGACTAAAGTCCTAATGTGGATACTGATACTTTACTTGTTTATTTTTAGTGATTAGTTAAGCATATCAAACAGACCTTTTAAAACAGCTACAGTAAAAAAGGTAGTTAGTAATGCTTTGTCTGTATATTACCATGCCTTCACTGCTTGAGTATTGAGAAATAGTACACACTGTTTTCCTCAAATACATGCTAAGCAACGGAACCAGCACAGGTCATGAATAAAATTAAAATAGTTCTTGTATAAGTCACCTTTGTTGGCTGCATCCTCTATAATTTGATAGACCAGCTTCTCTTGATTGTCAGAACCCTTCATTTTACTGTAAAGGGAAGATTACAAAAGGGACAGGTGTTAGTTATTGTGAATGTCCAGCAGGTTGGATAGAAGTAAACAAGATTTGTTTTAAATGGTGGAAAACAAAACTTTCAAATGAATTCAATTACACAAAAAGAAAGCAGCTGGCACTAGCTGGTTATTGCAGTTCCTTGTTATTACAGACAGATTTTATCGTTTCTTACATGTTTTGTCAAGTCAGCCAAAGTAACTCTCGGCATTTTGTTGGTGCACTACTCTGGTTTCTCCCACCACTACCACAACTGCAGTAGCTCAATCTTGAATAAAATCTTACCCAAAATAAACAGCCTCTGGACGGAACATCTATGAAGGTGCAGCAAAGTGCTCTCAGCTCTGAAGTTTGCTTGCCCCACTGGTGTAAGAAAGCCTGGTTCTGCCAAGCTCCAGGCCACAGTGAGAGGGTCATCTCTTTTTTTAAGCATTTGAGAGAGTGGATTAGATGTGTTTGCATTTGAAGGGGATGGTGGAGTGGGGAGGACTGTTAGGTTTGGGGGATTTTCCTTTTTTGAAGCAAACAGAGTATGTCTTTATTCAGTTTTATAGAGGCATATTTTATGAACCAAATAAAAATCCCATTTAGTATATAGAGTAATATACTCGGGGTTGGATGACTGTTACAAATGTAGGGCCCGATCCTGCACTCTGCTCCATCTAGGCAGACCCCTGGACCCACAGCAGAGCCCCACTGACTTCAGTGGGACTCCACTTGAGCATACAGGTCTGCCTGCATGGATCAGATCACCTGATGGGGAGCTTTACTACCAGCAGTAGTGCTTCCAACACCACGTAATTCCACTTCAATGCAACTATTCACAGTGGGAAGCATGACTTCCAAGAGCATTTACCCAATGGGGCCGAAAGCAAGGAAATATGCCATCTTGGAATGAATGGGTAAATAACACTTGATGATTGCTACCATCACCACGGTTGCACTGGGAGAGTGCATGAGAACTGTCCCTTCAACAAAATAAAGCTTACCCAGCATTTTGAGACTCTTTGATCCTGTAGAGAAGGCCAGTGTTACTCCTGAGAAGATCTAGCTGTCCCTGAAAGAGACAGACACAAATATTATTATTAAGAGCTTGACATTCACTTTTTAAAACATGAAATCTCATTTAATGTTGCCTAAATAAAAACACAGACCAAAATATATTTTCATCCTTTGGAAACACTAGGACATTTTAGACAGCTCTACTCAGGAAATATTCTGTCCATTTATCATCCAGCTGCTAGAGGTTATTGACATTGCTCCTGGCCTATTCCTGCAACACGTGTCATTAACTAAAATGTAGAAATCTACTCTTTCCTCATCCAACACTGCACAAAGGATGTAAAGCTCCAACATCACCTCTATCAGCATGCAGCAACATGTCCATTGAATCATTTTTTAATTGCTCATTTTTCATAGACAGCTTGAAAACATAAATCTATTAAAAAAAAATTACTCAGGCTCAGCTCCGGTAAGATGGAGGTGATGCCATACGGTATGAGAAAACATTCTAAAATGCAGTAAAAGTTGTGACAGTTCCTTCAGTTGAGTGCACTTACACACCTACTGTCAGAATAATTCACACTCTCAGGATGCTGCTAGATTCTCCTTCTTATCATTCCCAGACTCCCATATAACAGCTGTGACTAAGAATACATTATTTCATCTCCAGCTAGCCAAGAGATGGTGTCTATTCCCCTCAGATGCAGGCTTTGCCATGATTACCCATGTCTGTTACCTCAAGGCAGGACAAGTGCAACATGGTCTAACTTGGGCTAACTTTGAAGATCTACCTTTTTAGATAGGGCAAACCGATGGAAAAATACTATACCAGTGCATCATATTTTACACTGCCTGCCAATTAATGTACAGGCGGAAACCCTAAATAGTCTAGGCTCCCAGTTATCTCAAAGAATGATCTTCTCATATACCACATAACTTTGCCCAGAGGGAACACCTGTTATCTATCCTAAGGGTGAAGCATGTGAAAGATGAGTGTGGAGTATTCTCAACTGTGGCCTCTTGCATCTGGAATTCAATTCCGACATACACATCTATATCAGGACTCAGGCCTGGTCACTTTTAGAGAAAGATTCAATATGTCTTGTTATTAAGGCTTTAACTATAACAGCAAGGCTTTGACTTTCCTGACGGCCTACTAAATTGTTAATCACCACTTCAAATCCTTCCAGGGAAGCGGAGTTGGCTACTGTAGAGAAATGCAGGAAACATGGTCACCGTTTTGGGCAACATGTTGGTTGGTTCCACGCTCGCATATGAATAGAACTCAGTTATATTATAACTGCCTTATAATAATAAGTGCAACTAAAACTACAGTAAATCAAAAGATATGAGATAATCCCATACACTCTGACCTAAAAGCTGGAATCGAGGAAACACTGGGTGAAATCCTGGCCCCACTGTAGTCAATGGCAAATCTTTCTTTGACTTCCATGAGGCCAGGATGTCACCCTCCCTCTCAAAGCAGACACCAACAGGATTCAATAACAGTAGGTAAATCTATGGCTTTCAGGTTATTCCTATATAACAGAGCAATACCACTGAGGTTTGAGATGCAGTTACAGTAGTTAACAGAAACATACTCATATTGCTTTGTTAGACCCCAGAAGATTAATACACAAGGCCCAACTCTGCAGCAACTTTACACTGATAATGACTGATGAAGTCCATGGAGTTCATGCATATGAAAGGGCTGTGAGAGCCCTCCAGCAGCGCAAAACGGGCTGTACTGATGGGGCGGTGACCCTACCACAGAGAGCAGCCTGTTGATCGCCATGGCCCGCTGCTGCGGTTCCATGTGGGGCATGTCATTCTGGATCACTTGGTCGGTGATGCCGTGAGGGAACTGGTGGCAGAGCTCAATGATCCTGGAGGCGAGAAGAGGAGGAGCAGAGTCAGATCACAACACAACACAACACACAGCCCCCACCCCCAACCCTCTCAGCCCCCCCCCCCCAACCTCCAGCCTCAGCTGCGCTCCAGCCCGGCCCCTCATCTCTGCCCATCCACCCCCCCCACCGGCCCCCATCTCTGCCCATCCCCCCCACCGGCCCCCATCTCTGCCCATCCACCCCCCC